>QRFJ01001472.1:232098-376447 GCA_006176705.1 Cocos nucifera | reverse complement strand
TTCACTTATACTTATGCTTTTATGTGATCTTGTTTATTCATATTTTGCATTGGTATCAAAGAATTCATCATTAAGTAAAGTTTCATAATTGGTATTAAATAAATTTTTTTCTACCTTGCACTCCCTTGCCTTCTTTCGATATAAAGAAAAGAGTATTTTATCTCGAATATGATTTTGCATAGCTTATATGATATCTTTTAAGATAAATTTAGAAAATTTTATATCTTTTCTAAACTAAATTGAGTGATATTTCTTAAGAAAAGAAAGATCTGAATTTAAATAGTAAATCTCTCTATGATTTGTTTGCATAGTCTATTGGTATCAATTCAAAATGACTTATTAAAATAATTTGATCTGAACTTAATGGATTATCTTTTTTGATCAAAAAAACTAAAACAATTGGTATCAGATTTTATCACCTTGCACTTCATCTTTTAATAAAAAAATAAAGAAAGAAAAGAATACTTTGTCTCAAATCTAAGTTTGCATAGCCATATTTTAATATGATAATGTTTGAGATAAATTATAAATATTTGATATCTTTTCTGAACTTAATGTGTAATATTTCTTGAAAAAAATATATATTTTCTCAAAAAATAATTATTATTAAAAAATTAAACTAAATAAATATTTTTTTGATAATATATCCAAATTTCTAATTTTGAAAGAATCTATTTATCTTGGATTTTTAAAGCTTAAAGTTATTCCTTAGCTAAATTTGAAAAGCATTTCTTTTTGAATCTATAGTTTAAAAAAAAAAAATATAGTATTGAAATTATACTTTCTAAATAAGAAAGAAATTTTTCTTAAACTAAATCTTATTCTATTTTTGATAGAGTTATGCCAAAAAAATATTTTTTTTTAAACTTGAAAAGAAATTACTTATATTACTTGATTTATTCATCTTTGATTTAAGCATTTATATATTTTTTGACTTATCAATTCATACTTTGATTGATTTAATTGCATCATCATTTTTTAATGATCAATTAATATTTTAAAAATGCTTTACATTAATTGATCATTTTGATGTTGTCATGATTGAAGACATCCTATTGTAAACATTCTATTTTAAAATCAATGAAAGTAAAATTTTTATAAAATTCTTTTTTTTAACGTATCATGATTATGATTGATTATTTGATTGATGGTTGATTATTTGAAACTCAATATGCTTACTTTAAAATAAGTGCAATAGAGAAAGAAAATACTAAAGAAAATAATTTGATCTTAAAAGATTATTTAATTAAAAATGCCTTTATTTGCAAAAATAAGGAAGAGAATTTATTTAAGATGAATTAATTATAAAATTGGTATCAATCAAATTTAAAAATCTATGCTTAAAAGTTAAATTAGTATTAGTTAAAGATTAAAGTGGTATCAATTAACGGTGCTTCACTTAAAAAAAAAGATTGAGAATAAATTTTAAAATATCATATGTTGAATTTTATGGTATTCACTTTTGAAAATAAGAGAGACATTTGTTGCAAATTAGTATTGAAAATATCAATATTAATCTTAAATTCTCAATCAGTTATCTTATAATTCTCTCAAATTTATACTTTATTTCAATTGAATTCAAACTCTCAATCAAATGCCTTATAGTCTTTTCAATTCATGCTTTCATGTATTTATTCAATTTGATTTACTTGATTTAAAGTACTATTAATTTAAAGTAGTATTAGATAAATAAATTATTCTCAAATATTAAAACTTGCTTAAAGTGGTATCATTCATATACTGATTTTATAATTTTATTTATCTAAATATTTTTGACATTCTTGAAGTTGAATTGAATTGAAAACTTTTCTTACTCCTAGAAATAAATTTATAAAATTTTTAATGTATAATGTAAGATCCTTATAAAATTATTTTCAGCTTTGATACTATCTTTCATACTCTTCCGATACATACATTTTCAAAGTTTAATTGATTAAAACTTCTTGAAAAAGGTAAAGAATAAATATTAAAATTGGTGTTAATTTTTTTCTATTATACTTATTTTATTTAAAAATCTTTATTTTTTGAAATTAAATTAAAAATCTAAATTGATGGTATCAAATAGAAATTTGAGATCGGACCTACTTTTCTTGGTATCAAATGTGTTGAAATATCTTGAAAAGTTCTATCCCTCAATATTGACATGAAAATTTTGAATTATAACTTTTTAGAAAGGAAAAGAGTGATATCAATACAAATTTGATATCAAACAAACTTATTTTAATATTAAATATTTCATAAAATTCAAATTTAATACCCTCTTGAAATTAAATCAAAATTTTCTGAATTTGATATATATATTTTGAATTTCAATTGATTTTGATGATATATTTTAATGATTTATTTGATGCATTAAAAAAAAATATTATGCTTGATTTCTTTGTTTAAAACTTTGAAAAGCTTGATTCCTCTTAAAGTTTAAAAATATATATTTAAAAATCTGATTATAAAAGTTATAATCATTTAATAAGGGGGAGAGCCTTTGAAATTTGAATTTAAGCAAATTTTTGAAAGAAAAGTGATCTTTTAAGCATGTTTTAAATCCAAAAATAAGTTTTAAAAAGAAAGATGATTTATTTGACTTTATTTTTTGAATTTGATACATCTCTCATTTCATACACTCCTATATCTTATTGATTTTGATGATTTTTTAATCCTTCCCATAAGCTTTTTAATGATTATCAAAAATGGAAAGAATAATGTTGAGTATATGCTTAATGAATTGATGCTTAAAATACTCAATAAATTGATGCTTGAAATCTTAACTTATTTATTTAAATTGAGATATTATAGCATAATGTGTATATAAAAATTATATAATGAACTAAAGATAAATTAAGAATATTCATGAAGTATGCGTTCATATATTTAGTCAATTACTTCATGATATATGTTGGCTAATTTTGATTGTATGTGGTGCTTATCTTGTATGGCTAACTATTTTTATTTCTGAAATCTTTATGTAAACTCCATGTCGCATCTTTATGTATTCTGACTAGAACTATTTACTTGATGTATGACTCCTATGACTCTTATGTATTTTGAATATTGGCATCTTATTTTGTCATAAAAGAAAGAGTAAATTTTTATTTCAAAAAAGAAAAGAGTAGTTTTTAATTGATGATATCAAAAAGGAGGAGTAAATATATTATTTGGTATAAGCAATAATTGTTAATTGATGATCTTAAAATTACATGCTTGAAGATTGATGATGTTAAAATTACATGCTTGATGATTGGCAATTTTTTCTATATAGCTCCTAACCTCTCTTCTAAAAGAATTAAGTTATTTTATAGAAACTAAGATTTATACTATGATCTCTCTATCTTTTATGATAATGAGGTACTATGATCATCTACCTGTAGGCATTAACAGTATGTCTTGATATTATAAAGCTCATACCTTAAAAATTTATATCAATTGAATATATCTATATATTGCCTTAATTTTAAACTCAAAATTCTTAATAGCACTATTTTTTTCAGTATTCTATGCATGTCTTATTTTGCTTACATACAAATATTTTATCATCATCAAAAAAGGAAAGATTATTGCTCCAAGAATTGATTTTGATGATTACAAAATATTTGAGTGAGATACTAATGATTTTAGCTTGAAAAAAGATTTATTATATTTTAGAAGCAAAATTATAAATTTTATAAAATTAAAAAAAATATATTTTGGAAGCCTCAACAACAAGCCTAAAATATTTTTGATCTATTGAAGATAGTTTTATAAATTTTGAATGCAGAATTTAGAAAAAAATCAGGAAGAAAGATATGAGGGGCAAAATCATAAATTTTATAAAGTTGGAGAAAATCTATTTCAAAAGTCTCAAGAGCATGAATAGAAGATTTGTGATCTATTAAATATAATTTTATATTTTTTAGATGTATATTTTGAGAGAAAATCAAGTTTAAAGAAAAGGATTGACCCTTAGGTCGATCCCTATCAAAGGGGTTGATTGGCACACCAAAGGGGACGACCCCTAGGTCATCCCCTGTGCCAGAGGTCAACCTAGGGGTCAACCTCTACTATTCCAAAGGTAAAAAAAATAGAACATGAGATTTTTTGGATTTTCTATCATAGAGGTCGACCCCTAAGTCAACCCTTGTGTTGGGCACGACCTAGGGATCAACCCCTGCGACGGAAAAAGTCCACCACGATCATTTTTTGATCTTTTTTAGCTATATTTAATGGTTCAAAATAGGTCTCCGATGGTTACAAATTGGGTCTGTTTTCTCTCTAGTTATTATAGAGGATATAAAGGCTTTCAAAAGGAAGGAACAAAACAAGAGATTCAAGCATTTATTTTAGCCCTAAGCAAAAAGCCCACTTCAAGCAAAGAAGCTTTCGTTTCAAATTCACCAACCCCTCAAAAGCTCATTCAAGTCTTCAATAACTTTGAAGAACAGAAAAGCTTCTTCCTTAATTGTGTAAAGAGTTTTTAACATTTTATTTACTCATTAAAGGGTCTAACATTGTATTTCATTATCATTAACTCTAATACTCTGTTTTCATATTGTTTTAAGTTTTGGGAGTTCCAAAACTTGAGAAGATCTCTTCGAATCTTGAATCGGAGTATGTAGGATTGGCTTGTACCCAAAAAACAAGCATGCTAGCTTGGAATAGCTAGGGTTGGAGGTTTCCAATAGTGTATTAAGTTTAAATATGGTTAGTGGATTTAAATTCTCAAGTAGGAGCTTAGGAAGTGGATGTAGGTGCAAGATTGGCATCGAACTACTATAAATCTTACTTGTTTATGGTGTGCTTGCTCTCTCTCCATCTTTATTTTCTTAAATACTTGCTCTCTTACTATTTATCTTTTTATCTCACTTAAATCACCCACCATATAGAACTTGCAAAAAGTTACATAATCTTTATGGTTCTAAATTAGCTTTAAAATTTTAAAAATTTAATTCACCCCTTCCTCTTGGGTTGCATATCTGGGCAACAAGTCTTACTTGTCAAAAGATATTTCTCTTAGTGAGAGTTGTGCATGTAATCCTTTGACCTGAGACTACCATAGAATCTTATATATATGAATCCATATTTTAGTTCATACTTATTCATGACTTAATCATGTACGGAATATTCTAGATATGATGGATTGCATATAAAGGTTGTAAGTAGGTCGATATAGAATAGATCACTTTTAGTAAGAGGAGATCGCATCCTACTTGTTTCAATTATATGATGATTCAGAAAAACTTTGATCAAAGTATATTAAAAATTAAAAATAGTTTCTAATATTTTATTAATAAAATCATCATTATAAGATTGAGAGAAATATGAATATGATATTGAATTTGATATGATTCCATATTTAGAGTCATATTCAAGATGCAGGATAATCGTAGGATTGAATTGCATGGTAACTTACCACTGAAGGATATTTTTGGTATTTTCATCAAAATTTTATATCTTTCGGATACACATGATACATTGCTAGATGTCAATCTTATTTTATATGTTTGATCAAATTAAAGAGTTTAATTCGATCACTAATTAGAAAGGATTCTAATTATTCGAATAGGATCAGCTCGATTTGACCTAAATCAGTTAGATTGATTTCTAATCAAATTATGTCAACTTGCATCCGGACCCATTGCTAGCTAGATATAGAACCCGATGGATTACATCTGATTGGATTAGATCATGTTTGCAAGTTGAATATGCTAGCACATGTTGCAAACCCTAACTCCAGCATTTGAATCTGATTTGAATTTGGTTCCTATTTATGCTAATTAGATCCAATTTAATCCAAATCTAATTTAGGTTTCTAATTGGGTTGACACTTGGCTATTTGGGCCAAGGGATGGGTGCTACTTCTCTACATCCCGTATGCCAGAGAGTCTCTCTCTTGATTCGTGAGGAGTAATATATGCACAAGGGATTTGTGGGGCATCATATTAGTTGGCACCAACTTCCTTAAGTCTATCCATTTTATTTGTTTAATGTAACTTTATGTTAGCATGGAATTCAGATCTTAGAAGGGTGCAGAGAAGTCTTTCTAAAGATTAAACTCTCTGATTATTTCATATTTAGATGAAGCAAACAACCTTGCCACCCACCTTTATTTTCAGCACCACTTGGACTTAGAGTCCAAGTGGTCGAAGCCTCTGATTTTCCCATGCCTAAGATCAGATAGGAGCCACCTTTATTGGCCATTGGATGGCCTTGAGATTAGATCTCTACCTTTGAAGCTTGGCACCATTTTAAATAGCATCGTGATACTTCGGAAAAACAATGTAGAATTAATTCCAAAGAGTCCTTATGCCTGAAGCAACTCTTGAAATTAATTCCATCTATTTCCACATGTCATGATTATTTGATGGAGGCATCAGAAACATCAAAGGGCGTGAGAAATTAATTCTGATGGGGCATGATATATTATGGAGATACCCCTACGTATATTATAAATAAGGATGTGTGCTGGGTATCCGAGGATCATCCTAATCCTTTCTTTCTTACACACTCTCCTTTAATTATCCTATTGTTTTCTTCCTTTCTTTGTTAAGACAAGGTCCTAATAAAGACTAGAAGTCTTCTTTAGGATAAGGGTCTAGGAAAAAAATTAAGACCAAAAGAAAAGAAAGAAAGAGAGAAGAAAAGCTAGGAGAGAGAAAGTAAGGCTTAAGGAAGTTCTGCCCAATTGAATTCTTGAAAGAAGAATTTAGGTGCAAGGAGTGAGTTGAAGAAAGGAGTTAGTGTCTTGATCAAGTCTCCATATGGATCAATGTTGGAGGATAAAGACGTGGGTACCTAAAACCCCTATTGAACCTCTGCCGAAATTCCAACTTGAATTAAGGTTTGGCGATTCAGATATTTTTCTATACCCTAAGATTATGCTATAAATGCATGTTATATGAATGTAATGTAATAAAGAGGTCCTGGTTTAGGATTTGATTGTAGGATTTCATTTAAAATATTTTGAAATCTGTACTTCTGCTCTAGTCATCGACCCCTACAAATTTATATGTTTAGTCCTGTTGAGCTGGATTCTTGATGAGGCATACATCTTATAGATTTCATGTTTTAGATTCAATTTTCTTTGGCAATCCATTCTTGTTCTCTATAATTCGAGCTACTAGAGTTGTGGATACCATTTGATATGAATAATTTAATGTATTGATAGAACAAATAATAAAATTTAGTACAACCCACTTTAATGACTAGAACTCATAGAGCTCGAATTCAACCTCTTGACCCAATTCAGATATGGAGTAGGCTTGAACAATGTGGAAGCCCTTAAGCTGAGTCCTTTATAGTACTAACCTTTTTTTAAAATTTTTTTACCTATTTGATGCATGTTTGAACTTATTTATCAATCTAATAAAAATCATTTCGAATAGCATTTTTTTCTTAGAAAATACCATTCTAAATGGCATTTCTTTGGCCCAATCAGCTTTCCAGCAACCTACATGGATTTTTAAAAAAATAAATAAAAGTACCATTCATAATGGTGCTTTTAAAAGTGCCATTCTGAATGGCACTTTTAAAAGCTCCATTTGCAATGGCTTTTCTAATAGCACCATTCTAAATGGCGCTTTTAGAAGCACCATTTTGAACGGTGCTTTTAAGTGTGCTATGCCACCACCTGTGCCTAGTTGATTTTATATCTTGATTTTTTGGAAGATGTGGCCCATGTCTTAATTTCATTGTTCCTATGTCCAAAGTTGTTGGTTTCTAATTACTAACCACTATCACATTGATGTATGGCTTTCTTGGATCTTCTCTTCCAGGCCATGTTAGAGGCTTAGGTTAAGTCATTATTGGCATATTTTGGATGGTAGCTATGGAATAAATGAAATTGCCATATATTTCAACATGAATCCAAGACATCTTGGTAGCCGGGAAGTTGTGCTTTAATTTATTAGCTGGATGATGTTCCTCTAGTGTTCATGATTCTTTTGGGAATCATTCAAGGAATTAGAAAATGAAGATCGGTTCCCATACTTGTCTCTCATGCATTGTACTCGGTTTCCTCCTCTCTTTGGTGTCATCAAACTGATTTTTGATAGAGCTAAACAAGACAGCAGCTGCAAGTTTTATCTTGCATAATCGCATTAGAAGACTATTCAATAGCCTATGCTGAGTTAGTTGGTCTATGGGAAAGAATTTAATGTGCCATTTCTCAGTTTCATGTTTCTCATCTTTGGGTTGAAGATGATACCTCAATTATTCTTGCTCTGTTAATAGATTAAAAAAAAAAAGAAAAGAAAAAAATACTAGTCAGGTATTTTGTTTATTAGTTATTCTTTAATCAAGTTAGGTAAAACTTTAGTTGCGTAACATATGGTGATTTTATTTTGGAATGATAATAGGAGGAGTTGGTGATTACAACTAGCATATCTCGTTGGGAGGAGTTGGATTATGAAATGATAATAGGAATAACTCTTATTTAGAAAGTTTAGGAAGTGATTTTATATAATTACATCATTTATAACACATCTGAAGACCTGTATCCATATCCACAAATCATAACATCCTAACACTTTAAATTAAATAAATAAAATATCTAAAGTAATCTTTGATTGAAATAATAATTAATAATATAAAATAAAATAAAAATGATAAATCTACAAAAAGGGAATCATATAGTACTCCATGCCCAAAAAATACTAAGTCCCACAAGGACGTCGTTGTTAGATGTGTGCTTTAGAAGTCAGATTGGTTGATACTTATAATTACTTTCTAAAAATATTTTTATAATTTTAACTTATAATTAATAAAAAATTATTTTTTCTATCATATTTGTGTAATAAGTGTCTGTGATACATCCATTAGGTTAACAGGTATGATAACACATATTCTCAAGAAGTTGAGAATTTGAAACGTGTTGTCATAATTAACTCATAAACTACTCCTGATCATAGGATCATCATGAGAATAATGATCGATTTAAGAGATTGGTGTATGATTGCTTTCTTAGGATAGATGAGTCTTGAGTCTATGGTATGGAGACACTAAAGTGAGTGTACAAATGCTTGTTGTGAACAAAAGTACTGAGTGTGACCATCTCGAATAGTCATAAGAGAGTTTACCTTCTCATCGATGAATAGCTTGATGTTATAGTTGTCTATCTAGTTCTTTGACTTGAGGTGCATCAACAGTTCATTTTAAGGATATTATAGTTTGACTACACCATAACTTGGTCTTCTAGTCATTTGAAATTCTGAGGTGTATGTTGGCTATAGCATCTTCATTATAGAAATTGGATCACATCAAGATGAAATCTATCAACCTCGGTAGAGGAGAAATAGTCCTATGATGATCATGAAAGTAAGTCCTAAAGCCCATGGCTATGGCAATGTAAAATAATTGTTGCCCAAGGATGACGGGATGAATTGGGTATTTCAAATTTTGAACTTAAGATGTGAGTAAATTGATCTATTTAAGTGCCAAATCAAATAAGCTATTTAATGTGCAGTGAATAAAAGTAATGAAATAAAAGCATACAATCACAAATACAATCATTTTATAGTGGTTCGATGCCAAACTCAGCACCTACATCCACTTTCCAAGTATATCCCCTGGGAATTCAACTATAATTCTCAACAAGAATCACAGTCTGATTATTTTTCGGACTCACAATCAAATCCAGTTAATTTTTTTTGGCTCACCAATCAAAATCATACATGATTATTTTTCGAGCTCATAATCAATTTGGTTGATTTTCTCTGGATCACCAACCAAAATCTCATAAGTGATTGTTTTTCTTTGAGCTAACAATCAACCTCGATTGATTTTCATTTTGGCTTACCAATCAAACTACTACAATCATCCAACTCAAGGCTTGGATCAATCCAAGTTTCTCACTCCAAGAAACTTGAAACAAAATATAAAATTACAATAAACAAAACAAAAACAAACTCTTTGAAGCTTAAGAGAAGAAATTCTAGGAGCTTGGCTTGTTAGCTTGATTTCTTCTCTTTGAATGCTTGAGGAAAGTAGTAGATGATCTTCTATAGCAATGGCCTGGCTTATCTCAAAGTGAGGATGTTAGAAGGATAAAGGAATATTTAAGAATCACTCCTCTTTTTTTTCTGCTTCTTTGGGTTCCTTAAAGAATGCACAATAATCTCTCCAAAAATTACTTTTTAATGCTCAAGTGTTTCCTTATATATTCCAGAGGTTTTTTACTATTAAAAGTTACTAACATAGGCTTCTAAAAGTGATCTAATCATTAGAGAAGAGAAAATAGTCATTAGAAAACTTGTGGGACAAAAAAGCTGCAGTTCTGAAGACTAGCCGTTACAGATACTGGGCCGGCTCAGTTTCAGACTGGGTGGCTCAGTCTCACTGGATTGGCTCAGTTTATAGCTGAATCGGCTTAGTCTCCTGGGTCTTAAAAATTTTATTTTCTATGCTTTCTATCTTCTATTTCCATTGAGACTAGGTCGGCTCAGTTTCAAATTAGATTGGCCCAGTTCGCATGCCATGCGTGCCAAAGATAGTTTGTGATCCTTTCTTTTTCAAATAATTTGGAGGCTAGACTTGCCTTTTTGACTTGATTTTATCTCCATTAAGATGTCGAGTTTGAAGTTTCAAAACCACACATTTTCATAAATATAGACTTTATAACTTATACTCAAAACTCTTTGTCATTCTCAAAATCAATCTTTGGATCAACAATCTCTCCTTTTTTGATGATGACAAAACTTTTGAGTATATACAAATAATATGTAGTAAATTTCTAAAAGATTATATATTTAAAAAGTATAAAACTACTAAACAATAAGAACATACTTCGTTCAAATTAAGCTCAAGCATATACTCAACAATAACTCTCCCCCTTTTTGACAACATCAAAAGGAACAACTCAAAAGAAGGTGATTAATAAAATCAATAGAGTAAATTATTTTTTAATAGTCCAAAATTATTAAACTCTTTCTTAATATTATAATCAATTGAGTTCAATTTTTATTCATAATTTGCTCTCCTTTACTATATGCCATATTTCTTAATTTCATTTTTTGCTTACCCTTGATCAATTTTGTATCTCATAACCAAATTAAAATCATATTATGAAAAAAAATATATCACAAGATCTTGAGTAATTTAATATGTTAAATTTACTTTCTTCATTTACCAAATTCTTGAAGGAAAATTCTAATTTTCCGATCCAAGTTCGTTCAGATCTAATCAGATCAAGAGATATATTTCAAATTTTTTTCTCTTTGATCTATATCAGATCTGAAATATTTCAGATCTGATTCTTATTATTTTAATAAATAAAATAAAATAAGGATAAATTAAATCAAATTTAATTTACTTGATTTGGGTAATCCTATTATCCTGTTGATGATCCTATTTGCAGCGGAAGGTTCTGGATCTAGCCACGCAAGCGTCTGGCCTCTATCGGTATCCACTTGGACTAGATCTGGAGATCCTCTTCTTCTCTATCACATCTTCAAAAATTAGATCTGGATCTGATTTGGAGGATCTTCAAAACTCCTTTTGAAGATCAGTAGTCGTCCTTTGCAGCAGTGCAGCCTTCTTGCTTTTGATCTCCTTTCTTTGATCTGGATCGCACCGACCAAGCTCCAAAACTATTTTGGATGTGGAAAGGAGAGGGAGAAGAAGCTTTGGCATGGAGGAGGAGAGGAGAAAAAGCCTTGGGTGTGGGGAATTCTGATTACTCTTTGAGTTGGGTACAGGGTCTTATTTATAGACTAACTATGATCCAACTCCTCTTCTTCCCAACCAATCACAACCCTTTGTGAAATTAGATCTAAATCTGATTGGTGGAAATAGAGTCCCCTGGATTCCTTCTTAGAGGGCGCCTAAGACCAGTCAAACTGGATTCTTAGAAGAACTTTAATTGGAATCCAAAAGGGAGGTGGAGTCCTTGTCCAACAAGGACTCCAAGGCGCCTCCAACTTGGGCGCACGCCTAGGGTGGAGGGCGTGCGCCCTCCTCCTTGCCAGGTTCTGGCAGGGGGACAAGCCCCCACCAACTCTCCAATAGGTGCATGACATGTTTTCAAAAGTCAAAGTGTCAATGGTCAATATTTGACCAGTCAAAGGTAGACTTTTGACCAAAGTCAAAGAATAAGAAATGGCAGGTGACCAAAAATGGCAGGTAATGTCTTACAAAATAAGACAACCTTTTTTGACTTGGACTACCTCCAGTCAGACCATATGAAGGCCTCTGATTGAGCACAAACTTCTTTGGCTCAGACAGGACAACTTATTTATGATAGTAAAAGAAGAACATTAGGTTCAATCGAGTGCTAGCACGATTTTCTTGAACCTAATTGAATCTCATTCAGATCAATGGAACTAGATCAGTTCAATTGATGATCACCATATTCAAACCCTTATTTATGTGACCAAGTTAGGTTCAGTTCTGTATGGTAATGGGATATGTCATGATCTCTATCATCGACATCATCGAAACTTCTTTTGATGGATCAGAACTCTTCTGATTCGAACAGCTAGAATGATCGATCATCTAAATCATTCTAATTGCTCCCAAAATCCACCAGTGACACCTAGCAGTATATGGTGGCAACCCATCAGAGCTGAATGTGAACCTCTTGGTGCAGCTACCTGTGTGATTCAGTTCTTCTATCTTGAGCTCCGATCAGATTAGGGTTAAGGTAAACTCGTCAAACCCTAGTCTCTATCATATGATGTAATCATTCAATTCGAGTCCAATGTGAAAATCTAAATAGAAACTCTTTCTAATATTTCACTCTACCATGGCCATGGACTTCTGGACTTGATTCTCATGATTATCATAGGGCTGCTCCTCTACCACCGAGGTAGATAGATTCCATCTTGATGCCATCCAGTTCCTACAATGAACATGCTATAGCCAACATACACCTCAGGATTCCATATGGCTAGGAGACCGAGTAATGGTGTAGTCAAACTATAACACCCTCAAGGTGAACTACCGATGTACCTCAGGTCAAAGAACCAGACACACTACTGCAGCATCGAGTCAGTTATTGACGAGAAGGTAGACTCCCTAATGACTACTCGAGGTGGTCACGCTCAGTGCCCTCGTTCTCTAATGAGTATCTATACTCTCGCTCCGGTGTCTCCACACCATAGAATCAAGACTCATCTACTAAAGAGAAGCGATTGTACACCAATCTTCTGGATCAATCACCATCCTCATGATGATCCTATGGTCGGGAGCATTTTATGAGTTAACAATGATTATTCATGTCTTAAATTTTCAACTCTTGAAAATATGAATTATCATTACCATTAATCCAAAGGATGTATCACAGACACTAAATACACATATGTGATAGAAAATAACTCATTTTATTGATATTAGTCAAAATTACAATTTTACCCCTAGAAGTGTATTACAAGTGTCGGCCAATTCTGGCTTCTAGGGCACATATATCTAACAATCTTCTGCTTATCCTAAAGTCAATTGGCTACAAGTCTAAGTCCCATCTTCTCAAGGTGGGCTTCGAACTTCTGCTGGCCCAACGGCTTTGTAAGTGGGTCTGCCACATTATCTGTGGAGTTAACTCTCTTGACCTCAACGTAACCCTTCTCGAGGTAATCACGTATGAGGTGGTATCACCGCTCAATGTGCTTGGATTTTTGGTGAGACCTCGGCTCCTTAGCAAGGGCTATGGTGCTATTGTTGTCGCAGTATAGAGGAATGGCATCTGATGGCATTACTCCAATTTCTGCAGCAAACTTCTTATACCAGAATGCTTCCTTCACAGCCTCTGATGCAGCGATATATTCTGTTTCCATGGTGGAATCTACTATCACGGTTTGCTTGGAACTCTTTCAGCTAACAGCACCGCCATTGCACACAAACAGACTGCCAGATGTCGACTTTCGATCATCTATATCAGACATAAAATCTGAGTCTGTGTATCCCTGGACTTGGAGTTCTCCATTACCAAAGACCAACATTATATCCTTAGTTCTTTTCAAGTACTTAAGGATACATTTCACAGAAGTCCAGTGTTCTTCACCTAGATTTGACTGATATCTGCTTGTGACACTCACAGCATGGGCTATATCAGGTCGTGTACATAGCATGGCATACATGAGGCTCCCTATTGCAGAAGCATAAGGGATCTTGCTCATGCGTTCTATTTCCTCAGGTGTGCTGGGGCACATCTTCTTGGAAAGATGAATACCATGTCTGAAGGGTATTAATCCCCTCTTAGAGTTTTCCATACTAAACCTCTTTAGTACTTCCTCTATGTACATCTTCTGTGAAAGTCCTAGCATCCTATTTCGGTCTATCCCTATAGACCTTAATTCCTAGAATAAAGGATGCTTCACCTAGGTCTTTCATAGAGAATTTCTTGGACAACCACATTTTGACTGTCGTCAACATGGGAATATCATTCTCAATAAGGAGGATGTCATCCATGTACAATACGAGGAAGACAACAGCGCTCCCACTGATCTTTTTTGAAAACACACGGTTCCTCTTCATTTTTGATGAAACCAAACTTTTTGATCACATCATTGAAACGAGTGTTCCAGCTCCGAGATGCTTGCTTAAGTCCATATATGGACCTTTACAGCTTGCAAACCTTGTGATCAGTATCACTGGATGTGAAACCTAGCGGCTGTTCCATATAGATATCTTCCTCAAGATATCCATTTAAGAACGCCGTTTTCACATCCATTTGCCATATTTCATAATCAAAATAGGCTGCAACGGCAAGCAATGTGCGGATGGATTTTAGCATAGCCACTGGGAAAAAAGGTATCCTGATAGTCAATGCCTTCGCATTGACTATAACCTTTTGCCACTAGTCTAGCCTTGAATGTCTCCACATTTCCATCTGCACCAATCTTTCTCTTGAAGATCCATTTACATCCAATAGGTACTATACCTTCTGGTGGATCTACCAAGGTCCAGACTTGGTTTGAGTGCATCGAGTCAATTTCTGACTGCATTGCCTCTAGCCATTTCTCAGAGTCGATATCTGATATCGCCTCGTTGTA
This sequence comes from Cocos nucifera, assembly GCA_006176705.1. Classification (NCBI taxonomy): domain Eukaryota; kingdom Viridiplantae; phylum Streptophyta; class Magnoliopsida; order Arecales; family Arecaceae; genus Cocos; species Cocos nucifera. The sequence continues at coordinate 361,493 of QRFJ01001472.1, read as the reverse complement.
GGTTTTGGGATCATCACCATGAGCACCATTACCTACGAGGAACATTTTCTCTACATCCTCTGAAATAATACCTAAGTATCTTCTCAGGGGGATGGGAAAACTCTTTTCCGATCTACGAGGTGGAGGAGGTAGTGTTCTTATTGGCTCAAACCTGATTTGGTTCCAATTGGTCCTTAGCTCGTTCCACTTGTGAGACTTTCTCATCAAGCTTGATCTATTTTTCAATGCCGCTATCTTGAATAAACTATTTTTCAAGAAAGATGGCATGTCGACTCACAATCACATTGTGGTCTTCTGGAATGTAGAAATAGTATCCTAATGACTCTTTAGGATATCCTATGAATCAAGCTCTGAAAGGACCTAAACTCTAACTTGTCCGCTTGTTGTCTTTTGATGTGAGCTGGACAACCCCAAATTCTGAGATGACTCAGACTTGATTTCTTACCGTGCCATATCTCATACGGTGTGGTAGGAACGATTTTAGAGGGAATCCTATTCAGTAGATAAGATTGAAGTTAACAATGAGTGTCCCCAAAGGAAATCAGGGAGGTCTGTGAAGCTCATCATGGATCGAACCATATCCAATAGGAGTCTGATTTCTCCGTTCTGAAATTCCGTTGAGTTGAGGTGTTCCTGGTGGAGTCCATTGAGAGACTATGCCATTTTTTTTTAGATAGTCTAGATAGTCTAGGAATTTCCAGCTAAGGTATTCACCTCCTCGATCTGATCGAAGAACCTTAATGGGTTTTTCTAGTTTGTTTTTCTACTTCATGTCTGAATTCTTTGAACTTTTCAAAATCTTCAGACTTGTGTCTCATAAGATACACATACCCATACCTAGACAGATCATCGATAAAGGTAATGAAGTAGACAAAATTGCCTCTAGCCAGCACATCAAATGGGCTGCACACATTTCAGTATGTACTAGGGCAAGGAGATCTGTGGCCCTTTCCCCATGTCCTACAAAAGGGAGTTTAGTCATTTTGCCTTAAAGACAAGATTCACAAGTTGGATATGACTCGAAAGTCAATGGACTCAATAGCCCATTTTTCTCCAATTTGTTGATCCTATCTTCTGCTATATGACCTAATCTCAAGGTGCCATAGATATCTGTCGTTTGGACTATCCCTAGGTCGTTTGGCATTCACGTTTTGCTCGATAGTTAGAACAGGTACATCAATATGTAGCTGATAAAGACCATTAATAAGGAAAACCATTTGCAATTTTATTTCTTTCATAAAGAATGTTACAATGGTCCTTAAAGAAGGTGATCACATAACCTTCTTATGCTAAGCATGAAACAGAAATCAAATTCCTGCTAGCTGCAGGCACAAAATAACAGTCTTTCAAAACTAAGTCTAAACCAGATGGTAATCGAAGAGGGTATGTTCCCACAGCTACTGCAGCAACTCTTGCTCCATTACCGATGCGTAGGATCATGTCTCCATCCCTCAGCCTCCTGCTATCCTCAAGACCCTGCATAGAAGTGCACAGATGAGCACTAGAACCAGAGTCAAGCACCCAACTGGATGCAGAAGAAACCGTAAGGTTAGACTCAATAACGAGCATACCTCTAGAAGGACCTTCCTTCTTGTTCTTCAGGGTGGCCAGGTAAGTAGGGCAGTTTCGCTTCCAATGGCCATCGCTGTTGCAATGGAAAACACTTTCCTTTGACATCGGCCTTCTTCTTCGGCTCTGCCTTCTTCTTCTTTGATCCTTCCACCTTTTGCTTTTTCACAGACTTCTTTTTCTTTCCATAAGACTTTCTTTTGGAAGAAGTCCGTTCCATAGCAAGAACTGAGCCTTTAGAACCTTTCATAGAAAGCTCAGCGGTAACCAGCATATTCATTAATTCGGCCAAGGAATTTTGAAGTTTATGCATGTGGTAATTCATGATGAATTGCCCATATGCATCAGTCAAGGATTGCAGAATAATATCGTTCTGCAGGTCCAAGTCTAACTTCACACCGAGCTTCTCAAGCTCTTCCATGTCCTTGATCATTGTCAGACAGTGATCTTGGACTGACTGCCCATCACGCATCTTAGCCTTAAAAAGTCATTTCGTGACTTGATATTTGGCTGCACGACTCTGTTCACCAAACATCTCCTGCAGGTGAGCCAACATTTGGCGAGCAGTCCTGATATCTTCATGTTGGCGCTGGAGCTCATCAGACATGAGCCCAACATGTAATATCTGGCCTTATTATCTTCGTCTATCCATTTTTTTAGAGACGCTCTCTGTTCAACAGATGGACGGGCTGGTAAGGTGGGAGGGTCCTGGTCCAAAACATGGGTTAACTTCTCAAAACCCAAAATATTTTGTAGTTTCTGAGCCAATCTTTATAATTGGGATCAGTCAGTCTATGTGTGTCCAGGATACGTGCCAATGGGTTGGACGCAGACATTTTTCTATAGAGAGTCAAAGATTCTAGTTAGATACTATAATTTTGACTTGACCAATTTATTTAGAAATTTTATTTTTAAACAAATTAGCTCCCACTATTTTCTCGGATCCCTACACTCCCTCTGTAGAGATGCGAAAATCTTCCATGATTAATGATTTCTAGTGGGTGGTGCGGTCTCACCAACTGACTCATCACCTCACCTAACAGTTATTGGTGATGGGTTAGCCAATGAGTGAACAACTCTTGTTCAATGATTCTCTAATCATGGTGCACCCAAACTTGATCTCTAATTCATGAATCTCACCGTATCCGAAATATTGATCCACTCCTTAGTTAAGTCAGACCCACCATTTGCATAGACTGGGTTCCTAATTGAGTCTCTCACCGTATCCAGAATATTGAGCCCAACTCATCCTCCAGCCCATAGCATCCAATGCCTAATAGACATGGTTGCATCTTCCGGTGCAACTGAGCCACTGTATCCAGCCGAGAACAATCAACCCCGGAAGGGCCCGCACATCTACAATGGTGGAAGACCTCAGACTTAATCTTTTCTTAGGGAGAATTGATTCAGGTCTCATTAAACTAGACTTGTCATAGTCATAACAATTATGACTAACCTAGTGGCATGGGTTAGCTCGAATTATTGACCACCTCAGATCAGAACTATGTCAACAGATATGGCCAAGTAAGTGAGACCGGTGGAAGGAATATGCCATTAACTCGTACAAGAATGCATTCAGGTCGAGTAGCTTCCAATTAAAAACCAGTCGGTCGTATGTGCCAAACTTACCTTAGACACCAAATTGTTGAGCTAGAACCAATTGGATTTACCTACAATCCAGACTCTAACCTCTGAGCCTAATTAGGTCTTGCTTGATCGTGACTCGATCTTGACCCAGACTTAATCCTATTAGACTGGTCAATTTAAGCATTGTTGATCCCATCTAACCAACTCTTGATTCGGTTTGATCAACCGCTTAGACCTAATTGAGTTGCCCAAGCCCGAACCCAGTATTATGAATATGTCTTAGATCTAAAATTTTCAATTTTAGACCTAATTAATATTTCATAAACTTAATTCTTAATTAAGTAGGGTTCATAAATAAAATATGCACAATAAATCCTAGGGTTTCAGGATCTAGGGTTTTGCAGAAAGTAAGTTTTGGATTTTTGATTAAGGACGAACGCGCAGCACCCCTACACGTCATAAGAACACCCCATCGAATGAAAAGAGAGGTCCTTTAAACCCTTCTTCGTTCTTATGACCGGACGGCCAAGAGGAACGCCTTAATCAGGAACATTCAATACTACAAAATAGTATCAGATCTATATCATATATCTCATATACAAAGTAGATCTAATCATGGCATATTTTGCATACATCTCATGTATCGAATCATGCATGTTTTTAGATCTAAATTATCTCATAATAATCTAAAAATTTAGATTTAAATTGATCTAATCAAAATAAATTCTAATCTAGATAATTATGTAGAACTATTCTACAACTAGTCTAGACATGCATCAATCACATCTCATATGATGTTTAAAATTAAATAATTTTTATTTGCTATTTTTTAGATGTTATTATAACCATTATAATATCAAAAAATAGTAAATAAATAGATCTAAAATATAGGTTAATCAGATTAAATTGAAAACATGCAAGACTATTCTATAGAACTATTCTATTTTAGAACTAGTCATGCATATTTTCTAATCTTAGATCCTAATCATTTAATTTTAATTTTTTTTTCTAATTTTAGATCTGATCACATCTCATGTGACATCTAAAATCATTTATTTTCTAATTAAAATAAATTTAAAATTAGATCTAAATATTTTTAGAACCATGGCTCTGATACCAGTTGAAGGAAAATCCTGATTTCCCGGTCTAGGTTCGTTCAGATATGATCAGATCAAGAGATATATTTTAAAATTTTTTCTCTTTAATCTATATTAGATCTAGGATATTTCAGATCTAATTCTTATTATTTTAATAAATAAAATAAAATAAGAATAAATTAAATCAAATTTAATTTACCTATTTGGGTAATCCTATTATCCTGTTGATGATCCCTATTTGCAGTGGAAGGTTCTGGATCTAGCCAGCAGCAAGTGCCTGGCCTACTATCGTATCCACTTAGGACTGGATCTGGAAGATCCTCTTCTTCTCTATCACATCCTCAAAAATTAGATCTGGATCTGATCTGGAGGATCTTAAAACTCTTTTGAAATCAACAGCTCGTCTCTTGCAGAGTGCAACCTTCTTGCTTTTGATCTCCTTTCTTTGATCTGGATCGCACCACCAAGCTCCAAAACTATTTTGGAATGGAAAGGAGAGGGAGAAGAAGCTTTTGGTGGATGAGGAGTGGAGAAAAAGCCTTTGGGCATGGGGAATTCTGATTACTCTTTGAGTGGGTACAGGGTCTTATTTATAGACTAACTTGATCCAACTCCTCTTCTTCCAACCAATCACAACCTTTGTGAAATCATAATCTAAATCTGATTGGTGGAAATAGAGTCCCCTGGATTCTCCTTAGAGGGCGCCTAAGACCAGTCAAACTATTTCTTAGAAGACTCTAATTGGAATCCAAAAGGAGGTGGAGTCCTTGTCCAACAAGGAACTCCAGGCGCCTCCAACTTGGGTGCACGCCTAGGGTGGAGGCGTGCGCCCTCTCTCCTTGCCACGGTTTTCTGCAGGGGGACAGCCTCCACCAGCTCTCCAAAATGGTCGTGACATTGGTCAAAATTCAAAGTATCAATGGTCAACGTTTGACCAGTCAAAGTAGACTTTTGACCAAAGTCAAGAAAAAGAAATGGCAGGTGACCAAAAATGGCAGTAATGTCTTACAAAATAAGACAACCTTTTTGACTGACTACCTCCAGTTAGACCATATGAAGGCCTCTGATTTAGCACAAACTCCTTTGGCTCAGATAGGATAACTTATTTATGATAGTAAAAGAAGAACGTTAGGTTCAATCGAGTGCTAGCACGATTTTCTTGAACCTAATTGAATCTCATTCAGATCAATTGAACTAGATCAGCTCAATTGATGATCACCAGATTCAAACCCTTATTTGTGTGACCCAGTTAGGTTCAGTTCTATATGGTAATGGGATATATCATGATCTCTATCATCGACATCATCGAAACTCCTTTCGATGGATCAGAACTCTTCTGATTCGAACAGCTAGAATGATCGATCATCTAAATCATTCTAATTGCTCTCAAAATCCACTAGTGACACCTAGCAGTATATGGTGGCAACCCATCAGAGCTGAATGTGAACCTCTTGGTGCAGCTACCTATGTGATTCAGTTCTTCTATCTTGAGCCCCGATCAGATTAGGGTTAAGGTAAACTCGTCAAACCCTAGTCTCTGTCATATGATGTAATCATTCGATTCGAGTCCATGTGAAAATCTAAATAGAAACTCTTTCTATTATTTCACTCTGCCATGGCCATGGACTTCTGGATTTGATTCTCATGATTATCATAGGGCTGCTCCTCTACCACCGAGGTAGATAGATTTCATCTTGATGCCATCTAGTTCCTACAATGAACATGCTATAGCCAACATACACCTCAGGGTTCCATATGGCTAGGAGACTGAGTAATGGTGTAGTCAAACTATAACACCCTTAAGGTGAACTCTCGCTCCGGTGTCTCCACACCATAGACTCAAGACTCATCTACTAAAGAAAAGCGATTGTACACCAACCTTCCGGATCAATCACCATCCTCATGATGATCCTATGGTCGGAAGCATTTTATGAGTTAACAATGATTATTCATGTCTTAAATTTTCAACTCTTGAAAATATGAATTATCATTACCATTAACCCAAAGGATGTATCACAGACACTAAATACACATATGTGATAGAAAATAATCCATTTTATTGATATTAGTCAAAATTATAATTTTGCTCCTAGAAGTGTATTACAAGTGTCAGCCAATTCTAGCTTCTAGGGCAGATATATCTAACAATTCTTTTCCTCTTTTTATCATTATATGTATTTATTATAATTCAAGGTACCAATCGAGTTTGAAAGTATTTCTTTAAGAAGTTCAGCTTATCGAACAAATATGTTAATATTTCAAATTATTCTTAAACTTTAATAATGAAAGTTCATAAATTAATTTTATTCAATATATCTTCAATCATAATCAATTATAATAACATCATCAAAATCAACAAGATAAGCATTGAGTCATTTAACATTTAATTGGTGGTATGATAATCAGTCAAATCAACTAAGATCAAAGTATAAGATTATTGCAAGCTTTGAGAGTTCATCAAAATTTATCAATTTACTAAATTTTTGATAATACATGAAAACTATTCAAATTGAGGAATCATAATATACATACATGTTAATAGATCATCAAAATAAATTTAACAATAATTGGTGGTGTGATGTCAAAATAAGTTTAGCTTTTATCAAGTATCATCATCTATCCACTTTCATTTCTGAAGCATCCATAGAAATTTATTCTTTTCACTTCATTGGATGCTTGGAGAACCTACAAAATCATTTGCTAATCTTTAGTACCCAAGTCATCTTTGGTCCATTGAGATTAGAGCACATGGTTCCTTTTGGAACCCAAATTTATTTAATTAAAGTATAGCCAATTCTCTTAGTATTACATTCTAAAATTTTGTGGCCTACTTTATCACGTTTGAAATATATAATTGAATAGTTTTAGATGAAGCTTTGTTAAACATGTTGTTCACAAATTTTTATTTTTTCAAAGGATTATATCCAATTCCAGCTTTATTGAAAATAGCTTTTTGATTGATTAAAATATATTGAAGCTTTTGAGAGCCAATTGTAAACTTATTAAGCATAGACTTCAATCTTTCAATCTCTTTTCTTAAGTTTGTATTTTGTTCCAAAAGAAATTTTTTAGAGTTTACAAAAAAAAATTTTCTTTAGCAAGTGAATTTTTTTCTTTCATGAAAGTCTCTTTTTCAATTAAGAGTTTATTCTTTCTTTAACTAAATATTTTTCAGATTTAAGAAGTGCTTCTTTTTCCTTAGCCAAAGCATTATTTTTTTTCAAAATATTTTTTTTAATTAAAAGATTATTCTTTTCATTAACTAAAAGAAGATTTGATTTCTTTAATTCTTTGTTTTTAGTCCTATCTTTTTGTATTCATTCATTAAGTCATGAAAGACTTCTTAAAGCCCATCAAATGTAAATTCAAAAGAACTATAAATGTTTACCTCATCATTTTGAGCCATCAAGCATACATTTGTTTCTTCTTCACTTGAGAATAACTCTTTTTTTGAATTTGAGTTCTCACTACTCCAATTGGCCAATATAGCTTTTCTTTTTAATTTTATTGAGCTCTTTTTCGGTGGGGGTAAGTCCTTTCTATATTTTTCAAGTTGATTCTTTTCTTCTTTTCCTCTTCTTGATTCAAAATTTTTCTTCTTTCTCATGAATCTCATGAATCTTCTTGTAATTTTCAATATTTCTTCATCATCTTCCAAATCCTTGGTAGAGTCACTTGAGCTTTCTTCAATGGCTGATGATTTGAGTGCAAAATATTCTCTTCTTCGTCTTTTCTTCCTCCATGCTTTGGTTCATATTGAGCGCATGTATCATGAGCGATCCAATTAACTCTTCCTTGGCTTCTTGAATTGCTGTTACTTTTGCTTTCCAAGCCTTCGGTAAGGATCTAAGAATTTTGTATACAAGATCACTGTTAGAATAGTCTTTTCCCAGATTTTTTAACTCATTTATGATTTCAGTAAATTTTGTAAACATGTCACTTATTGTCTTATGAGATTTCATTTTAAACAACTCATACTTATGAATCAACATATTTATTTTAGATTCTTTGACTTGACTTGTACCCTCATGGATCATTTCATGTCTATCCCAATTTTTTTTTTGTAGATAAACATGTTGATATTCTATTGAATTCATTATAATCTAATGCACAATATAGAATATTAATAGCTTTAGCATTTAATTAAGCTAGCTTTTTATCTATCTCATTCCAATCTTTTTCTGGTTTAGGTACACATATATCATTGATAATCATGAGGACCATTGAGTATGATATTCCACATGTCATAATCTTGTGTTTGAATAAAAATTCTCATTCTAGCCTTCCAATATATATAATTTATGCCATTGAAATAAGGAGGTATAATGGTTGAGTGTCTCTCACTCAACAAAGAACTAAATGGATCAGCCATAAAATCTTTAGCTCTTTGACTTGTAGGTCAACAACTAATATTAGAGCACCTGCTCTGATACTACTTGTTGTCTAAGGATGGCTACCCAAGAGGGAGGATGAATTGGGTATTTCAAATTTTAAGCTTAAGATATGAGTAAATTGATCTATTTAAGTGCCAAATCAAATATTTATGTAATGTGCAGTGAATAAAAATAATGAAATAAAAGCACACAATCATAAATACAATCATTTTATAGTGGTTCGGTGCCAAACTCAGTACCTACATCCACTCTCCAAGTATACCCCTTAGGAATTCAACTATAATTTTCAACAAGAATTATAGTTCGATTATTTTTTGGGCTCACAATCAAATTCAGTTGATTTTTTCTAGCTCACCAACCAAAATCATACACGATTATTTTTTGGACTCATAATCAATCCAGTTGATTTTTTTTGGATCATCAACTAAAATCTCAAGTGATTATTTTTCTCTGGACTAACAATCAATTCTGATTGATTTTTACTTTGGCTTACCAATCAAACCACTACAATCATCCAACTCAAGGCTTAGACCAATCCAAGTTTCTCACCCCAAGAAACTTGAAATAAAATATAAAATTATAATAAACAAAATAAAAACAAACTCTTTGAAGCTTAAGAGAAAAAATTCTAGGAGCTTGGCTTGATTTCTTGTCTTTGAATGCTTGAGGAAAGTAGTAGATGATCTTCTATAGCAATGGCCTGGCTTCTCTCAAAGTGAGAATGTTAGAAGGATAAAGAAATATCTAAGAATCGTTCCTTCTGTTTTCTTTTCTGCTCACTTCTTTGGGTTTCTCAAAGAATGCACAATAATCTCTCCAAAAATCACTTTTTAATGCTCTAAGTGTTTTATTATATATTCCAGAGGTTTTTCACTATTACAAGTCACTAACATAGACTTTTGAAAGTAATCTAACCACTGAAGGAGAAAATAGCCGTTGGAAAGCTTGTGGGACGAAAAAGCTGTAGTTCTAAAAATTAGTCATTATAAACACTAGGCCAGCTCAGTTTTAGATCGGGTTGGCTCAGCCTCATTAGATCGATTCAGTTTATAGTTGGATCGGCTCAGTCTCTTGGATCTTGAAAATTTTATTTTTTATGCTTTCTATCTTTTGTTTCCACTGAGACTAGGTCGGCTCAGCTCCAGACTGGGTCGACCCAGTTTGCGTGCTGTGTGTGCCAAATATAGTTTGTGATCCTTTCTTTTTCAAATAATTTATAGACTAGACTTACCTTTTTGACTTGATTTTATCTCCATTAAGATGTCAAGTTTGAAGTTTCGAAACTACACATTCTCATAAATATTGTTAGACTTTATAACTTATACTCAAAACTCTTTGTCATCATTAAAATCAATCTTTGGGTCAATAATAATAGAAAAAAAAAATTATTAAAATTTTACATCGGACTCAAATTGAATGATTTAATAATACGATAGGTATTGGGTCTGATGAGTTTACCTTAACCTAGATCTTGTCGGGGCTCATGATAGAAGAATCCAATCACATAGTTGGCTGCACTAAGAGATTCATATTCAATTCTGATGGATTGCCACCACATACTATTAGGTATCACTAGTAGATTTTAGGATTAATTAGAATTATTTTGATGATCGATGACTCTAATTAGGCAAATCAAAAAGAGTTCTAATCCATCAAAAGGTATTTTGATGATGTCAATGATGGAGATTGTAACATGTCCCATTACTATATAGAATTAAACCTAACCGAGTCACACAAACGAGGATTTGGTTCTGGATGCCATTAATTAGGCTTACATGATCTGATTGATTTGGATTAGATCTAATTAGATTTAAGAAAATCGTGCTAGCATATGATTGGAACTAACTTTCTTCTCCTATAGACTTTTTGATTGATTTGGAATCAGTAAAATTGGATTTGACTCATTCAGAAACCCTATGTGAGTTTGTCCTGATTTGACTGGATCTTGTCCTAGTTAGATCAAGCCTTATCATTTTTTAATTAGAAGGGACCAGGACAAAACCCATGTTTGACCTGGTCTTTATAGGAAAGAAGAGATCAGGGGTGTGCGCCCCTTGAAATTTTTCTTGGGGTGCGCCCCCAAATGATTTATGAAGAAAGAGAGGGTGCACACCCCATCCTGGCATGCACCCCTTGTGGATAAGCCTTGGGAGTTGGGAGGTTGCCCATTCAAATTATTTTGAACGGGTCAAATGAGTTTGAAATAGTTCAAACTCCTAGAGAGAGATTACTTGGCACCAATCACCTTATCTGGATAAGGTGGTGCTATATTTATTCTCATTTTGTGTGACAAAATGAGATGGAAAATCAGAATATGGCATAGAGGTTAAGAAAGAGTCCTTCGGCTTAAAGCCCTAGAGGTCACAGGTACCCTATTTTATCTATAAATAAGGATCTGGCCAAAGTGTTTGGCTAACTCTAGTTCCCATGCCCACATCCTATCCCTCTCCCCTATGCCTCCTCTCCCTCCTCTTCTCCATGCCCAAGTGTTGTGCAGATCAACATTCCGAGTGTCGAAGTGTTGTTGCTACAAGACAACATCAAAAAGTTTTTGATCGTGTGTCGATCGAATCATTGTTGGAGATCGGATCGAAGATGCATCAAGGAGTTCTAGGTTTTAATTTTCTGAGATCAAATCCAAACCTCCAAATGTAACTCGAGTAGATGCTGGTAGAGGTTGGGCACGTCTATGGCTCAAGTTGGAATCTCAGACAGCATTCAGATCATCGCAGCAAGTGAACGATTTGCTTGCAATAGATGATATATGATAACTATTTTATGGTTTTTGTTTTAGATCTATCTAATCAGATATGAGAACTCTCAAATTTGATTGGATCATTGATTAAAAAATTTTAAATTTTGCTGCATGACCTATCTGATTAGGTCGATCCTGCGTTCCTTCAAATGGTTTCAGAGCCACGTTTTAGTTCTAGATCTATATTAGAATAGATCTAAAATTTTATTTTGATGAGATCATACATTTTTTTTGATTTTACATGAGATGTAATCATATGTATTGCATGAGATGTAATTTTTAAAATTGATACATGAGATGTATACCAAGCATGTAGGGAATAGATCTGATATATGCGATATATGATAGATCTAGTTCTTGTAGCAGTAGAAATTTTTTCTGATTGGGGTATTTCTCTTGGCCATCCAGTCATAAGAGTAAGAAGGGTTTAAAGACCCTTGCTTCCTATTCAATGAGGTGCTCTAATGGCGTGTAGGGATGATGCGTATCTGTCCTTAATCAGAAAAGCAAAATTTACTTTTTTGCTAAATCCTAGATCCAAAAATCCTAGGATTTGATTACATGCTTTATTTTTTTAAACCATGTTATACTTAATTAAGAATTAAGTTATGAAACTAATTAGATCTAAAAATTAAAAATTTTCAGATCTAAGACACCTTCATAAAACATGGGTTTAGGATATGGATAGTTTGATTAGGTCTAGCTTGAGCGATTGATCAAACAGAATCAAGAGTTGGTTAGGTAGGATCAACAGTGGTTAAATTGACCAGCCCAATAGTTGTAAGTTTGGTCAAGATTGATTCATAGTCACATGTGGTTGATCACTTCAAGACCTAATCTAGCTATGTAGTTCAAACTTAGATTGTAGGCGAATTTGATCAGTTCTGATTTGATAAATTAGTATCTAAGATAAGTCTGACAGATATGATCGATGATTTTTAATTGGGAGCTACTCGACCTGGATGCATCCATGGTGAGTTAATGGCAATCCCTCTCATTAATCTCACTTATCTGACCAATTAGATCGATCTAGTTCTGTATTGAGGTTATTAACGATTCAAGCTAACCTATGCTACTAGGTTAATTATAATCATTATGACTAATTAAGAATTAAAGAGACCTAAATTAAAATTTTTCTAAGAAAATATTAAGTTAATTGATCTTCCATCGTTGTAGTTGTGCAGGTCCTTCCCGGGATTGATTGTTCTCGACTTGATACAGTGGTTCAGTTGCATCAAAAACACACAACCATAGCTATTAGGCATGGGATGCTACAGATTGAAGGATGGATTAGGCATAATATTCTGGATATAGTGAGGGTCCCAATCATGAATCCAGTTCATGTAAACAGTGGGTCTGACTTAACTAAAAAGTAGAGTAATATTCTAGGCACAATAAGCTTCATGAATTAGAGATCGAGTTGGATGCAACATGTTTAGAAAAATATTAGTCATGAGTTGTCCACTCATTGGCTGACTCATCATCAATAACTATTAGATGAGGTGGTGAGCCAATCAGTGGAATCGCATCATCCACTAAAAATCTTTGATCATGGAGATTTTCGCATCTCTTCCAAAGAAGTGTAGGAATCTAAAAAAATAGTGAAAGCTCAAAATTTATTTAAAAATAAAATTTTTAAATAAATTAGTTAACTTAATTATAAATCTAACTAGAAATTATAACTCTCTATAGAAAAATATTTGCATCCAACTCTCTAGCTAGAATCCTAGAGACCAACCGATTGACCAGACCTAATTTCAAGGATTGGCTCCAAAACTTGAAAATCATTTTGGGTTCAAAGAAGCTGACCTATATTTTGGATCAGAAACTTTCCTCTCTTCCAGCCCATCTGACCATCAAAGAGCATCTCATGAGAATGGTTGGATGATGATAAGAAGGTTAGGTACTACATATTGGCCTTGATGTCAAATGAATTGCAGCACCAACATGAAAACATGAAGATTGCTAGCCAAATATTGGCCCACCTATAAGAGTTGTATAGTGAGTAAAGTCATGCAGCACGCTACGAAGTATCGAAGTGACTATTCAAGGCGTAGATGCATGATAGGCAGTCGATCCATGATCATTGCTTGTTGATGATCAAGGACTTGAAAGAGCTTGAGAAGTTTGAGATATCGATGGATAAGAATTTGCAGATTAATTTGATCCTACAGTCCTTGATCGATTCATATGGGTAGTTTATTATAAACTTCTATATGAATAAAATCCAGTACATTTTGGCCCAGTTAATGAACATGGAGGTGACTACTGAAGGGATCTTGAAGAGTTCAAGAGGCTTTGTTCTTGCTATGGAGTTGACTTCTTTCAAGAGAAAGTCCTTTAGAAAGAAGAAGTCTATGAAGAAGCAGAAGATCGAGGGGAAGAAGAAGGACAAGAAAGGAGAACCGAAGAAAAAGGTCATGGAGAAAGGTAAGTGCTTCCACTATAACTCTTACAGTTATTGGAAGCGAAACTGTCCTGCTTACCTAGCCAGCTTGAAGAACAAAATGGAAGATGGACCTTCTGAAGTTATGCTCATCATTGAGATGAACCTAATAATTTTTTCTACATTCAGTTGGGTGTTTGACTCTGGATCTAGTGCTCATTTGTGCACTTCTTTACAAGGTTTTAAGGATAGCAGGAGGGTAAGAGACGGCAAGATGATCATACACGTAAGAAATAGAGCAAGAGTTGCTGCTATGATAGTAGGAACGTATCCTTTGTGACTACCATCGAAAAGCATCTTCGTTCCTAGAGACTATTTTTATGTACCTATTGCAAGTAGAAATCTGATTTCTGTCTCTTTTCTGGCACAAGAAGACTATATAATTAGTTTCAAAAAGAACCATTGTATCATTTTTTATGAAAAAAATAAAATTATAAATAATTTTTTGATAAATGGTCACTATTAGTTACATATAGATGTTCCTGTTCATTGTGTCAAGCAAAATGTGAATGCCATAGAAACTAAATGACCTAAAGATAGTTTAAACAAAAATACTTGTAGCATCTTAGGCTAGGTCATATATCAGAAGATAGGATCAACAAATTGGAGAAATTCGGACTAATGTGTTCGTTGACTTTTGAGTCATATTCAATTAGTGAGTTATGCCTTCAAGATAAAATGACCAAGCTACCCTTTATAGGATACGGAAAAAGGACCATAGAGTTACTTATCCTGGTACATACATATGTCTACAATCTATTCGATGTATTGGCCAAAGATGATTTTGTCTACTTTATTATCTTTATCAATGATTTCTCTAGGTATGGGTATGTGTACCTAATGCGACATAAGTTTGAAGCCTTAGAAAAGTTCAAAGAATTCTAACATGAAGTGAAAAAATAGATTGAAAAATCCATTAAGATTCTTCGATCAAATCGAGGAGACGAATATCTTAGTAAAAAAATTTTAGACTATCTTAAGAAGAATAGCATAGTCTCACAATGGACTCCGCCTGAAATGCCTCAACTCAATAGGATTTTAGGAAATAGAAAAATTAGACCTTATTAGATATAGTTCGATCCATGATGAGCTTCACTGACCTTCCTAATTTTTTTTGGAGATATAGTCTGCTAATAGCTATTTACCTACTGAATAAGGCTCCTTCTAAAATCATTCCTACCATACCATATGAGATATGGTATGGTAAGAAACTGAGTCTAAGTTATCTTAAGATTTGGGATTGTTCGACCCATATCAACAGACAACAGGTGGATAAGTTAGAAGCTAGATCTCTTAGAGCTTGATTCATCGAATATTCTAAAGAGTCATTAGGGTATTACTTTTATCTTTTAGAGGACCATAATGTGATTGTGAGTCGACATGCAATCTTTCTTAAGAAATAGTTTCTTCAAGATGGAGGCATGAGAAGATAGATCAGACTCGAGGAGAAAGTCTCCAAAGAGCAACGAGCCAAGGAACTTGAGGAACCTGATCAAATTGAGCCAATCCAAGCTACCTCCTCCATCTCGTAGATTAAGTAGGATTTTCCATCCTCTTGAAAGATACTTAGGTATTATTTCAGATGATGTAGAAAAAATATTCCTCATAAAAAATGGGGTTCATGGAGATGATCTTAAAACTTATGATGAGGCGATATTAGACATCAACTCTAAGAAATGGTGAGAAGCAATGAAGTCAAAAATTGACTCAATACACTCGAACTAAGTATAGACCTTGGTAGATCCACCTAAAGGTATTATACCTATTAGGTATAAATGAATCTTTAAGAGAAAGATTGGTGTAGATGAAAATGTGGAGATATTTAAAGCTAGATTAGTGGCAAAAGGATATAATCAGCATGAAGGCATTGACTATCAAGATACCTTTTCACTAGTGGCCATGCTAAAATCCATCCACATATTACATGCTATTGCAGCATATTTTGATTATAAAATATGATAGATGGACATGAAAATGATGTTCTTAAATAAATATCTTGAGGAAGATATCTATATGGAATAGCCACTTGATTTCATTTTTAGTGATAGTGATCATAAGGTCTGCAAGCTACAAAAGTCCATCTATGAACTTAAGCAAGCATCTTGGAGCTGAAATTCTCATTTTAATAATGTGATCAAATTATTTGACTTCATCAAAAATGAGGAAGAACTCTATGTATTCAAAAAGTTCAATGGGAGCGTTGTTGTCTTCTTTGTATCGTACATGGATGACATCCTCCTGATTGGGAATGACATTCCTATGTTGACCTCGATCAAAGTATGGTTGTCTAAGAAGTTTTCTATGAAAGACCTAAAAGAGACATCCTTCATTTTGGAGGTTAAGATCTATAAAGATAGACCAAAGAGGATGCTGGATTTCTCATAAAAGACGTACATAGAGGAGGTACTAAAGAGGTTTAGCATCGAGAACTCCAAGAGGGGATTGGTGCCCTTCAGACATGGTATTCATCTCTCCAAGAAGATGTATCTCAACACACTGGAGGTGATTGAACACATAAAAAATATCCCTTATTCTTTGGCTATAGGGAGCCTCATATATGCCATGCTATGTACACGACTTGATATCGCTCATGCTATGAGTGTCACGAGTAGGTATGATGCGGGACAGCCTAAAGAAAAAAGAAAAAAAGCCAAGCTTTCTTCCGTTCGTCAACAACAAATCACGTTCGATCGTAGCACATTATTTTCAGGATAGATAGTATAGTTGCCTATACTCTGCTCAGGAGGCGTGACTGATTGACACGGGACCAAAGCATGATCAATCTAAATGATGCCAATGAATGTCATTTTATAGATCAGTAAATAACTAGCAATAATAAAATAAATAGATAGATAGCAAAAATTAAATATGCTCATAAATAATTATAAAAAAAATATAAATAAAATGAAGGATAGCAAGAAATTAAGCCCGTAAGAAAATCCAAAAAAAAGATATGATGAATCCGGATCGTGGTAGTTAAGAAACTATCCTGATTAGAACTCTTAATTTTTTAACCAAGCAGATCTATCGATAAAAAATTGGGTCTTTACCAACATCGAATCTGAAAAAAAATAAGTAAAAATTAAAGATCAGTTGAGAAGGAATGAAGGTTCTTATCAACGTTTGATCTATAGAATAATATATCACTATTTCTCTCTCTGCATGATAGATAAAAATCTTGGAGGAGACGATCTTCTTTTGATGGAATAGACTTATGTAGGTAGATCGTGAAGACGAATCGAGATTGTAGGAACACTGAATCTTAAGAAAATGAAGATTAAAGAGATAGAAAAAGGTGGACCTCACACCATCCCCTCGTGAGATGATTTTGAATCTCACACCCTCTCCCTCTCAGAGTGATCAACACAAGTATTTATGGGAATTATAAAGTTATTCATTCATTCATTGTCTCATTCATGAAAGATACATGGATTTATATAGAACCCTAGGGGTCCTATTTCTTTAAGAATCCTATTTTCTTTATAAGAAAAAAACCAACCCTCCCAACAAAAAAGTAAAACATTATGTATGGTTTCCAAATATAATAATATATCATATCTATCTTTTATGCAATCATAGAAAAGAAATCAGTCTTTTAATAAAATAAGTAAGAAATCAAGAACTCTTAAGGAATCCTAGGAAAGAAAAAAAACTTCATGTGGACACTTGATGCCTGACACAACTTGGCATAAGGATCCTTGGGCATGGCACATGCTGGCATGTGTATTTTCTTTCTAGGCATGTGGACGGTGGTGGCTCCAAAGATGACGTGGATCAAGCTTGCTTCTTTATGATAGTCTCTTTCCAAATAAGGCTCAATCCAAAATGAACCTAAGTATGGTCCTATGGACCAAAAACTAAATGCGTCAAAAGAACTAATTGATTAAATCAAAAGGATTAGAACAAAATAACTGAAGTAGAGTTATTCTGATATGGCTTCTTCAATTCAAATTGAATCTAAATTATGTTGCCAACTTTTGGTGGCTCTGGTGTCCGCACCAATTCTCTCGAGGTGGAGAGAACTCGATTTTATCGAGTGGGGGTCGATGCTACTCTGGTGATGCTCAAGCAAATTGGGATTAATATGTTGCAGCTCTTCTCAAGTGATCCAGGTATCCTCGAACTCTGGTCGACCTCGCCATCTAACTAAGTACCGCTGATAGCCTCGACTCTAGGTGGAGATGATATGCTCATCTAAAATTCTCTCAATCTAATCATGCTTTGACATTTTGGCTGGTGGACATTCAGGAATAGGCTCTCTCTCAAAGATTGGTTTAGACTCAAATTACTCACTAGGTATTCAAGTTGGCTCTTTATAGGGAACGAGATCTATAATGTTAAAAGTAGAGTTAATCCCAAAATCAGAAGGTAAGTCCACAACATACGCATTTGGTCTGATCTTCTTTAAAATCTTAAATGGACCTGCTCCTCGAGCATGTAACTTCTTGATGGTTTCTGATGAAAATCGTTCAGACCTCATTCGAACCATCACATAGTCTTCTTCTGCAAACTCTTGAGCACATTAATAAGAATTTGTATTCTATTTATAAACTTTATTACTAATACTAATTTTTTTACTGATCTCTTTATGTAAACTCTTGACATGCTGTGCAAATGACTCTACAGATTCGAAAATTCTAGCATGCATGGGCAGTGGGCAGTGGGATAAGGTCTATTGATTTTCTAGGTTGATATCCATAAAAACTTCGCACGTCATGCACACTCTTGGATACCGACCACTTAACTATTGCTTCAATCTTTTTAGGATCAGCAGACACACCATCAGGGGTAACAATAAATCCTAAGAAGTTAACATGGTCCATTATGAAAGCACATTTCTTAGAATTGGCATACAAATTTTCTATTCTAAGGACTTGGCAAACTTGTCGGAGATGATCTAGATGGTCCTCCCTAGTTCGACTATAGATCAAAATATCATCAAAGTACATGACTACAAATACTCCTATAAACGGTCGTAGTACTTGGGTCATCAATCTCATGAAAGTACTAGGAGCATTAGATAATCCAAATGGCATCACCATCCACTCATATAAATCATCTTTCATCTTAAAAGCGGTTTTTCACTCATCTTTTGGTCTAATCCTTACTTGATGATAACCACTCTTGAGATCAATCTTAGAGAAAATAATGGCTTCAGCCATTATATCTAGCATGTCATCTAACCTAGGAATGGAAAAATGGTACTTAATGGTGATCTTATTAATGACACAACTATCTATGCACATCCTCCATGTTCCATCTTTCTTTGAAGTTAATAGTGCAGGAACTGCATAAGAACTTAAACTCTCTCTCATGAATTCTTTTTTCATCAGCTCTCCAACTTGACTTTGTAGCTCAGCATGCTCAGTGGGGTTCAACCTATAATGGGGCAAATTGGGTAAGGTAGATTCAGGTACCAAATCAATGACATGCTGAATATTTCTCATGGATGGTAAGTGATCTTGGAGACCCTCAGAAAAAATATCATGAAATTTACTAAGAATGCTGACTACTTTCTTGGGATGATCTATCTTAGGATCCTCATGAACTTCGTTCGCAGCAATCATCCAAACTGGTGATCCTTTACTCATGGTCATCTCTAATTCCTTAGCACCTATCAGATGGAGGCTTTTTCTTTTGATATTTTTTTTATCCATCGCTTATCTTTCTATTGGTAGCCTTAGGTGGGGAAAGATTGATCGTGATCTTCTTACCCTTATGAGTGAAACTACAGGACTTGGTTTGGCCATAAATTGTAACATCATTGTCAAACAGCCAAGGCCGACCTAATATGATACTTCCAACTTCCATGGATAAGACATTGCACCAAACATGATCCTGATAAGAATAGAGCTGGATGGAAACACGGCATCTAAGTTTGATGAAAATAGAGGAGGAATCTATCCAAGACATATGGTATGGGCTGGGATGATCTACAGAAACTAATCCTAATTGCTTAACCATGTCGGTGGAGATGGCGTTGATACAGCTATCGCTATCAATGATTATCTTACAAATTTTATCACTAAATTTTATAAAGATATGAAAAATAGAGGTCCTACACCAGTCTTCACTCTCCTTAGTCTATGCTAGAACATACCTAACGACTCCAAGCCTAAGGTCTGACTCTGGTGCAACAAAATTTAGGATTTTCTCAGTACTCTCAAACTGCTCGACTAAGTCTGGATCAGCTTCATAAACTTTTTTCTCAATATTTTCTAGACTTTCTTCTTCTAATTCTTCCATAAATAACGATTAGTTGGGACATTGTAAAGCAAAATGACCGTAACCATAGCACTTGAAGAAGTGAGATCAAGAACTACTTCTCTTAGATAACTCTCCTGTAACTCTTTTTTCTTTATCTTCTTTTCTCATAATATGATTTGTAGGTAGAGGTTCATTACTAGGAGTCTAGGTAGTATTGGGTCTCAATCTAGAAGGGGTTACTCGGCTAGGTTCAAGACGATGGATGGTCGAATACTTAGAAAATCTCTCAAAATCTAGGGCAAGTTGATAAGCTTATTCTAACATGGTTACCTCTCACAAAAAAAGCTAACGTTGGATATCTTCTCGTAATCCAGATCTAAATCTAGACAAGGTAACAATCCTATCTTCAGTTACTCTACATCTTATGAGGTACTCATCAAATCTCGTGATGTACTCTATGACTGATCTATTTCCTTGAGTAAGTCTCTATCATTGATCTAAAAGTCTTTTTTGATAGGAGGTGGGGAGGTATTTTTTCTGAGTTTCTCCTTCATTTCATCTCAGATTTCTATCGGATCTTGTCTTCTTTGGTTGAGAAGACCTTCAACACTTTTTCAATAAAGTTAGGCTTGCCTAACCAACTTCATCCTAGCAAACCTAACTCTTCTTGCTTCAGGCATTTTGTACCATCCAAAATAGTGGTTCATGCCCAATTTCCAATCTAGGTACTCTCTCAGATCTAGACAACCATCAAAACTTGAAGCTTCGAACTTCACATTCCTAAGGACATGCTAATCCTGGTCAAATTGATTATGATGGGGGCATGCTGCTATAGGTCGATCTAGGTCGAGGTTCCTTCTTCTCTATCTTATAGGTAGTTGAAGAGACTTAAGTTTATGTTGTCTTTGCCTAGCTTCTTCTAGTACTGTTATTCTTTTACTCATGATTTTCATAAAATCTTTTATGTCATTAAACTTCTCAATCAGGGCATTAATGATGGCTGCCGTATTAGGATCCATATTGGTACTGGGTGGGAAAGTAGGAAGTTGGTACTGGGTACCTGATCTAGTGGTCATGTAAGTTTAGGATATAGGAATAAGATGCAGTAAGAAAAAAAAATGCTGGAAAGTAAATTACGGAATTTAAATTATGAAAATTTAACTTGTAAAAATTTTAAATTGCAAAATTTAAACTAAAGCCCTAATCAATCTGACTCTAATACCAAATTGATGCGAGACAGCCTAAAAAAGGAGAGAAAAGGCCAAGCTTCCTTTCGTTTGTTAATAACAAATCACGTCCGACCGTGACACATTATTCCTAGGATAAATAGTATAGTTGCCTATACTCTGCTCAGGAGGCATGACTGATTGACATGGGACCAAAGCACAATCAATTTAAATGATGTTGATGAATGCCATTTTAGAGATCAGTAAATAACTAACAATAATAAAATAAATAGATAGATCATAAAAATTAAACATGCTCATAAATAATTGTAAAAAGAAAAATATAAATGGAATGAAGGATGGTAAGAAATTAAGCCCACAAGAAAATCCAAAAAAAAGATAAGATGAATTCGGATCATGGTAGTTAAGAAACTATCCTGATTAGGATTCTTAATCTTTTAACCAAGTAGATCTATCGATAAAGAACTGGATCTTTACCAACATCGGATCTGAAAAAAATAAGTAAAAATCAAAGATCAGTTAAGAAGGAATGAAGATCCTTGTCAACGTTTTATCTGTAGAATAATAGATCACTATTTCTCTCTTTGCATGATAGATGAAAATCTTGGAGGAGACAGATCTTCTTTTAGTAGCATAGGCTTATGTAGGTAGATGGTGAAGATGAATCAAAATTGTAGGAACACTGAATCTTAAGAAAATGAAGGTTAAAGAGATAGAAAAAGGTGAGCCCCATATCCTCCCCTCATGGGATGATTTTGGATCTCACACCCTCTCCCTCTCGGAGTGACCAACACAAATATTTGTGAAAATTATAAAGTAATTCATTCATTCATTGTCTCATTCATAAAAGATACATGGGTTTATATAGGACCCTAGGGGTTCTATTTCTTTAGGAATCCTATTTTCTTTACAAGAAAAAAATCAACCCTCCCAACAAAAAAAGTAAAACATTATATATGGTTTTCAAATACAATAATATATCATATCTATCTTTTATGGAACCATAGAAAAAAAATCAGTCTTTTAATAAAATAAGTAAGAAATCAAGAACTCTTAAGAAATCCCAGGAAAGAAAAGGAACTCCATGTGGGCGCTTGATGCCTAGCACAACTTGGCATGAGGATCCTTGGGCATGGCACATGCTGGCGTGTGTATTTCCTCTTTGGGCGTGTGGAGGATGGTGGCTCCAAAGATGACATAGACCAAGCTTGCTTCTTTATGATGGTCTCTTTTTAGATAAGGCTTAATCCAAAATAAATCCAAGTATGGTCCTATGGACCTAAAACTAAATATATCAAAAGAACTAATTGATTAAATCAAAAGGACTAGAATAAAATAACTGAAGTAGAGTTATTCTGATATGACTTCTTCAATCCAAATTAAATCTAAATTATGTTGCCAACTTCTGGTGGCTCTGGTATCCGCACCAAGGTATCAGTCAAATTCAGACACAGAGCACTGGACTTCTATGAAATGTATCCTTAAGTACTTGAGAAGGATTAAGAATATGTTTCTGATATTTGATAAGGATAACTCTAGGTATAGGGGTATACTAACTCAGATTTTATGTCTGATAAACATGATCGAAAGTTGACATCTAAAATTTTATTTTTGTGCAATGGTGGTGCTGTAAGCTAGAAGAGTTCCAAGCAGACAGTGATAGCAAACTCCTTCAGAGAAATAGAGTACATCGCTGCCTCGAAAGCTATGAGGAAAGAATTTTGATTCAAGAAATTTATTATAGAGCTCAGAATGATGCCATGTGATGCTATCTCTCTGTACTACGACAACAATGATGCTATAGCCCTAGCTAAGGAGCCGAGGTCTCATCAGAAATCCAAGCACATCGAACGGTGGTTCTATCTCATCTGTGATTACCTCGAGAAGGAATACATCGAGGTTAAGAGAGTTGACACTATGAACAATATGACTGAGCCACTGACGAAGCCTTTGAGCTAACAAAAGATTGAAGCCCATATTGAGAAGATGGGACTTAAATTTGTAGCCACTTGGTTTTAGATCAAATAAAGTTTGTTAGATGTATGCCTTAGAAGCTAGATTGGCTGACACTTAGAATTACTTTCTAAGGATATTTTTCATAATTTTAACTTATAATTAATAAAAGATTATTTCTTCTATCATATTTGTGTAATGAATATCTATTATACGTCCATTAGGTTAACGAGTATGATAACACATATTCTCAAGAAGTTGAGAATTTGAGATATGTGTTGTCATAATTAACTCATAAATTGCTCCTGATCGTAAGTTCATCATGAGGATGGCGATCGATCCAAAAGATTGATGTACGATTACTTTCTTAGGATAGATGAGTCTTGTGTTTACGATGTGGAGATACCGAAGCGAGAATACAACTGCTTGTTATAAACAAGGGTATTGAGCATGACCACCTTGAGCAGTCATAAGAGAGTCTATATTCTCGTCGATGACTAGCTCGATACTATAGTTATGTATTTAGTTCTTTGATCTAAGGTGCATCGACAGTTCATCTTGAGGATATTATTGTTTGACTACATCATAACTCGATTTTCTAGTCATTTAAAATCCTGAGGTGTATGTTGACTATAGCATGTCCATTGTAGGAATTGGATTGTACTAAGATAGAATCTATTAACCTCGATAGAGGAGTAGTCCTATGATAATCATGAGATCGAGTTCTAAAGCCTATGGCCATGGCAGTGTGAAATAATAGAAAAGAGTTTCTATTAGAATTTTACATTGGACTTAAATCAAATGATTCAATCATATGATAGGTGTTGGGTTTGACGAGTTCACCTTGATCTAGATCCTGTCAGGGCTCATGATAGAAGAACCTAATTACACAGCTGGCTGCATTGAGAGGTTTGTATTCAGTTATAATGGGTTGCCACCATATACTGTTAGGTGTCATTGGTAGATTTTGGGATCAATTAAAATTATCTCGATGATCGATGATTCTAATTGGGCGAATTAGAAAGAATTTTATCCATCGAAAGATGTTTTGATGATGTTGATGATAGAGATCGCGATATGTTCCATTACCACATAGAATTAAACCTAACTAGATCGCACAAATAAGGATTTAGATTTGAATATCATTAATTAGACTTACAAGGTCCAATTTATTTGGATTAGATCCAATTAGATTCAAAAAAATCATACTAGCACATGATTAGACCTAACTTTCTCCTTTTATAGATTTTTTGGTTGATCTGGACTCAGTCAAATTGGATTTGGCTCATCTAGAAATCCTGTGTGGATTTGTTTTGGTCTAACTGGACCTTGTCCTAGTCAGATTAGGCCTTGTCCTGTCTCAATTGGAAGGGACTAGGATAAGACCCACATTTGACCTGGTCTTTGCAGGAAAGAAGAGATCAATGGTATGCACCTCCCAAAATTTTTCTTAGGGCACGTGCCTCTAGATGATTTATTGAGAAAGAGAGGGTGCATGTCCCATCCTGGCATGCATCTAGACCTATCAACGA
The DNA here is from genome assembly GCA_006176705.1 of Cocos nucifera. Lineage (NCBI taxonomy): Eukaryota > Viridiplantae > Streptophyta > Magnoliopsida > Arecales > Arecaceae > Cocos > Cocos nucifera. The sequence goes on along the minus strand of QRFJ01001472.1, from coordinate 336,766 downwards.
ATCAAGTTTGGATCGAAATTTGAATATTCAGATCTAGATCCAATTTTAGTTATTGGTACTAGATCCGGACCCGAATACCCAATGGATCTGGCCTTGAAGTACTAGACCCGATCCTAATGGATCCTGGGTATCCAGATTTGATTCTAGGACTCAAAACTAAGAGAGAAAGAGACTAAGAAGGAGACCAAGAGGGAGGGGATGGTCGCTCGCCGGCCGTCGGCAAGGGAGACTAAGAGAGGGGGAGAGGGAGATCGAGAGAGGGAGAAAGGGAGGGAGGGGTCCGGCCTCGCCGCCATCGTCGACCAGGGAGATCGAAAGAGGGAGAGGGGGAGGTAGGGAATCCCGGGTCCGACCTCGCTAGCGAGGGAGATCGAGAGAGGGAGGAGGGGTCTGGCCTCACCACCATCACCGATGAGGGAGATCCGAGGGAGTTCGAGAGAGGGAGAGAGGGAGGGAGGGGATCTCGGGTCTGGCCTCATCGGCGAGGGAGATCAAGAGAGGAGGGAGAGAGAGGAAGATCAAGAGAGGGAGAGGGAGAGAAGGAGGGAGGGGTCCAGCCTCACCACCATCGCCAGCGAGAGAGATCCGAGGGAGATCAAGAGAGGGAGAGAGGGAGGGAGGGGTCCAGCCTCATCGCCGTCGCTGACAAGGAAGATCCAAGGGAGATCGAGAGAGAGAAAGAGGGAGGAAGGGGGTCCCAGGTTTGGCCTCACTGGTAAGGGGGAGAGAGAGAGAGAGAGAGAGAGAGAGAGAGAGAGAGAGGAAGGGAGATCGAGAGAGGAAGGAAGGGGTCCGGCCTCGCCGCCATCATCAATGAGGGAGATTCGAGGGAGATCGAGAGAGGGAGGGAGCCAGTGAGGGAGATTGGGTGTGGTTTGTTGGAAGATTGGAGGGGGTGCGGGCGAGATCAGGGTTTGGCCGTAGTCCGCCAGTGAGAAGATCTCACAGTTGAGAGGGAGAGGTAGGGAGGAGGGGAGGGAGAGGTGCCATCAGGAGACAGAGAGGGAGAGAGGGGGACAGAGGGAGAGAAGGGTTCAAGGGTTTTGAATGATTTTATCCAATGACTTAAAATATTTTTTAATATTTATATATATAATATTATTATATTATATTATATATATAATTGAGGTCCTGGGTCTATTGGGTCTGGATACTAAATATCCAAATTCTATCCATTTATATCATGGTTTATCAGGTCCGAATCCGGGTCCGGGTAAACGGGTCCAATACTAGTACCAGACCCGGATCCATTGATAGCTCTACATGCGCCCCTTGTGGATAAGCCTTGGGAGTTTGGAGGTTGCCCATTCAAATTATTTTGAATGGGTCAAATGAGTTTGAAATAGTTCAAACTCCTAGAGAGAGATTGCCTAGCGCCAATCACCTTATCCAGATAAGCTAGCACCACATTTATTCTTACTTTTTTGTGACAAAATGAGATAGGAAATTAGAATTTGGCATGGAGGCTAAAAAGAGTCCTTCTGCTTTAAGCAAATTGACTCGATCAATTGCTTAAAGCCTTGGGACTCATAGGTACCCTATTTTGTCTATAAATAGGAACCTAGCCAAAGGATTTAGCCAACTCCAGTTCTCATGCCCAGACCCTGTCCCTTTCCTCTACACCTCCTCTCCCTCCTCTTCTCCCTCTTCTCTACACCCAAATGTTGGGCAGATCAGCATTCCGAGTATCGAAGTGCTGTCGCTGCAAGACCGCATCAAGAAGTTTTCAATCGAATGTCGATCGAATTGCTACCGGATATCGAATTGAAGGCGCACCAAGGAGTTCCAGATTTTGATTTTCTAAGATCAGATCCAAAAGAAGAAGACCTCTAGATCTAACTCGAGTGGATATTGGTAGAGGTCGAGCATGTGCATGGCTCAAGTTGGAATCTCGAATAGCATTCAGATCATCATAGTAAGTGAACGGTTTGCTTGCAATATGTGGTATAAGATACTTATTTTGTGGTTTTTGTTTCAGATCTATCTAATTAGATCTAAGAACTCTCAGATCTGATTGGATCATTGATTAAAAAATTTTAAATTCTGCTACATGACCTGATCTGATCAGGTCAATCCTATGGTTCCTTCAGTCGTGGTGCCCATGGACGCTTGGACCTTCTCAAGATGGTCCTCAACGATCACTCCTGTTATTGTGTCACTTGTGATGGCCCCTCTCCTATATCAGTAGACGTCTCTTGATCATGCATATGAGAAATAATAGGAGCTATCGGAGCATCTACGAGCTGAGTAACCTCCTCATCTGGATCCAAGAATGTGCCTATAATAAAAAGATCATACTGATACTAACTAGAACCTAATGCTGTCATCTGGGGTACATAGGAAGATGAAAGCTTTGGCATCTGTAGATCAAAAGGTGGTGGCATATGTGTAACATGCGGCGATGCATCTATAGAATATATGATGATGGCATATGTCAAATATGTGGTAATGGTGTATATTTTATATTTGGCGCATCGGATGCTCCATGCCAAGGCACAAGCTATCAGGGTCATAACCAATTGCCATCAATGTTCCTGAACATTATCTCTCTATCTCCCGTAGTATCTAGGTCCACTTATCCTCATCAGTCATAGATAGAGCACGATAAGTGTCCAACATAAGATCCAACATCCGATTAGTCTACATAACAAAAATAAAATTAGCAATATATTATAGAATATATAATAGATATAAAATTCAATATGACATTAAATAGAATATATAACACATAATTTTTATGATCTTATCGATATGCACATAGTAGAACTCTCATCCTCATATCCTAGAATTATATATCAAGGCTACCCAATGGCTCGTAATATAATACTAAGAAACTAAGCCATGTAGTCCTCATCCCAATATGTCATCACCATGAACTATATGATCTCGTCGTGTATTCTAAATGATGATATACCCTGCATGCTTGATATGCTAGTCAATATGAACTCTCTCTTGTCAATCAACATGATGAAATTACTGGCAAGTATCAAACTACTCTGGGATGCCCTGAATTCGGCCAAACTACCGCAGCACACAATCTGGAAGATGCCACTCCACCACATCAAAACAAATAAGCGACATCCTAGCAGCCCATATATTATGTCCATCCATGCAAATCTATGGTAATATGGATATAATCTCATTTGTATATAGCTTCCACAAAACTGATAGAGTTAAAAATAAAGTCGGATTAGTAAGCTCATTTTTTAGTAGATTATGAATACTATAAAATAATATTTGTACATAAATCAAAATTGCCCATCTACATGTATCAATATTAGCCAATGTATCATGCTGGCACCTATAAACCCATGCCATTTTCATCGATATGGTGAACGTTGAATGCAACGTTCCATCTGCTTAATAGTATTTTCATATTAATTGGATTTCATCTGAATAAAAATATTACTAAATTTCAAGTAATGAAACCAGCAATTTTATACCTATATTCTCAAGGTGCGTCTAGCCTAAATAGAACATCATGATCTTAATGCGCTTGTAGCATCTCAAAAAACTATCTCTGCAGTGAGCTGATAGTCGACATCTTCTTCCATGCCCAAATCTACCAATTCCAAGAAAATTATACATGATACCTCCAATCAAAGCTACAATAGAATGTTAAAAATTAAAATTCTATACCATATACATACAATAATACAAAATAATCACTAATCTCTGATTGGTCATGATAAGAACCACGGCATATAGCCCTGTACGGACAAGTTAATACTTCATTGCCCTAACTAAGTCTACGTGAAAAATCTAAATCCTTTAATAGTGGTAAAAACATCAACTTCACCTTATTAGATGAAGTATCATGTAAAAGAGCACCTCCTAGCAATCGCAATATCTGACTCTTGACATACTGCCATACCATCTCCTTTGATGCATCATCTTTAATGTGGAAATATCAATAGTGATCATCCAAACACTCCATCATAAGTCATGAATGATCGAAGAACTAGACCTCTAGCTCAAACACTAATAACCAAAAGCATATAGCCAGCCACTTTAGAATGATAAGCATAAGATCAGATCCTGCAACTGCATCACCATCAACTGGTAGTCTGGTGAGCACACTGATATCCTGTAATGTGGTGGTCCTCTCATCGAATGGAAGATAAAATGTATGTATCTCTAAGCGCCATATCTCAAGTAAGGCAGTAACAAGACTAACATCCATCTGTATCTTACTAATCTGATATACTCCATAAAATTTTAGATATCGTAAATAATCTATAACTCTATCTGAAATATCCTTCTTCCTCCATAAGTCCGCATCGGCTCGTCGTAAGCAAAGATGTCTGGACTCCTGCAATAAAATAAGATACCATGTATATGACTTTAACAATAATCTATTTATAAAAATATAAATAATAAAAGTGAAAATGGAATGCTTACAATACTATCTAATATAGCCTATGACCGATGCGTCTCCTATAATATAAGAATACTACAGTCTCATGGGCTTGGATGCCATAGATCGTAAGCTATAATATACTAATTAATCTAAAATAATTGCATACATCCCAAGTTTATTAGAGCATGAAAAATATGATACTAATTAATTACATAAAAAAAATAACTCTAAAAAATCATACATAGAACAAGTTTGAACGTAGACTATACAATAGTTCATCTATCAAAAATACATAGAACAACATAACAACTTTGAACATAGACTACACAATAGTTCAACTATCAGAAATACATAAAACAATATACAACACTCTAATGCCTTTAATTTCTTTCACTGCTTGAAGTTGATGTGTATAGAACTTAGGACAGTGACGATGATCATAATCCTATTCCTTATAAATACCATAATGATTCTTACTTCTTATTTACCTATCATTCATCTCATTTCGCAGCTTTATTGACTTTGGCCTATCCTTCTGCTTAGGTCTCAAATGATGATAATCAGGAATACATGTGAATATATGTGTGGACATCCAATAGTCTTTATGTAGTAATAGATAAAACTCACTACTTTATGAGTAATGCCCTTTTGGGTTAAAAGCCTATTAAAGTATCCAAACCTCGATACCATCATTTGAGTAGTATTTTCATTAGAAGATATATCTTTATTTTCAATATATAACTCAATATATCGGCATTCTAAAAATTTCAGAGGAAATGTCGATATTTCTTGGACATCTTCATAAAAAAAAAATGCTATTAATTTATGTTGCCATGTTTATGGATTAGCTATAAATATTAAATCTATAGTCATTAATGACGAGCTATTTGTACTTACATATAGTACGATTAGTCCTATTAAAAAAGCACATACTTCAAGATACATCACCCAGCAGTAATCTCTATACCTAAGGAGGTGACATCTAATTAGTAAATATGTTCAAATAAGGTGCACAAGGTAAGAATATATACTCACTTATATGATCTTTGAATCACTCAGAAAATTTTTTGTTATGCATTTTTTCTTTCTCCTACATACATAAAGCATTGTATTTTACTCTTATAATCTTTTTATGTTTGATGCATGCATAAAGAATAAATTTAGATATGATTGGATATTTTTTTTTAAGGTATTATGAAATAAATAAGACTAAGTGACTCACCTTATGTATGATTCAATGACATCATAATTGAAGAGCACGTAGTGGTACATCTTATTCCTTTCCTCAATGCTCAAATCAATGAAACAATATGAAGTGGAAAGTCCACCAGACTATGGAATGGACTCAATTGGCTCATACTGATCATCCTAATTCCTCATTGGCCAGTTACAATGTATCTCAAGCTTATTTAAATATATAGTACAAAAATTCATACACTCTTAACCTAAATAATCTTTTATTATGGATCCCTCTGAGTGATTCATATTTCTTAAATAAGATTTCAATATTTGAATATTCCTCTCAGTGAGATACATTCATCGACAGAGCACTGAACCTCCAAGTGCAACTTTTTTTGTATGGTGCATAGTGAGATGTATTATAACTGTAAAAAATGATGGTGAAAATATCTTCTCCAAATCATATAATATAGTTACCATTCTTGTCTTCATTTTCTTCACGTCTTTCTTAAGCAACTTCTTCGCACAAATATCTCTGTAGAAGTTGTAAAGATGAATAATAGCCATTCTGATATTTTTTGGCAACACACGGTGAATAGCTATTGGGATCAACTCCTGCATTAACACATGATAATCATAAATCTTCAATCTCTCAAGTTTGATATCCTTATTATTTACACGCTTTGATATGTTGCTTGAGTATTCATCTGAGATCTTTATATTCTCCAACATACAAAAAAATATGGATCATTCAGAGGCATTCATAACATAGCATGCATGAAGGAGCCTCCACTGTTCTCCCCTACCGGCTTCAGATGGAGTAATCTCCTAATACCCTATTCTTTCAAGTCAAATTAGAAATTTAAATTATTTTTGGTCTTATTCTTAACTTTTAAGATTGTTGCTAATATAAAACTGCACACGTTCTTTTCAATGTGCATTATATCTAAATAGTGGCGTAATAAGTTTATCTCCTAATATGGCAAGTCAAAGAAGATGCTTTTTTTTCTCCAATTAAAGTATATGTCATCTATTTTTGATCGATGCTTTCTCTTTTTACCATAAATCAGATCATCTTTTTAAAATTCAACACTGAGACCATCCAACTCTCTCAATATCTCACTTCTAGATATTTAGCTAGGTACCTCATCTTCCTTAACAGTATCATTGAAAGAGCGTGCATTCCTATATGGATCATTTTGATGGAGAAAATGTCGATGCCCCATAAAGCTAAAGCTTCTCTGATGTGTCAATCTTTTAGATGAGATATTTTTTCCATAACTCGAACATGCTAGCTCATCTTTCATACTTCAACCTGATATTAGAGCATAAGCTGAAAAGTTTTTTATTATCCATAGAAGCGCTGTGCGCATGGAGAATGACTCATTCATCAAAGCATCAAAAGTTGAAATATCTTGAATGCTCCACAAATATTTTAGCTTGGCAATAAGAAGTTATAAATAGACATCAATATTATTACCTACCTCCATCGATCCAGGAATGAGCACTGTCATAAAAGCAAAGAATTTTATCATACACATCCACAGTGGAAGATTATAAACATGAATAAATACTGACCGTATACTGTGGACAGTATTCATATGCTTGAATAGATTAAAACTTCGCATGACAAGCCCAATCTCACATTGCATATCTCTTGTGCGAAGTTAGAATGTATTTTATTAAACTTCTATTATGCCTCTCCATCAGTTGGATGCCTTAATGTATCATCTTTTGTTCTATCCTCTTCATGCAATCTCATGTCTTTCAATGTTCTTACCGACATCAACAACTTTTATAGTCTCAAAATTAAAGAAAAGTACCATATCAACTTTTGAGGTACACGGATCGATGTGCCATCTTTATTCTATTTTCATCTTAGTACATCATATCTCATGCACTCATTTTGATTGGTATCCTCCTTCCAATAGAGCATGCAATCATTGGGACATGCATGTATCTTGGTGTAAGTAAAGCCTAATTATTCAATAATCTTTGATGTCTCATAATTATTCTTCGAGATTTATGCATTGTCCGAAAGAATGTCTTCCAAAAGCTCTATTATGTAGTTCTCTCCATACGCAATGTAATAAACAAAAGCAACAAGATATAAAGAGTTACCTAGAAAATTCTACAAGATGAATTACATCCATAAATAAATTCTAACATTTATACCAGAATATTATTAGAGTTAGAGATGTCTGGATGAGAATAGTAATAAAGCTCAAACTCTGCTTCTATAGCCCATGAACCATCACTCAGATATATCTCTGTGGGACTTCCACCCATGATCGAAGGATGAAGGATGGAGCTCTAGACTGCGGCTTCTGTTAGTAATCATCAGCTCCCTAATGATCGCCACCATCATGCCTCATCATCCAACTACCAAGCTATATCCCAAAACCTGATGGTCAAGAATCCACTAGCACGGCCTCATACTTGCTGGTGGGGGTTCTCTTACCGACTGGCACGGTATGGCCCAAGATCGCCGTCAGGGCCCAAAACCTATGGGCATGGTCTAGAACCTACCAACGGATATTTTCAGCTTAACAGTCAGCATCGTCCATGGCATGACCCATAACCCACCGACATAGCACAGAACCCATCGAGGTGGCCCACAGCTGTTGGCACGATCCAGAACCCACTGCGAGGTTTCTCTTTAAATATTAAAAAATAAAAAAATTAAAAAATAAAAATAAAAAAAAAGCTCAGATTCATCATTTAATCATGCATTGTAAAATACTTTCGGTATCTGCTACAACTAAACTAAATCAGCTGCAAACAGTTGCCCACTAAATAGTCGCTGGCTATCCAAGATTGTCTTATCATTCGGAATTGTTAAAATATTTGCAGAAGAAGAGAAAAAAAAGAGAACTCATATCACTAAAAAAATACTAAGAATTAATCATTTTCCATCCAAAATCATCACAGCCTCTTTATAAAAAAGAAAAAAAAACTATTTTTTTAAAATAGGATATTGTAGAAAATAATAAAATAAAAAATAATATAACATAAGTGTTATTTATAATATATTGATTATTGGTAGAATATTCTTAAAATATAGTGGCATCTTCTACTTCCCTTGTGGCACCTTAATACTAATTGAATATTCTTAAAATATAGTATCAATTTAAGTAATTATTAAATAAAAAAAAATAGATAAAAAATAGGCAAAGCTCGAGATCAATACGGTCCGACTTGAATATGAATCGAGCCATACTCGAAATCGAGTTCGAGCTTGAAATTGAATCTTATCTTGCTAATAATATATATATTAATATATATTATTAATATTTATAGCCCTAATTAGCCCATTTAACCCATAATCCATGGCAAATCATTTATTATAATAATAATATTATATTATTATTATAATAAATATTATAATAATATTTATTATAATATTTATAATTATATTTATAATAATTATAAATATAATAATAAATATTATAATTAATTATTAATATTATTATAAAATTAAATAAAAAATTATACCTATCATGGGAAGGGGGTCGCACAAACTGTGAGGGTCACCAGCGATGGTGCTAGAGGGATGGTCGGCGGCAGCAGGGTGGACTGGCGGCAACGGGGCGAGTTGGTGGTGGTGCTAAAAGGAAGGGATAGGCCAAAAAAGGCTGAGGCTGATGGGCTAGAGCCAGCAGCTGGGCGGGCCTGCGGTAGCGCTAGAGGGAAGGGGGTGGTGGAGAATGGGGTCAAGGGAGGTGAGGTCGATAGGGATGGGGTTGAGGTCGGGGTCGAGGGAGCCAGGGCCAAGGGGGCCAGAGCTGGTGGCAGGGCTGAGGGAGGGGGTGGCGGTGGATGGGCCGATGCGGGGTGGGTAGCTAGGGCACGGGTAGCCAAGGCAAGAAGAGAGAAAGAGAGAGAGAGAGAGGGAGGGGGCGGCGCTCGAGGGAGGCGGCCAGTAATGGAGCAGGTCGATGGAGGGGCAGGTCGACGGTGGGGAAGGTAGCTAGGGCTTGGGTAGAGAGGAGAGAGAGAGTGAGTGAACGAGAGGCCAGGGAGGGAAGATGAAAACTCAACGTGTAGGGGAAAAATTATAGCCAAACTCGGCGTGTAGGCAAATTTAGCTAAACCTATGGCAGTGGTTTTCGAAACCGCTGCCGTAGGTCTATTATACCGATTATATATAACCGCTACCATTTGATCTATAATAGTGGTTATCAACCGCTGCAATAGAGCCTATAGCAGTAGTTTTTGCCAACCACTACTATAGATACATAATATATATTTTTTTCATATTTTTTTGAATATGATATAATTTTAAAATTTAAAGCTTATCTTTATCGTTCATTATCTAAATAATTATCATTAGAGTATCATCACAAAAGACCGTCTCAATCTGATAGCCCTAGCTATGTCGATTGATAAAATTTGATTTCAATGACTACGAATGACTATGTAATGATCTGATAGATAAAAATCATTGATCAATCAAAAACTTATAATGATTATCTCAGTGATATTTATAGCATACTATCAAAATTTTATTTTAATCAAATATTATTACCATGATCAATCTAGCACTGGATGATTTTGGCTGTTAAATGAAAAATAAGTGATCAAAAGACCAAAAAATATCCGATTAATAGATGATTTTTTAGATAATTAATTTTTGCTACTATTTTAATTATTTGTACAGTGGTGATCATAAAATTCAAATCATGTTTATATGAACTATCCATGTTAAATATATTTTACAAAAGCACAAGCATAATTATATAAAATCTTTAAGAACGAGTATTAGGAGACATATAGTTTTAGATCGTTTATATATACACGGTTTGAATTTTACGATCATCACCATACAAATAATCAAAGTAGTACCAAAGATCATTTAACTAAAAAATTACCACATAATCGGATGCTATTTGGTTTTTTGTTCATTATTTTTCATTTAACTCCTAAAATCATTCCGTGCTAGATTGACCATGATAATGATGTCTGATTAAAGTGAGATTTTGATAGGATACTACAAACATCACCAAGATCGTCATTGCAAGTTTTCAGATTAATCAATGGTCTTTATCTATCAGATGATAATACGATCATTCGTGATCGTTGAATCAAATTTTATTGATCGACATAGCTAGGGCTATCGGATCGAGATGATCTTTTATGATAATACTTTAATGATAATTATTTAGATAATAAACAATGAAGATAGAATTTAAATTTTAAAATTATATCATATTCATGAAAGAATATGAAAAAATTTATATTATGCATCTATAATAGCGGTTAAAAGTAACCGCTGCCATAAATCATCTATGGCAGTGGTTACATAAAACCACCACTATAGGTTTAATAGCGATTAAAAGTAACCACTGCCATAGATCATCTACTACTATAGGTTTAATAGCGATTAAAAGTAACTACTGCCATAGATCATAGATGATCTATGGCAGTAGTTACATAAAACTACTACTATAGGTCTAATCTATGATAGTGGTTATTCAAAATCATTACCATAGATTTGTATAGGTCTAATCAATGATAGCGATTATTCAAAACCACTGTCATAGATCAAATCTATGGCGGTGATTATGTATAACCGCTGCCGTAGGTCCAATTTATGGCAGCAGTGAAGGATAACCACTTCCATTGATTGAGCATATAGCAGCAGTTAATTAACCGCTATAATGAATTTGATCTATGGCAGTGGTTAAATGTAATCGTTACTATATATTCGACCTACGACAGCGGTTATACATAACTGCTGTCATATATTTGATCTATTATAGCGGTTTTATGTAACCGCTACTATAGGTTGACATATGGCAGCGATTTTATATAACCGCTGCTATAGATTCAATTTATGACAACGATTATACTTAACTGCTGTTTTAAAATTTATTGCAACGATTTTCGATCTGCTGTAATAGTAAGCGCTGCTGTAGCTCCATTTTATAGTAGTGATTTTATTTTTAAAAAATATCATCCCAAATGGCATTTTTTAGTTTTATATTATTTTAGTAAATAAATTTAGACTTGTATTTTTTTGATAAAAAATTTTAAATTTGAATTAGTATGATAAAGTACTCCCCTTAAGCTTAACCATCCTGTTGGTAGGAAGTGTGCATTTAAAGAAATTATTGCATGCACCAGGCACAATTGGACCGCAAATCCCATGGTAGATGACACGCCATGCTACCTCTTATCATTCATTGATTCCCGATTGCACGCTATCCACCGTGCATTTGCTTTGGGATTTGCCCTGGTTCACTTGCACCTGGTGCATGCAATAATTTCTTGTGCACTTGGAGGACATCCCTAAAAATCAAAAGCAAATCCTAAACTTGACAAGCAACGATTCGTGCAACAATAGGAAATTAGCCCTACTCATCCTCATCACTTTAATTCAACTGATGAAATGGAACTGACAAGTGAGGCTAGTTAATGAATTTGCATTGAACCTCAAATTCTTTTGATCATCTTTGGCAAGGTCTGGCTAAATAAATTTAAACCTGCAGCCATTTACACAAGGGAACTGTTTAAGAAAAGCTTTAATTCCACCCCAAATTAGAATAAACTCATGTTACCCTTAAGTCTACTCAAATCAAGTCTCAATATTTGTGCTGGATGTATTAACTCCATCCTGGGCCCATGGGAAAATTTTATATTTAGGGCTAAATCCGGATTGGACACGGATTGGATATTAGTATATCCATATGCATATTTATTTGATCTAACAAATACAATAATGATGTGGATATTAGTCAGATGCAAAATTTATATTCATATTTATTTTAAATAGATATAAATATAAGTTGAATATTTAAATTTTATGACAAATGAATCAAAAATTTTACTAAGTAGATAATAAATTAAATTAATAATATATTAATATAGTTATATATATTTTTAAAGTTAATAAGTATTATATAAAATTAAATATAGTTATAAGTAAAATTGGATATTTAGATATAGATTGAATAGACATCTATTTATATTTTTTTTATGGATATATATATATATGGATATTAGTTGGATGCCCAAATTTATGTTCATATCCTAATAGATTCGGATACAAAAATAGATCCGGATGGATATTATCCAATCTACTTTTACCCCTACTTACATTTGTTTTCTAATTATATGCAGGCTATATTAAAAATTATGAATAACTCAAAGAGGTTGGAGGCTAAGTTCGTCAATTATCCAAAAAAAATATTAAGCCATACAAATGATGTTCTAAAGTGGAAGATTAGAAGGTCTATCTTCATCTCAAAAGTAGGATGGAACCTCCAAGATAATCTTGTGCTCACAATTGCCGACTAGGCCTATTTTCTTATAGGAAAAGGCCTCTAAAAAGCCTCAAATCGAAACAAAAATCAAGGGCAATGACAGTAAGAAGATGTGTGTGTGTGTATCATTTAACATACAAACCGTCCTATCAATAGAATATGATATAAAGCTATCATTGCTATTTCCAATGGCTTCTTAGTCTCTGGCGTGGTAAAACCTATCAATTCAAGAAACGTAAATTGAGCTTCAATCTCTTCTTAATGTGTAGTGGAAAGGAAGGTAACTCCAAATAAAGAACAGCCAACAAAAATAGTTGCCATGTGACTTTGAGAGAAACTGGTTGCTTGATACAAAAAAAAAAAAAAAAAAAGGCAAACTAGCAAGCATGCAAATTATAGATGAAATTAGTGCAACTTCTGATGCAGCTTCAATCACTCTCTTTGTCAATCTTTTCGGGTAAGACATCTCCACCGCTTTTAGCAAAGTCAGATGATGGAGAGCAGTGAGATTATTCCACCTGATTATAACAAGTCCCTTTGTGATTTTGCAATCTTGAATGGAGGAGAGCAATATAATAGAATGAAGGGCAGCCCAATGAATGAGGCTTATGCCATTAATTATGAGATCCGGGGATAGTCAAATATACACAGCCTTATCCTACATGTCGAGAGGTTGTTTTTACATTTCAAATCCATAACCATAATAGGTCAATCTTACACCAAGACTCGTCCCCCAAGCAATACTATAAATACGGCCACCAAATTTTATATATAGGAGAGGTGTGTAGGAAATGAAGTTTCAACTAGATGGGCTTATGGCATTAGTCAGACTTTTAATACTGCTGACACTTTTATAAAATCCAATACATATCAGCTATCTACTAAGGTTTAAATATGTTCCAGAGTCTTGGGATGTTCTTGAATTTGAACTTGTTATAGGGTTATTTTATAGGTCATGGATGGACTCCACATGTATTGATTGGGAAGCATTATGGTGAATCTAATTCTAGATGGCTAAGAGAGTATCTTGAAGGGTTAATCTTCTTCTATAAATTCAATCTTTCGACAAAATATTTTTTTTTTATTTCTGTTCCTAAACAATGTCTTCTTCAGTGTTCCATCAAGAGATTTCCCCTTAAACCCCCAATGGTCTATTATTTCAACTCTATGAGCGATTAATAGAGTATATTGAGTTCCTAACCCCTATAAGGGCGTTTGAATCACTCGATAAATAGATATCCTTTTTCTCTATTGAAGTTGACAAGCCAAACTTGCGCAAAAAGGGCAGTCTAGTTTATCTGTTGTTTGGTCGTCTTAAAGTTTCATTAAGCTAGATAATTAGGAAACTTGATTTTACATGAAATAGTTTTACAAAAAAACAAGGGAGACAAGTTATCTTATAAAACATAATTTTGAACAGTTATAACTTTAGTTCTTTCCAACCAAATTAGTCCTTTTATGAAAGGCAGCTAAACAAGATGTTTTGGGTCTTGCATATGTATGCCCGCTAAGGCATGTCAAAAAATGCACGCACGTTCATACAAATAATCTTTTACATGATTTTCAACAAAATTCCTAGAACCTCGTCCCAATCTAGCATAATTCAATGAGCAATACCGTGACAACAAGGAACTAAAAAGTCTCGCTCCTTAATCCACACTATTCCAAAAATAAAGCCTTCACACAATAGGGTCAGACACTAAGCCACCTGGTCCTTCCAGTAATGGATTGCACATGAATTAGTGGGGTTCTGTTCTTTAGTTTTTCAACTAATTGGATGCAAGTGACTGCCCCGTAAATTTGTCTAAGGCAAAATTGGATGCTTGTTTTTCACTCATAGATTTAAGTATTAATCAGCATGCCATGCCAATTTCTTATTTGTTACAACAATGACATGCTATCAGCTGCATTCTAGTACTTGACATGTTGTCATGCCAATGTATGTCAAGCATTGTGCCAGCATGCAATATTTACGATTCTTGGTTTTGCATCATTTCTCTAACTCTCTCCTATAACTAAGTTCTTGGTTTTAGCAGAGAATCAACTATAAAGTGGGCAAATTGAAGCTCACCTACATATTCATTGGCACGTAGGCTTCAACTTCTTGTCTCTTTATGTGGGCAAGCACCGCCCTCCCCTAGTCACCCACCACAATGCCTCCTCAAATCTATTTACGAGGGTCTGGTTCTCCTTCATCTCCTCGAGAGCTCCTCCACTAAAGCGTCGACCATGCTTGGCAACATGTCCTTGGCACAAAAAGGCGGCTGCTGCTGCTCCTGCCCCTCGCCACTATCGATCCTGCATGGCAACAACTAGAACATCGGTCCTAGAGGAGGGGAAGAAGCAATGGAGATAGCAAGAGGAAAGGAAAGGATGAGGTTTGGTTGGTGGCAAGAGTTTCGACGAGGGTTCATAGGCATTTTGGATGAGAAGTCATGTTGAGTAATTTATATTAGATAATTTAATATTTAATGTCTAAATCATGCTTTAATATTCATGTAAAATCAAATAAAATATATCTTACGCCATCGTCTCACCAACACAATGATAGTGTAGCCCACAGAGCGTCAAGCGATTGGTCTTCTCTCTTCTCATCCTTCACTTTAATGCGAATGATCGATGAAAATCGTCACACCCTTCTAAGAGTTGGAATGGGACCAAGCCACCTCCATTTATACCTGTACTTATCTTGTCCCATCAAAAGACTTATTTCTAATTAGAGTAGAAATTTCAGTCTAAATCTTATCAGGAATAGAACTCTTTAATTAATTGAGCTCACCATAATTAATTTAGGACTTTACCTAATAAGTTAAACCTAACCAAGTAATAATTAGGTCACATTAGGAGTTAAATCCAACATTCTTCCACTTGCCCTATATTATCACTTAAAATTAACTCTTTGATTTTGTCAATACATTTTAAAAATAAATAAAAAATATTTTTAAAATTTTTTAAAATAACAATCCTGAATCAGAATTTTTAAAATCAACTCGATGAGTGTGCATTCATTTTATAAAAATTTGCCCAATTATCTATTTTTTGAAAATCCTTTATACTTTGACTAAGTAAAAAAATTAATACAAATCATAATTGTTATACATCTCAATTGACATACTTCCTTCCACGTATCATGACATTAATAATTCTCACTTAACTCAGTCTTATATGTTGGAATACTTAGGCTATCGAAAATCATAATATCTATGATAATGGTCCTACAGTTATGTCATATAAATACCACTTTTGTTCACTTTAATTTTGACAAAAGTCAACTATAATGTATATAAATAATAATTAAATAGAAGTAATGCAATCATCAAACTATTAAGAGATCTTAAAATAAGTATCTATTATAAATTAAATATCTCAATGATAATTGCCCATAATTTTTACATGCCCTTTGAAAATTTTGAACACTAAATCTTTTGTTAAAGGATTAGCTATCATACAAGCAGTACTAATAGAATTAATAAATACCTGAAGACTACTAATTCTCTCATTTACAATAAGATACTTAACATCAATGTGCTTGTTTGCATTGGTCATCCTGCTATTATTAAAGAAAGAAACTGCAGCAAAATTATCATAATAAATTCTCAGTGGCTTGAAAATGTTAGATATATGTGCCCTAGAAGCCAGAATTGGTTGACACTTGTAATACACTTCTAGGGGTAAAATTATAATTTTGACTATAATAAATAAAATAGATTATTTTCTATCACATATGTGTATTTAGTGTCTGTGATACATCCTTTGAGTTAATGGTAATGATAATTCATATTTTCAAGAGTTGAAAATTTAAGACATGAATAATCATTGTTAACTCATAAAATGCTCCCGACCATAGGACCATCATGAGGATGGTGATTGATCCGGAAGGTTAGTATACAATCGCTTCTCTTTAGTAGATGAGTCTTGAGTCTACGGTGTGGAGACACCGGAGCGAGAGTACAGGTACTCGTTAGAGAACGAGGGCACTGAGCGTGACCACCTCGAGTAGTCATTAGGAGTCTACCTTCTCGTCAATGACTGACTCGATGCTGCAGTAGTGTGTCTGGTTCTTTGACCTGAGGTGCATCATCAGTTCACCTTGAGGGTGTTATAGTTTGACTACACCATTACTCGGTCTCCTAGCCATATGGAACCCTGAGGTGTATGTTGGCTATAGCATGTTCATTGTAGGAACTGGATGGCATCAAGATGGAATCTATCTACCTCGGTGGTAGAGGAGCAGCCCTATGATAATCATGAGAATCAAGTCCAGAAGTCCATGGCCATGGCAGAGTGAAATAATAGAAAGAGTTTCTATTTAGATTTTCACATTGGACTCGAATCGAATGATTACATCATATGACAGAGACTAGGGTTTGACGAGTTCACCTTAACCCTAATCTGATCGGGGCTCAAGATAGAAGAACTGAATCACATAAGGTAGCTGCACCAAGAGGTTCACATTCAGCTCTGATGGGTTGCCACCATATACTGCTAGGTGTCACTGGTGGATTTTGGGAGCAATTAGAATGATTTAGATGATCGATCATTCTAGCTGTTCGAATCAGAAGAGTTCTGATCCATCGAAAGGAGTTTCGATGATGTCGATGATAGAGATCATGACATATCCCATTACCATACAGAACTGAACCTAACTGGGTCACACAAATAAGGGTTTGAATCTGGTGATCATCAATTGAACTGATCTAGTTCAATTGATCTGAATGAGATTCAATTAGGTTCAAGAAAATCGTGCTAGCACTCGATTGAACCTAACGTTCTTCTTTTACTATCATAAATAAGTTATCCTGTCTGAGCCAAAAGGAGTTTGTGCTCAATCAGAGGCCTTCATATGGTCTGACTGGAGGTTGTCCAAGTCAAAAAAGGTTGTCTTATTTTGTAAGACATTACCTGCCATTTTTGGTCACCTGCCATTTCTTGTTCTTTGACTTTGGTCAAAAGTCTACCTTTGATTGGTCAAACGTTGACCATTGACACTTTGACTTTTGACCACATGTCATGCACCTATTGGAGAGCTGGTGGGGGCTTGTCCCCCTGCCAGAACCTGGCAAGGAGGAGGGCGCACGCCACCCTTGGCATGTGCCCAAGTTGGAGGCGCCTAGGAGTCCTTGTTGGACAAGGACTCCATCTCCTTTTTGGATTCCAATTAGAGTTCTTCTAAGAACCAACTTTGACTGGTCTTAGGCACCCTCTAAGGAGGAATCCAGGGGACTCTATTTCCACCAATCAGATTTAGATCTGATTTCACAAAGGGTTGTGATTGGTTGGGAAGAAGAGAAGTTGGATCACAGTCAGTCTATAAATAAGACCCTGTGCCCAACTCAAATTACATGAGATGATTGAATCAGAATTTCCCACGCCCAAGGCTTTTTCTCCTCTCCTCCTCCACGCCAAAGCTTCTTCTCCCTCTCTTTTCCACGTCCAAAATAGTTTTGGAGCTTGGTTGGTGCGATCCAGATCAAAGAAAGGAGATCAAAAGCAAGAAGGCTGCACTGCTGCAAAGGACGACTGCTGATCTTCAAAAGGAGTTTTGAAGATCCTCCAGATCAGATCCAGATCTGATTTTTGGAGATGTGATAGAGAAGAAGAGGATCTCCAGATCCAGTCTGAGTGGATATCGGTAGAGGCCAGGCGCTTGCATGGCTAGATCCAGAACCTTCCGCTGCAAACAGGATCATCAACAGGATAATAGGATTACCCAAATCAGATAAATTAAATTTAATTTAATTTATATTTATTTTATTTTATTTATTAAAATAATAAGAATCAAATCTAAAACATTTTAAATCTGATATAAATCAAAGAGAAAAAAATTTAAAATATATCTCTTGATCTGATTAGATCTGAACGAACCTGGATCGAGAAATCAGGATTTTCCTTCAAATGGTATCAGAGCCAAGATTCTAAATTGTTTAGATCTCATTTCAAATTTATTTTAATTAAAAAATAAATGATTACAGATATCATATGAGATGTGATCAGATCTGAAATCAGAAAAAATTAAAATTAAATGATTTGGATCTAAGATTAGGAAATATGCATGACTAGTTCTAAAATAGAATAGTTCTATAGAATAGTCTTGCATGTTTTTGATTTAATCTGATTAAATCATATTTTAGATCTTTTTATTTACTATTTTTTGATATTATAAGTGTTATAATAACATCTGAAAAAATAGCAAATAAAATTATTTAATTTTAACATATCATATGAGATATGATTGATGCATGTCTAGACTAGTTGTAGAATAGTTCTACATAGTTATCTAGATTAGAATTTATTTTGATTAGATCAATTTAAATCTAATTTTTTAGATTATTATGAGATAATTTAGATCTGAAAATATGCATGATTCGATACATGAGATGTATGCAAAATATGCCATGATTAGATCTGAATTTATATATGAGATATATGATATAGATCTAAAACTGTTTTGTAGTATTGCATGTTCCTGATTAAGGCATTTCTCTTGGCCGTCCGATCATAAGAACGAAGAAGGATTTAAAAGTCCCTCTCTTCCCATTCGATGGGGTGTTCTTATGATGTGTAGGGGTGCTGCGCGTTCGTCCTTAATCAGAAACCCAAAACTTACTTTCTGCAAAATCCTAGATCCTGAAATCCTAGGATTTATTGTGCATATTTTGTTTATGAACCCTACTTAATTAAAAATTAAGATTATGGAATATTAATTAGATCTAAAATTGAGAATTTCAGATCTAAGACATATTCATAATACTGGGTTCGAGGCTTGGGTAGCTCAATTAGGTCTAAGCGGTTGATCAAACCGAATCAAGAGTTGGTTAGATGGGATCAACAATGCTTAAATTGACCAGCCTAATAGGATTAAGTCTGGGTCAAGATCGAGTCACGATCAAGCAAGACCTAATTAGGCTCAGAGGTTAGAGTCTGGATTGTAGGCTAACCCAATTGGTTCTGGCTCAATAATTTGGTGTCTAAGGTAAGTTTGGCACATACGATCGACTGATTTTTAATTGGAAGCTACTCGATCTGAATGCGTTCTTGTATGAGTTAATGGCATATTCCTTCCACCGATCTCACTTACCTGGCCATATCTATTGACACAGTTCTGATCTGAGGTGGTCAATAATCCGAGCTAACCCATGCCACTAGGTTAGTCATAATTGTTATGACTATGACAAGTCTAGTTTAATGAGACCTGAATCAATTCTCCCTAAGAAAAGATTAAGTCTGAGGTCTTCCACCATTGTAGATGTGCGGGCCCTTCCCGGAGGTTGATTGTTCTCGGCTGGATACAGTGGCTCAGTTGCATCGGGAAGATGCAACCATGTCTATTAGGCATTGGATGCTATGGGCTGGAGGATGAGTTGAGGCTCAATATTTTGGATACGGTGAGAGACTCAATTAGGAACCCAGTCTATGCAAATGGTGGGTCTGACTTAACTAAGGAGTGGATCAATATTTCGGATATGGTGAGATTCATGAATTAGAGATCAAGTTTGGGTGCACCATGATTAGAGAATCATTGAACAAGAGTTGTTCACTCATTGGCTAACCCATCACCAATAACTATTAGGTGAGGTGATGAGTCAGTTGGTGAGACCGCACCATCCACTAGAAATCATTAATCATGAAGATTTTTGCATCTCTACAGAGGGAGTGTAGGGATCCGAGAAAATAGTGGGAAGCTAATTTGTTTAAAAATAAAATCCCTAAATAAATTGGTCAAGTCAAAATTACAGTATCTAACTAGAATCTTTGACTCTCTATAGGAAAATATCTGCGTCCAACCCATTGGCACGTATCCTGGACACACATAGACTGACTGGACCCAATTATAAAGATTGGCTTAGGAACTACAAAATAGTTTTGGGTTCCAAAAAGTTAACCCATGTTTTGGATCAGGACCCTCCCACCTTACCAGCCCATCCATCTGTTGAACAGAGAGCGTCTCTGCAAAAATGGATAGACGAAGATAATAAGGCCAGATATTACATGTTGGGCTCGATGTCTGATGAGCTCCAGCGCCAACATGAAGATATCGGGACTGCTCGCCAAATGTTGGCTCACCTGCAGGAGATGTTTGGTGAACAGAGTCGCGCAGCCAAATATCAAGTCACGAAACGACTTTTTAAGGCCAAGATGCGTGATGGGCAGTCAGTCCAAGATCACTGTCTGACAATGATCAAGGACATGGAAGAGCTTGAGAAGCTCGGTGTGAAGTTAGACTTGGATCTGCAGAATAATATTATTCTGCAATCCTTGATTGATGCATATGGGCAATTCATCATGAATTACCACATGCATAAACTTCAAAATTTCTTGGCCGAATTAATGAATATGCTGGTTACCGCTGAGCTTTCTATGAAAGGTTCTAAAGGCTCAGTTCTTGCTATGGAACGGACTTCTTCCAAAAGAAAGTCTTATGGAAAGAAAAAGAAGTCTGCGAAAAAGCAGAAGGTGGAAGGAGCAAAGAAGAAGAAGGCAGAGCCGAAGATGAAAGCCGCTGTCAAAGGAAAGTATTTCCATTGCAACAGCGATGGCCATTGGAAGCGGAACTGCCCTACTTACCTGGCCACCCTGAAGAACAAGAAGGAAGGTCCTTCTGGAGGTATGCTCGTTATTAAGTCTAACCTTACGGTTTCTTCTGCATCCAGTTGGGTGCTTGACTCTGGTTCTAGTGCTCATCTGTGCACTTCTATGCAGGGTCTTGAGGATAGCAGGAGGCTGAGGGATGGAGACATGATCCTACGCATCGATAATGGAGCAAGAGTTGCTGCAGTAGCCGTGGGAACATACCCTCTTCGATTACCATCTGGTTTAGACTTAGTTTTGAAAGACTGTTATTATGTGCCTGCAGCTAGCAGGAATTTGATTTCTGTTTCATGCTTAGCACAAGAAGGCTATGTGATTACCTTCTTTAAGGACCATTGTAACATTCTTTATGAAAGAAATAAAATTGCAAATGGTTTTCTTATTAATGATCTTTATCAGCTACATATTGATGTACCTGTTCTAACTATCGAGCAAAACGTGAATGCCAAACGACCTAGGGATAGTCCAAACGACAGATATCTATGGCACCTGAGATTAGGTCATATAGCAGAAGATAGGATCAACAAATTGGAGAAAAATGGGCTATTGAGTCCATTGACTTCCGAGTCATATCCAACTTGCGAATCCTGCCTTCAAGGCAAAATGATCAAACTCCCTTTTGTTGGACATGGAGAGAGGGCCATAGATCTCCTTGCCCTAGTACATACTGATGTGTGCGGCCCATTTGATGTGCCGGCTAGAGGCAATTTTGTTTACTTCATTATCTTTATCGATGATCTGTCTAGGTATGGGTATGTATATCTTATGAGACACAAGTCTGAAGCTTTTGAAAAGTTCAAAAAATTCAGACATGAAGTAGAAAAACAAACTGGAAAACCCATTAAGGTTCTTCGATCAGATCGAGGAGGTGAATACCTTAGCCGAAAATTCCTAGACTATCTAAAGAAAAATGGCATAGTCTCTCAATGGACTCCACCAGGAACACCTCAACTCAACGGGGTTTCAGAATGAAGAAATCGGACCCTATTGGATATGGTTCGATCCATGATGAGCTTCACAGACCTTCCTGATTTTCTTTGGAGATACTCATTGTTAACTTCAATCTATCTACTGAATAGGGTTTCCTCTAAAACCGTTCCTACCACACCGTATGAGATATGTTATGGTAAGAAACCAAGTCTGAGTCATCTCAGAATTTGGGGTTGTCCAGCTCATGTCAAAAAATAACAAGCGGACAAGTTAGAGTTTAGGTCCTTTAGAGCTCGATTTATGGATATCCTAAAGAGTCATTAGGATACTATTTCTATATTCTAGAAGACCACAATGTGATTGTGAGTCGACATGCCATCTTTCTTGAAAAATAGTTTATTCAAGATAGCGGCATTGGAAAGCAGATTAAGCTTGATGAGAAAGTCTCACAAGTACAACAAGCTAAGGACCAATTGGAACCAAATCAGGTTGAGCCAATAAGAACACTATCCTCCACCTCGTAGATCAGAAAGAGTTTTCCATCCCCCTGAGAGATACTTAGGTATTATTTCAGAGGAAGTAGAGAAAATGTTCCTCGTAGGTAATGGTGCTCATGGTGATGATCCCAAAACCTACAATGAGGCGATATCAGATATCGACTCCGAGAAATGGCTAGAGGCAATGCAGTCAGAAATTGACTCGATGCACTCAAACCAAGTCTGGACCTTGGTAGATCCACCAGAAGGTATAGTACCTATTGGGTGTAAATGGATCTTCAAGAGAAAGATTGGTGCAGATGGGAATGTGGAGACATTCAAGGCTAGACTAGTGGCAAAAGGTTATAGTCAACGCGAAGGCATTGACTATCAGGATACCTTTTCCCAGTGGCTATGCTGAAATCCATCCGCACATTACTTGCCGTTGCAGCCTATTTCGATTATGAAATATGGCAAATGGATGTAAAAATGACGTTCTTAAATGAATATCTTGAGGAAGATATCTATATGGAACAGCCACTAGGTTTCACATCCAGTGATACTGATCACAAGGTTTGCAAGCTGCAAAGGTCCATATATGGACTTAAGCAAGCATCTCGAAGCTAGGAACACTCGTTTCAATGATGTGATCAAAACTTTTGGTTTCATCAAAAACGAAGAGAAACTGTGTGTTTTCAAAAGAGTCAGTGGGAGCGTTGTTGTCTTCCTCGTATTGTACGTGGATGACATCCTCCTTATTGGAAATGATATTCCCATGATGACAATAGTCAAATTATGGTTGTCCAAGGAATTCTCCATGAAAGACCTAGGCGAAGCATCCTTTATTCTAGGAATTAAGGTCTATAGGAATAGACCGAATAGGATGCTGAGACTTTCACAGAAGATGTACATAGAGAAAGTACTAAAGAGGTTTAGTATGGAAAACTCTAAGAAGGGATTAATACCCTTCAGACATGGTATTCATCTTTTCAAGAAGATGTGCCCCAGCACACCTGAGGAAATAGAACGCATGAGCAAGATCCCTTATGCTTCTGCAATAGGGAGCCTCATGTATGCCATGCTATGTACACGACCTGATATAGCCCATGCTGTGAGTGTCACAAGCAGATATCAGTCAAATCCAGGTGAAGAACACTGGACTTCTATGAAATGTATCCTTAAGTACTTAAGAAGAACTAAGGATATGATGTTGGCTTTTAGTAATGGAGAACTCCAAGTCCAGGGATACACAGACTCGGATTTCATATCCGATATAGATGATTGAAAGTCGACATCTGGGAGTCTATTTATGTGCAATGGTGGTCCTATCAGCTGAAAGAGTTCCAAGCAAACGGTGATACCACCTCATCCGTGATTACCTCAAGAAGGATTACGTCGAGGTCAAGAGAGTCAACTCTACAGATAATGTGGCAGACCCACTTACAAAGCTGTTGGGCCAGCAGAAGATCGAAGCCCACCTTGAGAAGATAAGACTTAGACTTGTAGCCAATTGGCTTTAGGACAAATGAAAGATTGTTAGATATATGTGCCCTAGAAGCCAGAATTGGCTGACACTTGTAATACACTTCTAGGAGCAAAATTATAATTTTGACTATAATTTATAAAATGGATTATTTTCTATCACATATGTGTATTTAGTGTCTGTGATACATCCTTTGAGTTAATGGTAATGATAATTCATATTTTTAAGAGTGAAAAATTTAAGACATGAATAATCATTGTTAACTCATAAAATGCTCCCGACCATAGGACCATCACAAGAATGGTGATTGATCCGGAAGGTTGGTGTACAATCGCTTCTCTTTAGTAGACGAGTCTTGAGTCTATGGTGTGGAGACACCAGAGTGAGAGTATAGGTACTCGTTAGAGAACGAGGGCACTGAGTGTGACCACCTCGAGTAGTCATTAGGGAGTCTATCTTCTCGTCAATGACTGACTCGATGCTGCAGTAGTGTGTCTGGTTCTTTGACCTGAGGTGCATCGACGGTTCACCTTGAGGGTGTTATAGTTTGACTACACCCTTACTCGGTCTCCTAGTCATATAGAATCCTGAGGTGTATGTTAGCTATAGCATATTCATTGTAGGAACTGGATGGCATCAAGATGGAATCCATCTACCTCGGTGGTAGAGGAGCAGCCCTATGATAATCATGAGAATCAAGTCCAGAAGTCCATGGCCATGGCAGAGTGAAATAATAGAAAGAGTTTCTATTTAGATTTTCACATTGGACTCGAATCGAATGATTACATCATATGACAGAGACTAGGGTTTGACGAGTTTACCTTAACCCTAATCTGATCGGGACTCAAGATAGAAGAACTGAATCACACAGGTAGCTGCACCAAGAGGTTCACATTCAGCTCTGATGGGTTGCCACCATATACTGCTAGGTGTCACTGGTGGATTTTGGGAGCAATTAGAATGATTTAGATGATCGATCATTCTAGCTGTTCGAATCAGAAGAGTTCTAATCCATCGAAAGGAGTTTCGATGATGTCGATGATAGAGATCATGACATATCCCATTACCATACAGAACTGAACCTAACTGGATCACACAAACAAGGGTTTGAATCTGGTGATCATCAATTGAACTGATCTAGTTCAATTGATCTGAATGAGATTCAATTAGGTTCAAGAAAATCATGCTAGCACTCGATTGAACCTAACGTTCTTCTTTTACTATCATAAATAAGTTGTCCTATCTGAGCCAAAGAAATTTGTGCTCAATCAGAGGCCTTCATATGGTTTGACTGGAGGTAGTCCAAGTCAAAAAAATATTGTCTTATTTTGTAAGACATTACCTACCATTTTTGGTCATCTGCCATTTCTTGTTCTTTGACTTTGGTCAAAAGTCTACCTTTGACTGGTCAAACGTTGACCATTGACACTTTGACTTTTGACCACATATCACGCACCTATTGGAGAGTTGGTGGGGGCTTGTCTCCCTGCCAGAACCTGGCAAGGAGGAGGGCGCACGCCATCCTTGGCATGTGCCCAAGTTGGAGGCGCCTAGGAGTCCTTGTTGGACAAGGACTCCATCTTCCTTTGGATTCCAATTAGAGTTCTTCTAAGAATCCAGTTTGACTGATCTTAGGCACCCTCTAAGGAGGAATCCAGGGGACTCTATTCCCACCAATCAGATTTAGATCTGATTTCACAAAGGGTTGTGATTGGTTGGGAAGAAGAGAAGTTGGATCACAGTCAGTCTATAAATAAGACCCTGTGCCCAACTCAAATTACATGAGATGATTGAATCAGAATTCCCCACGCCCAAGGCTTTTTCTCCTCTCCTCCTCCATGCCAAAGCTTCTTCTCCCTCTCCTTTCCACGTCCAAAATAGTTTTGGAGCTTGGTTGGTGCGATCCAGATAAAAAAAAGGAGATCAAAAGCAAGAAGGCTGCACTGCTGCAAAGGACGACTGCTAATCTTCAAAAGGAGTTTTGAAGATCCTCCAGATCAGATCCAGATCTGATTTTTGAAGACGTGATAGAGAAGAAGAAGATCTCCAGATCTAGCTCAAGTGGATATCGATAGAGGCTAGGCGCTTGCATGGCTAGATTCAGAACCTTCCACTGCAAATAGGATCATCAACAGGGTAATAGGATTACCCAAATCAGGTAAATTAAATTTGATTTAATTTATTCTTATTTTATTTTATTTATTAAAATAATAAAAATCAGATCTGAAATATCCCAAATCTGATACAGATCAAAGAGAAAAAATTTTGAAATATATCTCTTGATCTGATCAGATCTGAACGAACCTGGATCGAAAAATCAGGATTTTCCTTCAGAAAATAGAATCCATAATTTCAAGCTCTGAGATAAATTTTCTCAGCCATAAAGTATATGAGGAAGTCTTGTAGTAACTTATATATTCAGCTTCCATAGTAGAGCAGGCAATAATGCATAGTTTTGTGCTCCTCCATGAGATTGCTCCACTAGCTAATAAAAAGATGTAACATGATATGGACTTTCTACTATCGAGGCAACTAGCATAATCTGCATCTAAATAACTGTCAGTTGATCAGTCATCTCATAAATAAGTATATAGTCTTTAGTTTTCTAAAGATATCACATCACTTTTTTGACAGTTTTTTAGTGGTCTATACTTAGATCACTCTTATATCTATTAAGCATTTTCAAAGTAAAACTGAGTACATACTTGAGCATACATCAAACCACTTACTGCAAATATATAGCATATATCCTTCATTTGATTTCTCTTAATCTCATTTTTGAGATATTGAAATTTACTGAATTTATCATCCTTAATAATTGGTACTTCATTTGATAAGCAACTTGACATTTCAAACTTTTTTAGGATCCTGATAATATAATTTTTCTAAGATAAACCAAGTAACTTCTTATTCCTATTATGATAGATTTCTATATTAAGAATATAAGAAGCATCTTTCATATCTTTCATGTCAAAATATTTGAAAAAAAAAATTTTAGTTTATGCAAGAGATCCAAATCATTACTGACTAGTACGATATTATCCATATATAGTATCAAAAATATAAACTTACTTTCATTCACTTTCAAATATATATATTGATCAGCAATATTTTTTTTAAATTTAAAAAAAATAATGATATAATTAAACTTTAAGTACCATTGCCTAGAAGCTTGTTTAAGATTATATATAAATTTATTTAATTTACATACGAATTTTTTATTTTCTTGTACTAAAAATCTTTTAGGCTGTTCCATATATACCTCTTCCTTTAAATTTTCATTCAAGAATGCAATCTTGACATTTATTTGATGTAGCCACAAATCAAAATAAGCTACTAATGCCATAATAATTCTGAATGAATTCTTTTTAAAAATAAAAAAAATATTTCATGATAATCAATGCCTTTTTTTTTGAGTGAATTCTTTTGCTATAAGTCTAGCCTTATATCTCTCAATATTATCTTTGCAATCCCATTTGGTCTTAAAAATTCATTTACAATCTACAGACTTAAATCCTTCAGGTAATTCGATAAGTTTCTAGACTTGATTCTTATTCATAGATTCCATCTCATCTTTCATGAAATCTAACCAAAATTTAGAATCATCGCTTTTCATGATATCCTTAAATGAAACTGGATCGTTCTTCGTCCTAATATCATAATCATATTTTTATAAGTAAATAATATAATCATCTAAAATAATCAATCTTCTAATTTTAGTAGATCTTCATAATATTTTAGATTCAATATTATTATGATAATTTTCAATTGGATCAGATTCATTGACAGTCTGTTTAGAAAGTGATATATTAATCACCTATTGATGTTCCATAATTTCAGATTGAATAGGCTCAAGTGGAATATCTCTAGGTATTACTATAATAGGAAAAGATTCTCTTATTTTCTATAATGCTACATTACGTGGTATACCACTTCCATTATTTTCATCATTTTTAATGAACCTAGCAGTTCTAGTTTCAATAATTCTAGTGGTATATGATGGACAATAAAATCTAAAATTTTTTGATCTTTTTTGATATCCTATAAAATAATAACTAATAGTTCTTGGATCCTTTTTTTTCTTATGGATTATATAATTGAGCATCTGTAGGACAATCCTAAATATATAAATATCCTAAACTTGATTTTCTATTCATCTATAACTTAAAAGAAGTTTTAGGAATGGCCTTACTAGGTACCTAGTTTAAGATATACATAAAGATTTCCAAGACTTCTCCTCATAAATTTAATGATAATGAGAATTTACTAACCATACTCCTCATCATATCCATCAAGATGCGATTACGCTTTTCAGCCATACCATTTTGTTGAAAA
The DNA here is from genome assembly GCA_006176705.1 of Cocos nucifera. Taxonomy (NCBI): domain Eukaryota; kingdom Viridiplantae; phylum Streptophyta; class Magnoliopsida; order Arecales; family Arecaceae; genus Cocos; species Cocos nucifera. The sequence continues at coordinate 308,149 of QRFJ01001472.1, read as the reverse complement.
TTTTTTGGTATAGTGTATTGTGCTACAATACCATGCTATTCAAAAAATTTGGTAAAAGGTCCAGGATTACATTCAGATTTATCATATCTGTCATAGTATTCACCATCCCTATCAAATCTCATAATCTTAATTTTTTATTTAATTAATTTTCTACTTCAGCTTTATATACCTTAAAAGCTTTCAAAGCTTCAGACTTTTTATGTAATAGAAAATATAACCATAATGTGAGAAATCATCAATAAAGATAATGAAATACTTTTACCCTTCAAAATAAGTTGTAAAATAGCCATAAATATCGGTATGTATCAATTCTAAGAGTTTTTTACTTCTAGTGGCATACTTTTTATGATTTTTAATTTATTTTTCTATAATGCAATCGATGCACATACCAAAATCACTAAAATCTAGATTTGATAAAATACCTTTCTTAACCAATCTAATCATCCTTTCTTTTGATATGTGATCTAGTTGCTAATGCCACAATATTGAAGAAATCTTATTTATAATACCTCATTTTATTTCAACATTGACATTTAAAACAAGTAAAAATTATTTAAAAGATAATTCCAAATTCAATTTATATAATCTATTATATAATATTCTAGTACCAATAAAAATAAAAATTTTTATTAATTTAAAACTTGAATTTATAAAAGTAAATAAAAAATCTTCTAAATCAAGTTTTGATAAAAAAATTAAATTTCTAAATACTGAAGGAATATAAAAGATATCATATAGATCTAATTGAAATCCGGTGCCTATAATAAATCTATAAATCTTGACTGTAATGACTTTGAACTTTATCCAATTTTTTATAAAGATCTACCGCTTTCTTTTATTTGATTTCTAACTTGAAAAGAATCCTTATATTGAATTAAAAATATGAATTACAGCACCAAAATCAATCTACTATGTATTAGAAGGAACGTCAATGAAATTGATTTCAAAACAAACAAGTGGTAAGAGAATACCTTTCTTTTCGAATAATTTTCTTCTTTTCTCGCAATCCTTCTTGATATGTCCCTCCTTATAGAAGAAATATTTTAATTTATAAGAACTTTTTATTGATAGATTGCTAAATCCTTTATTTTCTTTATTCACCTTCTTTTTTTTAGGATGCTCCTATGAAACTACATGAACAACTGAAACTACTTATTTCAATTTCTCTTATATACACTAAGAGATTAGTTTATTTATTGATCATAATTTCTTATATGTGTTATAGTAAATCTTAAATTGGATAAACTAGGATGGAAAAAAATTGAGAATAAATTGGATAAGAAAATTTTTAGATACCATCATACTTAAATCATTTAATTTTTTAGCTATATCATGCATTTTCATAATATGCTTTCGCACTCCAAAAAATCCATTATATTTCATAGAAGTTAACTTATTCATTATGATATTGGCTAAGGTTTTACTGAATCCGATAAACTATTATTCTATAGAGAAAAGATACTCAGAAACTAATTCATTATCTAAAATAGATTCTCTAATATCTCTCGCTATAAAACTTTTAATAATCATGAGAGATAATATATTAGAATACTTTCATTTTTCACATAATTTCTTATATTCAGAAAAACTAGTGGGGGTAAGTGGATCTGATTGAGGCTTGCAAAGGATCAAATCTAAGTCTAGATATTCGAAGATAATAAGAAGTTGCTCGTGCCAATCAGGATAATTCGATCCATTTAGTATGGAAATGTTAGATAGATGCAATAAAAATGAAGCAGGGATCATAGCTGTAAATAATAGAACATGTTTACAATTACCATCATGATGCAGATTTCAAAATATAATCTGCTAATAATACTTATTATATAACTATAAAATATCTTTGGACAAGAATTATAGCATATAAATAAGTATCGTAAATAATTTAATCATAAATTTAAATATAATAAATAATATCAAAATATGCATCACATAAATCATAACTAACAATAATATGAAATATGTAAGCAAGAATAATAATTATGGTATGCACTTATAATTTATGTTTAAACTATAACCTATCATATTAATTGCATTTTCAGTGGTTTAACTAACTATGATTACAAAAATTCGAGGTTATTTTCATCTTTGACTATAGAATTCTTTGTCTTTATATAATTTAAGTTAGTCAATCTTTTACTATTGATTTTGTATCAAATTATAATCATCTTTGGATTTACTATAATAGATACACTTTTATGTAATTTCAAAACTATAATGAAAAAAATCATTAGTCCTCAATGATTCAACTACTCAAGATCTATAGAATGCTCTGGGCCCTTTGGGGCTACACAAAAATACACTTAAATAATATAATAGCGAGCAAAATTATTAATTAAATTAATTATTTAAATATTTTATTTTATATAAGAAAATTAATCATAATATTTTTCAAACCATCATAAATTCAACGATTAAAAAATTGCTCAAATTGAATAAAAAAAGAGCAAATTTTAATAATAAAAGACTTAACCATAAACAATAGAATAGGAGCCTTTTCTATAAAACAACAGCTTTAAAATTATTTAGAAAACCAGTAGGGATCTTAATGTAATTTATTAATTATTAGGAACTAAATTATAAAACTATCCTAAAGGATTAAATTGCAAAACTATCCTAAAGATCTTTTCAGCATTTAAACCTTTTCAAGGGCTTATCTGCAAAATAGTTTTAAATAAAGCCTAGACAAACGGGTTCGGGTCTAATTTGAAACCTTAATGGATCAAACCCAAAACCCGTTTGCCTTAATGGGTTGGATCTAAGTTGGACGAGTTTGGCTCTTATTGGGTTCGGATCAAGATATGTTAAGATCCAAAATCCAATAACCAAAACCCCCTTTCTTCTTCCCTTTCTTCCCCAATCGAGGCCTCTAATCTTATGGCCCTCGCCTCCCCTTACATCGGACGGGCAGTCGAACGGCCACCCCTAAAGTCTCAACCGTCGGAGAGGCGAGAAGGGAGGGTGGCGAACCGCCCCCTTTGTCGAAGGACAACGAAAAAATCCGCTTCTTGTACTACCATGGCAGAAGCAATGATTTCTATGACTGCTACATGGAACACCGCCACCATCGCAATCCACTACTACCACCGCCCAATCCACCTACCATCGCCCCTGGTTTGCCCCACCGCCTCTCAATGCCACGACAAAAGCCACGATTCTTGCGGTCGCAGAAGTAGTGGACGACGTAGATAGCTGCCACTAGCATGGTAGCAGTCGTGGCTGCTGCCTCGTTCGCCGAACGGTATAGGTTGGCCGGCCCCAAAACCCTTTTTCTAATTTTACTTTTATTTTCTAAAAATTAATAAACCTTAATTTAATTTCTAAAACTTTAATTAATTTAAAAAATTATTAAACTTTAATTTTTAAATTTTGAAAATAAACTAAAATTTGTCCAAAAAGTTTTACATGAATACGAAGCATAAAACTAGGGCTCTGATACCATTTATTAATAATTTAATTTTTTACGTCTGAATCATGCTTCAATATTCATGCAAAATCAAATAAAACATATCTTACGCCATCGTCTCACCAACATAATGATAGCGTAGCCTGCAAAGCATTCGATCTTTCTTCTGCAGACGGTTGGTCTTCTTTCTTCTTATCCTCTACCTTAATACAGACGATTGATGAAAATTGGCATACCCTCTCACTCTCTTAAAAGTTGGAGAAAAAAAACAGGCCATCTTTATTTATACATATACTTGTCTTGTCCCATCAAAAGATTTATTCTTAATTAGAATAGAAATTTCAGTCTAAATCTTATCAAAAATAAAATTCTTTAATTAATTGAGCTCATCATAATTAATTTAGAACTTGATCTAATGAGTTAAATCTGATAATTAAACCACATTATATGAAGATTATATTAAAAATTATGCATAATTTAAAGTGATTAAAGGCTAAGTTTGTCAATTATCAAAAAAAAATAATAAGCCGTACAAATGATGTTCTAAAGTGGAAGATTAGAAGGTTCATCTCCATCTCAAAAGTAGGATGGAACCTTCAAGATAATCTTGTGCTCACATTTTTTTTATAGGAAAAGGATTTTTTTTTTTGGAACTTTATAGGAAAAGGACTTTAAAAAGCCTCAAATTGAAACAAAAATCAAGGGCAACGACGGCAAAAAGGAAAAAAAAAAAAAGTCTGTAACATATTAGCTGCCCCATCAATAGAATATGATATAAATCTATCGCTGGTCTTTCCAAAGACTTCCTAGCCTCGAGTGCAGCAAAGCCTATAAATTCAACAACCATAAATTGAGCTTTGACTCTCAGCATGCATTATGGAGTTGAGAAACAAAAACATTGGTAAGTAACTAAAAGGCCTGAATATCTTTACAAAGCCGAAAGCTGTCGGTTCCCTGTTTTCAATTGAACATTGTCCAGATCTCTTCTTCCTGTATCTTCTCATGGTGTAATGGAAAGGCAGGTAACTCCAAATAAAGCACAGCCAATAAAAACAGCTGCCATATGACTTCGAGAGAAACCGGTTGCTTGATATAAAGAAATGGGCAAAACTAGCAAGCATGCAAACTACAGATGAAATGGATGCAGCTTCTAAGGTGGCTCCGGTCTCTCTTTCTTTCTCTTTGTCAATCTCTTTAGCTAAAACATCTCCATAGCATTCAGCAATGTCAAATGATGGAGAGCATTGAGCTTCTTCCACCTGCTTCTAATTAGTCCCCTTGTGATTCTGCAATCTTGAATGGAGGAAAGCAATATCATAAATAAAGGACAGCCCAGTGAATGAGGCTCATGCCATTATGAGACTCGGAGAGTCAAATGTACATGGCCTTACCTTATGTACAGATAGGTTATTTTCGCATTTCAAATCCATGACCTCAAGATCATAATGGAGATATCTTATATCAAGGCTCGTCCTCGAAGCAGTATCATAAATGTAGCCACCAAATTTTATAAATCAGAGAGACGTAAGAGATGAAGTTTCAATCCAGATGTGCTTATGGCACTGGTCAAACTTTTAATACCATTGACGCTTTTATAAAAAGCAAAACATATCACCTATATAATAAGGTCTTGGGATGTTCTTAAGTTTTAATATTTTACGGTGTTATGTTATAGCACATAGATGGACTCCACATGTATTGATCAAGAAGTATCATTGTGAAACTAATTCTAGATGGCTTAAGTGAGGATTTTGAAGGTTAATCTTCTTCTGTCAATTCAGTCTTTCAACAAAAAGTTTTTCTTCTGTTTCTAAACAAGGTCTTCTCGAGTGTTCCATCAGGAGATTTCCTCTTAAACCCCCAATGCTCTCTGAGCGATTGATGGAGTATATTGAGTTCCCAACACCCACAAGGGTGTTTGCATCACTCGATATCTTTTTTCTCTGTTGAAGTTGACATGCGAAAAGAGCAGTCTACTTTATTGGCTATTCGGTCGTCTTAAAGTTTCATTAAACCAAATAATTGAGAAACCTGATTTTACATGAATAAGGTTTTACGGAAAAAAAAAAAAAAAAAGGTTATCTTATAAAACTTAATTTTGAACAGTTATAACTACCGGTTCTCTCTACAGTTGGCAACCAAATAAATCCTCTTTACGAAAAGCAACCTAAATCCTCTTTAGGTTTTGTATATGCCCACTAAGGCATGTCAGAAAAGAACACCTTCATCCAAAGCATTATCCACATGATTTTCAGCAAAATTCCTAGAACCTTGTTCTAATCTAGCATAATTCAATGGGCAATACCATGACAACAAGGAACCTAAAATGTCCCCATCCCTAATCCCCACATTCCAAAAACAAAGCCTTCGCACAAGAGGGTCAGACACTGAGCCACCTGGTCCTTCCAGTTGTGGATTATACATGAATTAGTGGGTTATGTTCTTTATTTTTTCAACTAATTCGATGCAAGGGAGTGCTCAATAAATTTGTCAAAGGCAAAAACTGGAAGCTTGTTTTTGACTCATAGAGTTAAGAATTAATCGGCATAGCATGATGCATCCCATGCCAATTTCTTATTAGATGCAACAATGACATGCTATTAGATGCATTCTAGTACTTGACACGTTGTCATGCTAACGTGCGTCAAGCATCGTGCCAGTGCGAGGCTGCCATGCCACCAGCATGCAATACTTAAAATTCTTAGTTTCATATCATCTCTAACACTCTCCTGTAACCAAGTTCTTGGTTTTAGCAAAGAATTAAATAAAAAGCGGACGAGCCAAGACTCACCTCCGACTCCCTGCTCACGAGCTGGAGAACACACTCATTGGCACGGGGGCTTCAACTTCTTGTCTCTCAATGTGGGCAAGCACCTCCCTCCCACAGTCGCCCTCCGCAATGCCTCCTCAAATCTATCCAAGGGGGCCTGGTTCTCCTTTATCTCCTCAGGAGCTCCTCTAGATCATCGACCATGCTTGATAGCATGTCCTTGGTACACAAGGGCTGCTGCTCCTACCTCTGGCCGCTACCAATGCTGCATTGCAACCAGAGGAGGGAGGAAGTGATGGAGATAGGAAGAGGAAAGGAAAGGATGAGGCTGGGTTGGTGGCTAGAGTTTGGATGAGGGTGCATAGGCATTTTGGGCGAGAGGGCGGTTGGATGCATCATGTCGAGCAATTTAGCATTAGGCTTTCCTTAGAAGGACAAAAGAAAATAAAGTTAGATTTTGAAAAAAAAAAAAAAAAAAAAGCAAAAAAAATTCTTAATAATTAATTTTGCAAGAAAAGTAGGATTGATTTTTTTTTTTTTTTTTCAATTCAGTCCCTCCCGGACCAACATGTCCTAGCATATAATAAAAAAATGTGTCTTCTCCAGATGACGCTCCAAAATGTTCGTGTGTGGCATCATCATTAAGGAAATTGCAATAGGGCTTATGGACATCCTAGATGATGGTAGAGAAGAGTATGTGAGGTCATGGAGGAGCCCCACGGTATGGAGGAATCCAAGGAAAAGCCAACCTTGGTGGAGGAGAAGGAGAGGATGTGTGCGGGGTGGTGCACAAGGGTGGAAGAAAGGAGAGGGATGTTTGTAGGGTTGGTGATGGAAAAAAAAGAGAAAACGTGGGGCAGAAGACACAGCCAGCAAATAGGACAGTGATGTTGGCAAAAGGAGGAGGATGACGTAGTCATATGTATCTCGACTAGGTAGGGCAAGAAGAAGATGCATCGACGGACAAGGTAGAAGGATCTAAAATAATCAATATTCAGATTCTATATGTTTTAAAATATCTAGATGAAGATAAATAATTTAGGTTCTCAAATTCATATAGCCTATCATAAATTACAAACTAAACATTTTTTTTACTGTCCTTTTGGAACAACTTGATGCATAATGGATCTTTAAAACATAGGATTAGGGCAGTTTTTTTGCACAATATAATTTCACCTCCACTATCAGTCATCAATGCCACCATGCCACCATCTCTGGACATCTCATTCATCAGGCCTTTCCTTGCGGTTCTTCTTTCTCTCTACCAAACAATGGCAACTTCAAGATCCAGTTCCTCCTCCAATGGCCAAGCTTGATGTCCAAGAAGTTTTGCTCATTGCCTATCCCTTCTTCCCACCCCTTCCCTCGCCGCACCTCCTCCTTACCGAACCCTCTTTTCCACAACGTAGTCATCCATGACACCTTCTCTAATCACCTCACTCATGTGGCCTTCCCTTGGAGTTCAGCCCCATTCCCTTCCTCCCCTTCACCAGCTCATTCCCAAGGCAAGATACAGATGAGCTGAGGAAGGTCCATCAAACTGATTTGTAGTCCAAGCCTAACAAATAAAGCTCAAGGTGGCTTAGATTTGAGCTATGTTTCCTTATCTCAGCTTGAGCTCAATCTATGTATGGTTCATTATTCAAGAGAGCCAACTGCGTACAGCTTGCTTGTACACTGCTTATTTGCATAATTAGAACCATTGATTTTAATACTCCTCCAAATCCGTAATCTTATTTTAAGTTCGAATCCCCTACAAGTTTTGCACCGCATAGGCCGGTGTATATCTGGATGGGCGACATGTCTCCCATCTCAAAGATGGATGGTTTTTGCCCATCACATTGGCATGCCATACATGACAGGCTGAGAGATGGAAGACCACCATCTATCTATAAGATGAGTGACATGTCATTCATCCAAATTATTGAGAAAAACGTTTCAAGATTTGGTCCATAATAGGTCTAGAACAAGATCCAGGATGATAAACAGAATCCAACGAGTCCAAGAACAGTCCGAACAAAATCCAGACGAAGAATATATGGACAAGAGAGCAGACTGAAGTAGGTGGTACGATCCATGGACCATCGAAGGGGCCCATAGGCCAGCGCAGGCCGCAGGAGGCATAGGCCATTGCAGGCCGCAAGAGGCACCGGGCCGGCCCAGACGCACGCAGATGCTTGAGCCCACTCCATAGCATGGTCCACGTGCACAGTCGTGGACCGATAGGCATTTCTCGTCTAGTTTCGGGCGGTCCATGGTGAGTCGGCACCATTTTCTATATGGTTTCTCATGATTTACAGAGAATTACATGGATCCATGCATGATCCGACAGCTCTCGAGCGAGCCGATCAAGATCGGATGGTTCGTATCAGATTTGAACATGATTAGGACTCTATTTGCACGATCGGACAGCTTCAATTTGAGCCGGTCACGATCAGACAGCCAAAAAGGATTAGCGAATATGATTTGGACTGAATTTCCTATTGAAATACTATTTTGAAAATTCTAGAGTCTATATAACTCCGGTTGACGAGCTATTTATTGCATTGGAGAGCTAGTGACGTCCTGGTGATGTTGAGAGACTTCTTAAGAGGTTTCAAAAAGCTTTTATGAAAGTTTGGGAGCTTCTTATTGAGAGACTATTATACAAAGATTGAGTGGTAAGTTTCTTATGTATTTGTTTGATTTTATTTCTTCATAGTGAAGTTTGCATGCCCCGTAGAGATAGGCTTGAGGCCAAACCTACATATATTTTATTGTGTTTGTTTGTGGCTCTTTTTCCTTTCTTTTCTCGTGTAGTATCAATATTTGCTTTTCGTTGTTGTTGTGATCTTAGGCGGATGATTCATGTTCTGCAATTGAAGGATCTATCCTAACAAGTGGTATCAGAGCTTGATTACTGTGAACAAGTGATATTAGACGATCCAAACAGAGATGGTATTGATCGAGATTAGAAGATAGAGAAGATAAGTACAATCAAGATGGAGATCAATTGGTTCGACGGAAAGAACATTTTCTTCTTGTGGCAAGCGAGGATGAAGGACGTGCTCATCCAATATGGATTGATCGATGCTCTCTTGAATGAGAAGAAGCTGGCCACCATAGAGGAGAGGATCTAGGAGCGGCTATAAATGCAAACGGTAAGTACCATTTGCATGTACCTGATGGATGAGATAGTGATTCATATACTTAGCGACTCACCAATACTCTCTTCCTTTGGAGACAGTTCTACCAACTACGGATGGACGAGAGACAAAGCGTGCAGGAGTATCTCAGCCACTTCTAAAAAATTCTCACCAATTTTCTCAAGTGAGAAGGTTAAGAAGAAAACTAGAGCGTTGGTCTTGCTAGCATAACTTCTTCCTTCGTATGAGTCCTTAGTGACTGCTCTTCTAGTAGGAAAGAGCACCATCAAAATGGAAGAAGTGACTTCTGTACTTCTCCAAAATGAGGTTCTTAAGAGCCCCAGCTTCAAGCTTAGATGGTGGTAGCTGAGCTTTGGCGGTTTTTGGAGAAATAGATGGCAGCATATGGAGTGACAAAAAAATCGTAAGAAGGACGATCCAAGTCTAAGATGAGAGATCTCAGCAAGATTAGATACTACTGGTATGATGAGTCGAGATATCGTGTCAAAGATTGCCCTCAACTCAGAGATCAGACGAGAGCTACTGCAGTGATGGCTAATAGCGAGTCAGAAGATGATGTGTTGGTAATATCTTATAAGATATCTATTTCTTTTTAGCAGTGGATTTTAGATTCTGCATGCACTTATCATATTTGTTATAGAGAGGAGTTGTTGGACTCCCTGGAGAGTATAGTAAGGATATTATTCATTTGCTGAATGGATCGAGCTGTGTGATCAGAGACATCGGGATGATCAGCTGAAGGATATATAATGATGTAGTGAGGAGATTGAGGAAGGTTCGATACATACCCAATTTCAGGTAGAATCTTATCTTACTGAGCAGACTGAATTCAAACGACTACAGGTGGGTAACGGATGATGAAATTCTTAAGGTTATGTGCGGTGATTGGATTATTCTAGAGAAGAAGAAGAAGATGAGAGGACATCACTATTTAGCAGGAAGCCCAGTACGAGGTGGAACTTCAGAAGCCAGAGGGAGCCCAATACGAGATGGAGCTTTAGATAGTGGTGGATCAAGCATGAGACAGGAGACTTGGAAGGATGAGAGACGATGTCGCAGAGTAAAATTTCTATTACCGCAGGAGACTTCTTCGAGTAGATCTTTGATCAGAGTGGATACAGTCCATGATGGAGATGGGATCGAGCGGTTTGGCTCGACTACCATGTTTGCCCATCCATGAGACAATAGGCATGCCCCAGGACGTGAGGATGAGACAGATGGCTCTCAGAGATAGATGATTGCCAAATATCAAGTTGAGATGAAGATTGTTGAGAAAAATACCTTAAGATTCGGTCCATAATAAGCTCAGAACAAGATCCAAGACGATAAACAGAATCTAACGAGCTCAATAATAGCCCAAACTGAGTCCAGACAGAAAAGATGCACATAAAGGAGAAAGATGATACGCTCACAAGTTGTTGAAGGGACCCATAGGCTGGCAGCGTGCTGGCACTGGGCTGGCCCAAATGCATACGAGCATGCGTGGGCCACATGAGCGCCCGGGCCTACTCAATAGTGCGGTCCACGTGTATAGTCATGGATCGGTAGATGTTTTCCGCCTGGTTTCACGTGGTCCATGATTGACTGGTGCTATTTCCTATATGATTTCTCAAGATTTATAGAGGATTGCATGGATCGATACACGATCCAACGACTCTGGAGTGAGCTGATCGAGATCGAACGATCTGTATCAGATCCGGACGTGATCAAGACTCTATTTATGCGATCGGACGGCTGTGGTTCAAGCCAATCATGATCGGACGGCTAGAAAGGGTTCTCGGATATGATTTGGATTATGTTTCCTACTGAAATACTATTTTGAGGATTTTGGAGTTTATATAACTCCGATTATCGAGCTGTTTATTGCATCGAAAAGCTGGTGACGCCTGATGGTGCTAAGAGTCATTTTGAAAGATTTCAGAGAGCTTTTATGAGAATTTTGAGATTTCTTGTTGAGAGATTCTTATATAAGGATTGAATGGTAAATTTTTTTTGTATTTATTTGATTTTATTTTTTTCATGGTGAAGTTTGTACACTCTATGAAGGTAGGTTTGAGGTCAAACCCATGCATATTTTATTATATTTATTTATGAATTTTTTTTCTCCTATGGTATCAATATCCGCTTCTCGTCATTGTTGTGATCTTAGATGAGTGATCCGTATTCCGTAATTGAGGGATCTATCCCAATATAAATATGCACCGATTTTGCGGAAACAATATAGATGATCCCGAATCTCTATTTTTTTTTTTTTTTTTTTGCTGCTTTCACGTTCTCACTCTCTATGTTTCCAATCCCTTTTCTATACAATTTCTTAATGTTAGTTATTCTGCTAGTGTTGATCCTAGCACAATTAAGGCTATCTAAAATTTTCTTTCCTTTTTGTTTTCAATTAATGTAGTATATTTCATCTAAACACATTTAACCATGTAATCATGGGAAAGCAATCATCAACATAACATGGGTATATAAAGATTCACAGATTAAAGTGTTTTGAGAGCATTTCCTTTCCTTTAGTACATGAAATTCAAGCAACTTTAAAAATTGACTTTAGAACAGAAGAAGCATAGCATAGCACAAGCTATTTCACTCCATCAAATGACTATGATAAGAATCCTTCTATGTATTTCCAGTTTAAACAAGCAAAAAGTTTGTGATTATAAATGAATCAAGGTGCACATTTGGAGCTCCCTTCCTCTGTGTTCAACAAACATTATAAATCCCTTGATTCTTTGTTACTTGCATAGCATGTGCCAAATATTAGTGTTATGCAAGTTACATGGCTAAAACAACATTTGACTTCCTTTGCTCCTTCCATTTAAGTAGTAATGAGATCATCTACATCTTATAAAAGATTGTGACAATAGGAAGAAAACCTCTTAACTTGTCTACATGTTGGATTTATTAATAAAAGTAAGTTTGAGAATATTTTGCAACTAGTTTACGATTTGAAGAATTTTCATATGCTGCCATCAACCACTACGCCAATGCAAAATATGCAACTTTGGCAAAACAGGAGTTATAAAATACCTAGATGCTTAGATACTATGTAATGAAATGAACATAATCAGTTATGTAGTTAAAGTCAATACAAACTTCATCAAATTCTCTAAAATATTGATATACCTATCACAATAAAACATGTGAACTATAGGAAGAAAGAAACTTTGAAACATCTTACCATGGATGGAAAACTCAAATCTCTTTTTCTACCATCAAATCTTATACTTTCTCAAGTATTTCCACCTTTTAAGAATTTGTCTAGTCCAGATTTTTGATAGTATAGAAAGCATTGACTGAAAAATATGACAAGAAAGTCAATCTTCTTTCTCCTTGATCCAACTTTTTTGCTTGAGTCTTGTACCTAAAATTAAATTCATATTTGTTATTGCAAATGAAATTAGCATTTTAAAATCTATCTTAGCAATTGCCTTGTATGAATTTCTGCATATGGCCTCATAATTGTTTGTCCTTTTCCATGTTGACTTCAGTGCCACCCCTTGCCATTCTCCAACAGACCATTTCTTCCATTTCTGGACAAAGTTTACTATACACTTTTGACCAAACTATCTTTTCAAGCAGCGGAAAATCTTAAAAAATTACAAAATGATGCATCTACAACTAACTAAAGTTAAGATCTGTTTTTTCTAATGTGAAACTGAAATTAGATTAAGTTAATATTATAACAAAAAGGATAGCTATATCAAGCTAAGCAGTGAAAAGAATGATGTTTGATAGAATATACTTCATAATAATCATAACCAAGAATGTCGGGGTTTAAAAGGCATTGAACATAAATTTAAACTACTAACTGACTGGCTGCAAAACTCGAAACATAACTTTCACCAGAAGATTTTTCTTGAGACTTTTGTTCTGTTATAATGCAATGAAATAGGGCCTGCAGTAGATCACCAAGGTTGACCCCCTAAGATAAAAGACACCCAAGGTTGACCCCCTAAGATAAAAGAGACTTTTGTTCTGTTATAATGCAATGAAATAGGGCCTGCAGTAGATCACCAATGAGTTCTTGATGGCAAAGTTGCTCCAACGAGTTCTTGATGGCAAAGTTGCTCCAACGAGTTCTTGATGGCACAAATACTTTTCTGCAATTGCCACATCTTACTATCTAGCATCTAACAACTTTACACTTTGTATCAGCATCTTTTTTCACAACCATGTGTTCAAGTCAAGAAATTGGTTCCCAAGCCAATGAATGATCTTTGAATCCTCTATTCCTTTCTTTTGGAGCTTCTGCATCCTTTATATCAGCTTTTGATCTGCTCATGATATGAACTTCTGCAGTTTCTGAATATGATGATTAATACTTAAAAATCTATCAAATTAAGACAACAAGAAAACAGGAACCACCATATACCTTTTAGACTACTGTAAGCTACAAATATTCAATAATCAGCCAACCTTGAAGCCGGTAAAGTATCTTGATGGTTCATCAGGGTTAAACAGTTTAGGCTAAGGTCAAGTGCTACTCCCACTTTGTGCCCCAAAATTGCCTACAGGCCTCATATACCAATAAAATTATTAAAAACAAAAACAAGAGGGGTGGGGGGGAGCTTATGACCATTCATAAATAAATGAGTTGGCATGTCACGCTTCCACACAATGTTAAGCATGCATAACTATTGTAAGAGCATAACTGATCATACTTACCTAAAGAGCAAATATGGTGAAGCTCTGTGACATGACAGAAATAAATAGTTGCAATAGCCTCAAAGAAGAAAAGCGTCATCACAGAGAGAGCCGAAAAAATCAAAAATAAAATCATACCAGCATAAATAACAACCTTTGCTGAGCCAGTGTCCTCAGAACTTGAATTCCCAACTCCACAGACCATCTCCATGTAACAATGGTCTACAATACTCAAGAAACTCATAAAGTCGAATGTTACCCTGCAATGTTGCATCCGCACAGAAACCTCCTTGCAGACTACATTTAATGTTTACTTAGTCCTTCAAACCAGTAATGAGGTCCAAGTGAAACTTTGCTAAGTTATTGGACAAGGAAACCGAGCACAAATACAACTTAATATAAAATTTCAGAAAACAATAGAACATGCCTCGTTTCATATCGCATCTTCACAAGAAGTTTATTACTTTAGTTAAATATAATAAGAAATGTCGCATAGCATGCAGAAGAAGCAGACTTGTGAAAATATATAGAGACATATAGAAAGAAGATTTCCACATAACAAGATGATTATGGTGAATTACAAGATGTAAAACAACAGAGCAACACATTAAGTAAATATTTGATTTGTAAAAGACTATTAACTAGAACTTTAATGAGTATTTTTTTCTCCCCTTCATTCTCTCAAGAAACAGCACACAGCTGCATAAATATGCACACAGCTGCATAAATATGTCAGCAAAGGCTTGGGAAAACCCAAACAGGTGGCAGCGAAGTGTGACCCCCAAGCAAACCACATGAAACAGCAGGCACAACCTCAAGGGACCTATCCCCCAAAGAGTACACAAACCACTGGTCCTTCCAATTCCCCGCATAATAGATGCAGTTCTCCCGGACTTCCGAGCACATAGGTTCAATAGATGCGGCAAAACCTCTGGAACCCATGAACAATGCCTTTCCACCAAGACTGGACATCTCCACCCACCGACCTCTTCCAAAGTCCCAGCGATAAACATCGAACACCATCTTGACACGCCAATAAACCATCAGCAGCTCGCCGCCACACTCAGCAAGCCACCTCTCGCCGTACCCTCTCTTCACCGCCGCCCCGGTTTCAGCTCTTAGCTGGGTCAATTTCGGCAGTGGGAAGAGTTCGACTTGCACCAGCTGCTCGGTACTGGTGAGAGCATATAGCTTCCCCTTAAAAAATATCATGTCTTCGACCACCGACCAATCGATCACGCTTGCTCGCGGCGAATTCCGGCAGCTTAATTTCCAGAGATGGTCGCCGACATGGCAGTACTGAACAGTAGAGCTTGATCTTGAGAACGATACAGCGAGGCAGCCGGAAGAGGCGGGGTTGGAGGAGAGGATGACGCGGTCGAAGGGCTCGGGGGCTTTGGGGAGGCGGATTTTGGCGTCGGTGAAGAGGTTCCAGAGGAGGAGCTTGGGGAGGGGGGCTGGGTGGTGGTGATGACAAAGCCATGGGAGTAGCCGATGGAGAAGCGGGAGAAGAGGCGCCAGGGAGGGCGGAGGCTGTAGAGGCGGCGGCGGGCGATGTCGTAGAAGGCTTCGGTGTAGCTGGGGCAGCGGGCGAGGAGGATGAGAGGGGGTTGGGAGGAGAGGGAGGCGGAGGAGGGGGCGGCGAGGGATCGCCAGCCGCGGCAGACGCCGCGGAAGGCGAAGAAGTCCTCGAGGGTGTCGAGGCGGGGGAGGACGGAGTGGAGCAAGGGGTCGGTGAGAGACGACCAGTTCCTGAGTTCAGAGCTCTCGAACTCCTCCCCCTCTTCCTCTTCTTCTTCGTTATTGGTGGAATTGGAATTGGTTTGGAGGGATACGGAGGCTCTGGTAAATGAGGGAATTAGGGATTGGTGATTGAGTACTCTTACCTGAATTTGATCGGCTAATTTTCTCCTTTGTTTGGGCGGCTCCATGTCGTCCTCCTAATTAGGGTTTCTTGTTTCCAAGCTACAGAGAGAGAGGGGAAGCAAATGGATTTGAGACTACGGATTATAGGCCTTCATGGAGAAGAGATGGGGGACTCAGAGCAAAGCATGGTCGGCCCCCTTAAACGGGCGAATGGCGGTGGGATTGTTAGAAACCAACGCAGGGCAGGGGCTTTTCTATCCATCTATTATTAAAATAAAACATAATAAAATTATAAATTATAATGAATAAAAAGATTCCATGTAGGACGAGAATAAAAAACCGAAAAATCAAACCAAACCAAAAAAAAAATCAATTTGAACTGATCCGAATTTCTTGATTAACCAAGTCGACCAGTTTGATATTTTTTAAAAAAATTAATTTTAAATTCAATTTTGGTTTCATAATTTTGAAACCAACCGATTAACCCAATCAATACATATTAACCGATACATACATACATACCGTTGGTGTAGAAATTGGTCATCGTCGGAGGTCGCTGGAGTCGAGGCCGCTAAGGTCGTCGCCGGAGGTCGCTGGAGTCGAGGCTGCTGAAGTCAGCTCTGGCCAATAGGAATGGAGTGCTCGGAATGAGTTTCGGAGCTTAGATAAGAAGAGGAGAGCTTAGAGATCAGCGTATCTAGAGGACCCTTTATAGGCGGAGCTTAGTTGATGGTGATGGCCATACCGCCTGGCAGAGAGCCGTTGGGGCCGCATGGAGTTCGGTACGGAGAGGAAGACGTCGTCAGATGGATGGTGACAGCCATACTGACGGATCGTGGGCAGCATGTGGCTGGTTACGGAGAGAGTGGCGTCGCCAGTAGTGGTGGCCATGTCGTCCGGACTTATTGTCTGTTGCGGACTGACGACGACGGTTCGTCCAGAGGAGTTCGGACTTGTTGGAGAGTTCGGCTGAAAGAAAAGCTCGGGAGGAACTCGGCTCCTACAGGCGTTTAGCCGGAGGTGCGCGGCTAAGGCTCGGTCGCTTGGAAGTTCGGCCGCTTGGAATTAAAGAAGCTCGGTCGGCTGAAGGGACGACCACTCGAGGAGTTCGGCCGCTTGGAATTGAAGGAGCTCAGTCGGAAATTGAAGGAGCTCAGCCGGCTGAAGGGACGGCCGCTTGAGGAGTTCGGCCGCTTGGAATTGAAGGAGTTCAACCGCTTGGAATTGAAGGAGCTCGGCCGGCTGAGGGACGGCCGCTTGAGGAGTTCGGCCGCTTGGAATTGAAGGAGTTCAGCCGCTTGGAATTGAAGGAGCTCGGTCGGCTGAAGGGACGGCCGCTTGAGGAGTTCGGCCGCTTGAAATTGAAGGAGCTCGGTCCGGCTGAAGGAACGACCGCTGGAGGAGTTCGGCTGGCTGGAGGGGTTCGGCAGGAGCTCGGTCGGGCGAAGTTCGACCGATGGACGTCTGCTGAGGAGTTTGGCCGCTGAGAGGCCCGAAGAAGCTCGGCTGAGGCCCGGTTGAAGGACTTTGGTTGCTAAGTGGTTCGGCTAAGGCTCGTTCGCTGAGGAGTTCGGCCGTTGGGAATCCGAAGCTCGGTCGCTGGAGAGTTCGGCCACTAAGTAGCTCGGCTGGCTGAACGGGTTGGAAGAAGCTCGGCCGCTTGGAGTTCGGCTGAAGCCCATCTATCGAAGCTCTTCTACGGCTACTGGTTGCATTAGGCTGAGCATCGAGCTAGACTTTGGCTGGAGCGAGATTTATCCCCAACACTAGCCTCCCCACTCCCGAGTTCGAAAATCGAAGGAAGGGAGTGCAGGAAAGGCGACTGCCAAAGTCTTCCTCTGAGCTCTGTGCTGGTCTAGGTCGAAGCTCGGAGGAGATCTCATCTCCGACTTGAAGTTGACATCGAGGTTGAAGCCCGGGGAAGATCCCATTTCCAGCCGGGGTTGACACGGTTGCTTTCTCTAGCCAAGGTCGATGTTGAAGCTCTCCAGCCGAGGTCGACATGATAGCTTTTTCTAGCCGAGGTCGATGTTGAAGCTCTCTGGCCGAGGTCGACATGATAGCCGAGGTTCTCCTCCTATTCCTAACCGAGGCTGGCTCGATCGCTCGGGGGACATCTTATCCCTAGCCGAGGTTGTCAACAGTCGTTCGGGAGAGATCTTATCTCTAGCCGAGGTTGTCAACGGTCTTATCTCTAGCTGAGGTTGTCAACGGTCGCTCGGAAGAGATCTTATCTCTAGCCGAGGTTGATGCTCGCGTTAGGACGAGGTCCTCCTCCTATTCCTAATGGGCTGCGGGGGCACATGCGGACCGTCGTCCGAGCCTCTCCCCCCATCTCGTCTAAGGTGAATGAGGCCTTCGATCTTACTTGTGTTAGGATGAGGTCCTCCTCCTGTTCCTAACGGGCTGTGGGGGCACATGCAGACCGTCGTCTGAGCCTCTCCCCCCATCTCGTCTAAGGTGAACGAGGCCCGTCGTCCGAGCCTCTCCCCCCCATCTCGTCTAAGGTGAACCAGGCCTTCGACCTTGCTCGCGTTAGGACGAGGTCCTCCTCCTATTCCTAACGGGCTGTGGGGGCACATGCGGACCATCGTTCGAGCCTCTCCCCATATCTCGTCTAAGGTGAACGAGGCCTTCGACCTTGCTCGCGTTAGGACGAGGTTCTCCTCCTATTCCTAACGGGCTGTGGGGGCACATTCGGATCGTCGTCCGTCTTCCCCCATCTCGTCCTCTGTGAACGAGGCCTTTGACTTTGCTCGTGTTAGGATGAGGTCCTCCTCCTGTTCCTAACGGGCTATGGGGGCACATGCGGACCGTCGTCCAAGCCTCTCCCCCCATCTCGTCTAAGGTGAACGAGGTTTTCGACCTTGCTCGCGTTAGGACGAGGTCCTCCTTCTGTTCCTAACGGGCTGTGGGGGCACATGCGGACCGTCGTCCGAGCCTCTTCCCCCATCTCGTCTAAGGTGAACGAGGCCTTCGATCTTGCTCGCGTTAGAATGAGGTTCTCTTCTTATTCCTAACGGGCTGTGGGGGCACCTACGAACCGTCGTCCGTGCCTCTCCCCCCAACTCGTCCTTTGTGAACGAGGCCTTCGACCTTGCTCGCGTTAGGACGAGGTTCTCCTCCTGTTCCTAACGGACTGTGGGGGCACCTACGGACCGTCGTCCGCGCCTCTCCCTCCATCTCGTCCTTTATGAACGAGGCCTTCGACTTTGCTCGCGTAAGGACGAGGTTCTCCTCCTATTCCTAATGGGCTGTGGGGGCACATTCGGACCATCATCCATCTCCCCCCATCTCGTCCTTTGTGAATGAGGCCTTTGACTTTGCTCGCGTTAGGATGAGGTTCTCCTCCTGTTCCTAACGAGCTGTGGGGGCACCTATGGACCGTCGTCCGCCCCCATCTCGTCCTTTGTGAACGAGGCCTTCGACTTTGCTCGCGTTAGGACGAGGTTCTCCTCCTGTTTCTAACATGGCGATTGTTGAAGAGATCTTATCTCTGCTCCTTTGCTGTCATCGCACAGCTTTTTGCATCTAGAAACAACATTATCGGAAGGGAAGAATTTTACCGAAGGAAAGTTATGGGCAGCACATCCCCGTTTCAGGGTCGTCGGGGCATTGTTCCTCTGAGTTCTCTCGGACAGCAAGTTCCGTCCAGACGACCTCCTCTATCCCATACTGGCCTCCTTAATTTGGAGCATGCTTCTGCTTTGTCGCTGGGAGACGACGAATCAGCGATGTACCAAGCTCCCCCCAGGGTGGCGTTGATGATGCCGTGAGGCGGCCGACCTTATAGTTTGTGGTTACGGCAGCGCCGTTAGCCGATCTTCTCCTATCGAAGGAATTTATCCAACCGCTCCTTCCTGACGAGCTCCTCAATTTCGTCTGGCAGCTGGATGCATTCCTCGATATCGTGGCTATGGTCGCGATGGTAGACGCAGTACTTGCTTCGATCATGTTTGTTTGGGGGAGATCGTAACCCTTCTGGTCTTGGCAGCTGGCTCTTAACTTTCGTGAGAAATTGAGTTCGAGGAGCGTTGAGGGGGCGTAGTCGCAGAACCTGTGGAGGAACTTTATGAGGGGGAGTTCAGCCTCGCCTGCGCCGAACTTCACTTCTGCACTTTTCCGCGAAACCTTCTGCGGGAGAACTTCATGCCTCTTCGTCCGGACCTCCTTGGAGTCATACGGAGTTCAGCCTCGGTTGCCCTCGGGCGGTCGTGAGCGCGGTCGAACTTCATCTCACCTCCTTTGAAATCTTTGCAGTGGTTTCCTTGGTGGCGAGCTCGAGGTGGAGTTCGGCCTTGCTTGCGCCGAACTTCAATCCGATGATGAGCTTCGAGGTGGAGTTCGGCCTCACTTGCGCCAAACTTCGTTCCGCTCTCCCGCAAAAGCCTCCACAGGAGAACTCATGCTTCTTTTGTCCGGACTTCCTTGCTTGTAGGGAGAGGCTTGGCTCTGCTTGCTCGGACTTCATTCCGTGGGAGAACTTCGTTTCGCCCTTGCTTGCATCGAACTTCACTCGGATGAGAAGCCTCGAAGGGAAGTTCGGCTTTGCTTCCAGGTGGAGTTCGGCTTTCCTTGCGCTGCCGAACTTCATTCCATTTTCCCACGAAACCTTGTGCGGGAGAACCTCCCGCTTCTTTCGTCCGGACTTTCTTGACGACGAGCTTGATGTGGAGCTTGGCTTTGCTTGCCCAAACTTTGTTCCACCTCCTGTGAATTCTTTGTTTAGGGGTTTTGTTGATGACATACTCAAGGGAAAGTTCAGCCTTGCTTGCACCGAACTTTACTCGGATGAGGAGCCTCGAAGGAAAGTTCGGCTTTGCTTCCTGGTGGAGTTCGGCTTTCTTGCACTGGGGAGGTTGTGAATGTTGCCGAACTTCATTCCACCTCCTTGGACGCGGTCGAACTTCATTCCGCCTCCTTGGAAAACCTTCTCCCGAGGATGTCCATGCCCCTCTATCGGGGCTTCCTTGATGATGGGCTCGAGTGGGGCTTCGGCCTCGCTTGAGCCGAACTTTACTCCGCTTTCCCGCGAAGCCTTCCGCGAGAGAAGTTCGACTCTCCATTTCTCCTTCCCAAATGCGATTGGTATGCCCAAATGCTCCCCCTCAAGACCGGTTCCTCGCATCCTCATGGCGGGCTTGCTGGTAAAGTCTTCGCCCGAGGTTGTCGCACGGTCTGTATCATCTCGGCGGGGCTGCGAGCCTGTCCAGAACTGTTCTACATCTACGGTGGCTTCGGGTGGAGCCTGGGCTACCGCGGCTGCAATGGGAGCAGACGTACCTAGCGCGCAGGATGCCGATCGCCGAGTCGAAGCTCTCCTGGGGACATCTTCTCTTCGGGAGAGAAAAGGAAGATCTCCGGAGAGGGAAGAGAAGAGTCACCGAGCACTCCTTTAAGAACAAGGGAATCTCGAAGGTTCAGGCCCTCCTTCTAGCGCCAATCTGTTGGTGCAGAAACTGATCATCGT
Source organism: Cocos nucifera (assembly GCA_006176705.1). Taxonomy (NCBI): domain Eukaryota; kingdom Viridiplantae; phylum Streptophyta; class Magnoliopsida; order Arecales; family Arecaceae; genus Cocos; species Cocos nucifera. The sequence goes on along the minus strand of QRFJ01001472.1, from coordinate 286,844 downwards.
CGAAGGTCGCTGGAGTTGAGGCCGCTGAGGTCGCCGTCGGGGACCTGCAAAACAAAGTCCCATCTGGAGCCGATGGGGGGTGGCTCCGGCAGGACCCTCCGACGCTCAAGTTAGCTCTGGCCAACAGGAATGGAGTGCTCGGAATGAGTTTCGGAGCTTAGAGAAGAAGAGGAGAGCTTAGAGATCAGAGATTAGAGATCTGCGTATCTGGAGGGCCCTTTATAGGCGGAGCTTAGTTGATGGTGATGGCCATACCGCCTGGTAAAGAGCCGTTGGGGCCGCATGGAGCTCGGTACGGAGAGGAAGGCATCGTCAGGTGGATGGTGACAGCCATACTGACGGGTCGTGGGCCGCATGGGGCTGGTTATGGAGAGAGTGGCGTCGTCAGTAGTGGTGGCCATGTCGTCCGGACTTGTTGTCTATTGCGGACTGACGGCGACGGTTCGTCCAGAGGAGTTTGGACTTGTAGGAGAGTTCGACTGAAAGAAAAGCTCGGGAGGAGCTTGGCTCCCACAGGCGTTTGGCCGGAGGTGCGCGGCTAAGGCTCGGTCGCTTGGGAGTTCGACCGCTTGAAATTGAAGGAGCTCGGTCGGCTGAAGGGATGACCGCTTGAGGAGTTCGGCCGCTTGGAATTGAAGGAGTTCGGCCACTTGGAATTGAAGGAGCTCGGCCGGCTGAAGGGACGGCCGCTTGAGGAGTTCGGCCGCTTGGAATTGAAGGAGTTCGACCGCTTGGAATTAAAGGAGCTCGGTCGGCTGAAGGGACGGTCGCTTGAGGAGTTTGGCCGCTTGGAATTGAAGGAGCTCGACCGACTGAAGGGACGGCCACTGGAGGAGTTCGACTGGCTGGAGGGGTTCGGTAGGAGCTCGGTCGGGCAAAGTTTGGCCGATGGACGTCTGCTGAGGAGTTCGGCCGCTGAGAGGCCCGAAGAAGCTCGGCTGAGGCCCGGTTGAAGGACTTCGGTTGCTAAGTAGTTTGGCTAAGGCTCGTCCGCTGAGGAGTTCGGCCGTTGGAAATCCGAAGCTCGGCCACTAAGTAGCTCAGTCGACTGAACGGGTTGGAAGAAGCTCGACCGCTGGGAGTTCAGCTGAAGCCCGTCTGTCGAAGCTCTTCTGCGGCTACTGGTTGCATTAGACTGAGCATCGAGCTAGACTTCGGCTGGAGCGGGATTTATCCCCAACACATACATACATACATACATACATATATATATATATATATGTATATATATATATACATATACATATACATACATACATACATACATATACATACATACATACATACATACATATATATATATATATACATACATATATATATATATATATATATATATATATATATATATATATATATATATATATATATATATATATATATATATATATATATATATATATATATATATATATATATATATATATATATATATATATATGAGCTTCGATCGATTGGAGTTCGGTCTATGTTCTATGGATCTTCGATCGCTCGATCAATGTATATCTTCGAGCGCGTGCTTGAAAAGGCACATTGGTTGAAAAAAAATGTGTCTGAAAAAATGCGCTGCCCGAAAAAAGCACGTGCCTGAAAAAATAGATGAAAAAAAATTTAGAAAAAAATTTGAATCTAGAAAAACTTAAAAAAATTTAGAAAAAAATCTAAAAAAACTATTTTTTAAAAAAAAATTAAAAAAACTTTTTTAAAAAAATAAAAAAAATACCTTCTTTTTGAAAGAAGGCGGCTTCTTTCTTGCCTTCTTTCTTTTTTCTAAGAATTTTTTTTTTTAAAGAATTTTTTTAAAATTTTTTGAGCGAAGGTGCTCGAAAAAATTAATTTTTGTTTAGGCCTTCTATTTTTTTCAGCATGGAAGGCACCTTTCATGCTAAAAAAATAAAAAAGACACCTAAAAAATAATAATAAAATAATAATAATAAAATATTTTTTTAAAATTTTTTTTAAGCAGATCTTTTTTTCTGGCTCAAACACTCTGGCGCGCCTGAATTTTTTTAGCCAATGCGTCTTTTCAGGCGCGTTCGAAAATGCGCATTGATCGAACGATCGGAAATCTGATTGGATGTAGGCTGGGCTCCAATCGATCGAAACCCAGTCTACCTCTATATACATAAAAAGAGAAAAAGAGAGACAAGCTAGAATTAAGTTGATTGGATTTTGACTCGGATCCAATCATGTTAAAACTTTATAATAGAGTCCTACATCAATGATTCAAGCCATTGAATATGATTTACTACATCAAAATTGCTTACACATAAAAAATTATATAATTTGGAGACCTCTAACCTATGCATCAACTAGTTAAAATTTGGACGGTCTAAATAAAATTAAATTAGATATATTTTTTGATTACTTGATGCATAAGTTAGGAGTCTTCAAATCATATAATTTTTTATATGCAAGTAGTTTTAAGATAGTAGATTACATCCAATGACTTGGATCATCAATATAGGATCTCTTCTATCTAATTTTAATATGATCGGATCTGAGCCCAAATTTAATTGATGTTATACAAATCTACTCCTATATATATATAATATTAATTATTTTTATTTTTAACTATTAGCCAACCCATCTATCTTTTAACACACAGCAAACTTTTTTCATTTCTAAACTTTTTTTTCTTTCCCAACCCCAATGCCCAACAACCTAATGCAATGATGCATCTCTTAGACTCTCTCTCTCTCTCTTAGTCTGTATCCCTTCATCTACCTACATCGCATGCCATGCACGTAGCCACGCACCCCCCCCCTCTCTGAGTCCCCGCATGTGATGTGCACGCACCCTCCCTTCTCCAGGCTCTCCCTATCCATCCCCCTCTGGCTCTAAGTCTTCAATACACTTGCCCCTTTCTCTCACTCTAAAAGTATTATTTGATTTCTTTGAGATTGTGCATCCATGGAGGTCTCTAATCTCACCAACAGGTCTTTTTTTTATTATTTTTTTAATCCTCTAACTTCACTTTTGAAATCTAATTTTTTTTATTTATTTATAAGCATGTTGAAACCATAGAATATGATTTTCATTTTTAAAAAAAATTAACTTGATTTTATCTTTTTTTTCTCTTGGTAGATGTCAAGTATTGGTGATAATGCAAAATTATTGGGATATTAGCTATTCTGATACCACTTGTTAAGAATCTAATACTGATGAATTATGATAAAAAAAAAATAAAAATAAAAAAATAATCAAGTACATGGGTCAGCTCAAGGGCTCGTCTCCATGGGGCATGCAAAGCTCACTATGAGAGAAAAAACCAAACAATACAAGAAAAACTTACCACTCAATCTTTATACAAGAGTCTCTCAACAAGAAGCACCAAAATCCTCATAAAAGCTATCTAAAATATCTCAAAAAGCCTCTTAGCACATCTGAGACGTCGCTGGCTTTCTAATGCAATAAACAGTTCGTCAATCAGAGTTATATAGATTTTAGAAACTCAAAAATAGTATTTTAGTAGGAAATCCAGTCCTAAATACACTCGAGATTGCATCTGGACCATTTGATCATAATCGGCTCCCTCTTGGGCCGTCGGATTATGCAACAGTAGTCATGATCAGGCTCGGATCGATCTTGGACCATTAGATCATGATCGAGAGCTCTCCCAGTCGTCGGATCATGCAAAGAAGAGGGCCATCACGCCAGATCAAGGTTAGATTGAATCCCAGCCATTCGATCATGACCAACTCTGCTTTGAGCCATTTAATCTCAATCGGTCCATGGAATAGTACCATGGACCATGTGAAATGGAAAGGAAAATGAGTTGAGGGTCCATGTAGGCGCCCATGAGCCGATGGTCCATGATGGACCGTGCTTCATCGCATGGGCTAGGCGTCTGTGTGGCCGCACAGGCCGCACGACCCACGCATGCCCCCCCACACGTGCTCATGTGGTCGACCGGCACAGCGCCATCGTGCGCGATCGATTTGGGCTGCACTGCCGTCGTCCGACGCCACTTGTTGGCCCCTTTCGATGGGCTTGAGGCCGGCAATTTCGCTCCGACCTTCTTTCACACGTATCTTTTTCATCTGAACTTCATTTGGGCTATTCTTGGACTTGTTGGACTTCATTCATCATCCTGAACCTCGTTGTGGGCTTGTTGTGGGATAATTTAAGATATTTTTTTCAACAATCTTCACCTCGACTCAATATTTGGCCGCCATCTATCTCTGAAAGCCAGTGATCCATCTCACCCACATGCCCTGGGGCATACCTGATCATGGATGGGCAAACGTGAGAGTCAAGCCATGCCATTCGATCTCACCTTCATCGACTGCTGTGATCCTCTTGATCTGAGACCTACTCGGGGTAGCCTCTTACGGCAATAGAAACTTCACGTTGCGACGTCGCATGTTGTCCTTCCAAATCTTTCGTCCCATGCTCGATCCATCTCTACTTGAAGCTCCATCTCGCACTGAACTTTCTGATATGAGGTAATGTCCTTCATACTTTCTTCCTCTTAATACCATCCTACTGCCGTGCATGATCTTCAGAATTTCTCCATCAGCTTTCAATCTACAACTGGTCGAATCTGGTCTACTCAATGAGATTAGATTCTTTTTAAAGTTAGGTATGTATCGGACCTTACCCAACTTCTTCATTGTTCTATCATGGAGCTTCATACTGACCATCCTGCTGCCCTTGATCTCATAGCTCGATCCATCTGGTAGGAACACAGTGCCCTCATCGATCTTCAGAAAGTCAAACATCTTCTCTCTACAACATACATGATAGAAATAAGTAGAATCTATAATCCACTGAAAGAAAGAGTAGATACCTCATCAGTAACTAGAAGAACATCATCACTATCTTCTGTATCGCTACTAGCCACCATCATAGTATCCCTCATCCGATCCTTGAGTTGTGGGCAATTCTTGACTTGATGTCCCAACTTATCGCACCTGTAGCATCTGATCTTGCTTTGGTCTCTTATCTTGGATTTGGATCGTCTTCCTCATGATCCTCTGCTACTTCATCTACTGCCTTCTGCTCCTTCAGAAATCATCAAAGCTGAGCTACCGCCATCTGAGTTCGAAGTTGGGTTCTCCCTCTTGAGAATCTTGTTCTGGAGTATTGCTGCAGTGACCTCATCCATCTTGATGGTGCTCTTTCCTACTAGAAGAGTAGTCATCAAGGATCATATGAAGGAGGAAGCGACGCTAGTAAGACCAACGCCCTGGTCTTCTCTTTAACTTTTTCACCAATGCTGAGAAGGTCAGTGAGGATCTTCTAGAAGTTGGATAGATGCTCCCGCATGCTCTGATCTTCGTCCATCCATAGTTGATAGAACTGCTTTTAAAGAAATAGCATGTTGGTGAGCGACTTCACCATGTACAACTTCTCAAGTTTTGATCATAGTATCGTCAAAAAAGTCTCGATAAATACATAGATCATGACATCATCTGCTAGGTACAAGTAAATTGTGCTCACTGCTTGCATCTGAATTTGCTTCCAATCCTTCACCTCTATGGTAGTTGGCATCTCATCATTCAAGAGAGCGTCGATCAACCCATGTTGGATGAGGACATCCTTTATCCTTGCTTGTCATAAGGAGAAATTATCCTTCCCATTAAATCTATTAATCTCCACCTTGATTGCACTTGTCTTCTCTATATTCTTCAATCTCTATCCACTGCTGCAATCTATGCTCTAATACTGTCTGGCTCTGATACCAATCTATTGAGATATCAGCTACTCTGATACCACTTGCTAAGGATCTAGTACCAATGAATTATGATAGAAAGAAAGAAGAAAAAAAGAAAGCAATCAAGTACGTGGATCAGCCCAAGGGCTTGCCTCCATAGGGCATGCAAAGCTTCACTATGAGAGAAAAAATCAAACAATATAAGAGAAACTTATCACTTAATTCTTATACAAGAGTTTCTTAATAAGAAGCCCCAAAATTCTTACAAAAACTTTCTAAAATCTCTCAACAAGCTCTCAACACCTTCGGAACTTCGCCATCTTTCTAACAAAATAAATGGTTCATCAATCGAAGTTATATTGACTTTAGAAATTCAAAAATAGTATTCCAATAGAAAATTTAGTTCTAAACACACTCGAGATTGCATCTAGACCGTCCGATCATGACTGACTCCCTTCTGGACCGTCGGATCATGCAACAGTAGTCCTGATTAGGCTCGAATTAATCTCAGACCGTTAGATCATGATCGAAAGCTCTCCCAGCCATCAGATCATGCAAAGAAGAGGGCCATCATGCCAGATCAAGGCTAGATCGAATCCCAGCCGTTCGATCATGATCGGCTCTACTTTGAGCCATTCGATCATGACCAGTCCATTGAATAGTACTCTGGACCGTGCGAAATAGAAAGGGAAATAAGTTGGTGGTCCATGCAGGCGCCCATGAGCCGGTGGTCTATGGTGGATTGTGCTCCACCACATGGGTTGGGCGCCCGCATGGCCCACGCACGCTTGCATGTCCGACCGACCCAGCATGCAGCTAGCCCAGTGCCACCACATGCGGCCGATTTGGGCTACGCCGCCACCGTCCGACACCACCTATGGGTCTCCTTCGATGGGCCTAAGGTCGGTAATCCCTCTCCGATCTTCTTTTACGTGTATCTTCTCCGTCTGGACTCAGTTTGGGCTATTCTTAGGTTCGTTGGACTCTATTCATCATCATGGACCTTGCTGTGGGTTATTGTAGAAGAATTTGAAATGCTTTTCTCAATAAAAATTAATGGTGGAGAGTCCTAATACCAATCTTATTCCTATATCCTTCAATATTGGCCATTTGGCAAAGCCTCCTAAGCCTAAGCATTCAAAGGGTAGTGGAAAAAAGAAATCTTCTTGGGTGTGGGAGCACTTCACCAAGATTGATTGTGAAGATCTAAGTGAGCAAAGGGTGACATGCAACTATTGTAGTAAGGATCTTGCTTGTCCATCTGCTAATGGTACTAGTTTGAATAATCATTTGAGTAGATGCAAAAAGTATCCACATAATCAAGTTGATAAGAAGGAAAAGATTTTGTCCTTTGAACCTATAGTAGGAAAGGAGGGGAGCTTTACACACACACTAGCTGCTTGGGTTTTTGATTAAGAAAGGTGTAGAAAGTTACTTGCTAGAATGATTATCATTGATGAGTTGCCCTTAAAGTATGTTAGACGTGAAGAATTTCATGATTTTTGTAATGACATGCAACCATGTTTTGAAGTCCCTTCACGACGCACACTTTCTAAAGATTTTTATAATCATTTTTTGGATGAGAAGAAGAAGTTGAAGAACTTTTTTAAAAAATTGTCTTCTGGAGTTTGTCTCACCATACATACATGGACTTCTATCCAAAATCTTAATTATATGTATCTCACTATTCACTTTATTGATGATAATTGGAAGTTGCATAAAAGGATCTTAAAATTTTATCAAATTTCTGGACATTCGGGTGAAGTAATTGGGACAGCAGCTGAGAGTTGTTTGCTTGATTGAAAAATTGATAGGGTGATGACAATAATAGTAGTAGCTCAAATGATGTGGGAATTTAATATTTGAAAAGAAGACTTAATAGTTGGAAAGGGACTGCCATAAAGGGTGAGTTCTTACACATAAGGTGTGTTGCACATATACTAAGTTTGGTTGTTAGAGATGGATTATCGGATGTGGATGATTCTATTATTAGAATTTGTAATGCAGTGAAATATGTTAGATCCTCTCTGGCTAGGTTGCAAAGGTTTGAAAATTATGTGAAAAAAGAGAAAATTGAATGTAAGAGCATGGTTTGCCTGGATATAAAAACAAGATGGAACTCTACTTTCTTAATGTTAGAGATAGCTCTCAAATTTCAGAAAGCATACTCTACTTTCTTAATGTTAGAGATAGCTCTCAAATTTCAGAAAGCATTTGAGTTGTTAGAAAGTCAAGATTCTAAATATGTGGAGGAACTTACTAATATTTCCTAAAATAAAAACAACATTGGTATGCCTAATGAAAGTAATTGGGATTATGCATGCAACTTGCTACCATTCCTTAAATCTTTTATGATGTCACTACTAAATTATCTAGCTCATATTATGTCACTGGTAATGAGTACATAAAAGAAATCTTTGGCATTGGAATGATCATCTCTAGGAGGTGCACTTCGGAAGATGTTGGTACAAGTTTGATGGCTTTCAAAATGAAGAGAAAGCATGACAAATATTGAGTAAATATTGATATCATCAACCTTTTATTGTTCATTACTGTAGTTGTTGATACAAGTTACATATCTGAATTGGATAATTAGTGAATCATATGAACTTGAAAAGGCAAAAAAATTGTTGGACAAAATACAACAAGTTTTGAATTCTTTGTTTGATTTCTATAGTACTACACAATCATCTTCTAATATACAATCAAGCATTCAATCTCAAGAAACATATGAGATGGAGGTTGATCATGTAGAAGATGTTGCGAATTTCATGGATTCATTGTATCCAAAGTAACAAATTGGCCAAGGAAATGCAGAGAGCAAAAATGAGTTGGATAAATATTTAGGGGAGAGGAGTGCGAAGATCGTAAGAATAAATCCTTTGATGTGTTGAATTGGTGGAAAGTTAATTCTTTCAAGTATCGGATCCTTGCATCTATGGCTCATGATGTGTTGGCTATCCCAGTATCAGCTATTGCTTCAGAATATGCTTTCAGTATTGGAGATCGTATGCTTGATCCATTTCCTAGCTCTTTAATGCCAAGAATGGTAGAGGCTCTTGTTTGTGAACTTGATTGGCTGCGAAGAGCATGTGTTCCTTTTTATATGGAGGAAACCATAGATGATGCGGAGTCAATGGATTCAGGTAAGGCCTTAAACCTTTTTTTAATAAATTTAATATTCATTATTATGTTTATGTGTGTATGTGTCTTGCTTTTCTTTAGATGCATTATGCATAATGGATGAACATCATGTTATCACCATTGATGACTAAGTATCACATTTGAAGATAATGTTGTAAGCTTCTAATAAATTTATTAATAATATTATTATTTATTTATTTTATTATATTTCATAAGTTTTAACTTGTACTTTATCTTTTTATTTTGTAGATTTATCAAGCTTTGTTGGACGGCTTCCATTTTGAAGTGACTTATGATAGAAAGATAATATGGAATCATATTTAGAGTTGTGATTTATAACTTGTGCTCATGTGATGTTTAAGAACTTAGTTTTTATAATATTTTAGATGTATTGGATAATTGAAACTTCGTTGTTGTGTATTTTATTTGATAATTAAGATTGTATTTAATGGTTTTGAGTATTTGTTATTTACTGGCCTTTTATGTCACTTATTTGCATTTTCAAATAGGTTTTACATAGAAAAAAAATTAAGAAATTGAAAAACCAAACCGGTCAAATTGGTTAACTAGTTGATTGGTCTAACCGATTTGGTTTTGATTTGGTTTTTTTGTAAAACTGATAGGATCGGTTTGGTTTTAAAAATAGAATAATGGTTCGGTTAATCGGTCCATGCCCACCCCTAACCCCAACATCTATACTTTTATTGCATATTAAGTATGAAATTTTAATGATAATTAGACAAAAATTTCTATCGTTAATATCAATACCTACTTAACAATGGAAAAAATCATACATAAGCAAAACCCTTTATAAATCAATTATCCTCTTTTGGGACACACTAAGAGCAAGTGAAGCCAAATAGATATGCCCAATACCAATTATTTATTTTGACCACCATTTTATGTGAGCTCTAATAATTAGCATTTTGTACCGAGTACTTATACATGGAAGATTAGTATTATAAATTCCATTATATTTTGTTAACCCCAAGGATTGATTTTGATGAGTAATAAAACTTTTGAGTATATGTTTGAACTAATGAATTCTCTAAGATCATGTTTTAGGATGAATTATGGAGTATCAAGAAAGAAATCTTAAAAAGAGCTATTAAGAACAAATAAGAAGAGTTTGGAAGCTTTTGGAGCATGACATACATTTAAAACAAGGTTGAAAAAGGGTGTTCCAAAATCAAAATTGAAGGGTAATTTAATTGATGAACATCAAAAATTCAATAGTAAGAGTAGTCGACTCGACTTGTGGAAGATCCTATTTTACTCGAGCTGAAACAAGAACAAAATATAATTTGACATGCAACAGTTTCATTTGGTACGCTCTCGAGTTAACTCATGATTGAGCATGAGTCAACTCGAATGAATAGTAGTAGAAAAGAATATTTTTCAAAATAAAAATATTCTACTCGAGTAGAAAGCTCGAGTCGACTTGAGATCCCTAAAAAATACAGAGAGGCTAATTTTTGGAATAAAAGTTTAGAGACAAACTCGCAGGACGGTTGAGTCGACTCAAGTTTCAACAGCTAGTTTTCTGCAGAACATTCAGAACTATATAGTCCATTTGCCAACGACCATATTCATACTTCTGATGATCAGAAACGTCTCTCCAACCTACCAAATATTGGAAAAGACCTAAAAAATATATGAAAGACAAGACTTGAAAGATCAATTATTGAGATGAATCAAAAGTTAAGTAAAAAAATCCAAAGTACATTGAAAAGAGAGCATTCCACTTTTAACTCTTTGAAACATAAAATCAAGAGATTTCTTCTAGTAAGAAGACAAGTTCAACTATTTAAAAGCTTCCATTATAGAAGATCAAAAGCTTCATCGATATTCTTGCTCATTAAAAAAGCTTTATGTTGTTATTTATTATTTTTTTATATTTATTATTTATTATTTTTTCTTTATATTTATTGTAACTAGTTTCAATAGGGTTTTGAAGCTAGGAAAAAAGCCTATCCAAGTCTAAAAATTAGATTGTAAGCCAAGGATTGATTTAGAAATTGATTATGATTGGTGATCCGGTATAAAACCAACTAAATTTTGGATAGTGAGTCTAGAAAAAACTATCCGACTGTAATCTTGGATAGATTATAGTAAAATTTTTAAGTGGATCTTAGAAAGTAAATGTAGGTGCAAAGGGCACCAAACCACTATAAATTTTGATGTTTGTGATTATTCTCTTTTTCTTGCTTTCTATTATTTTTATATTTCTGTATATTTAGTTGCATTAGAATACAATATACTTTAACACTTCATTAGTTTCAAAATAGCATATAACTTGTTTAAATTTTGAAAAATCTAATTCATTCTCCCTCTTGGATTGTCTTACTAGGCAACAAGTAGTATCGAAGTCTGGTACTCACTTCATTTGATTTAACAATCAAGAGTTAAGATCAAATGGCAATCCATATGAATACATTCCTTGTCGAAGGGTAATTGACCAACCATCCATCCTTGTTCAATAGAGCAAATTATACTTATTGGAAAGCATGCATGCACATTTACATTCAAAAAATTGATTATCAACTATAGAGAGTTATAATCAAAGATCCACATACATCCACAATCAAAGTAGATAGTAATGATATTCCCAAACCTGAAGAGGATTGGGATGAACATGACATAAGAATGATAGAATTAAATACTAAGACCATGAATGTTTTATATTGTGTATTAGATCCTAATAAGTTTAATAGAATTTTTATATATGCTTCAACTAAGAAGATTTATGATACGTTAGAGGTTATCTATAAGGATACCAATCAAGTAAAAAAGTTCAAAATAAATATGCTCGTACATAAATATGAATTATTTAAAATGAAAGCTAATGAATCTATTTCTAAAATATTTATTAGATTTACCAACATTATCAATAGTTTAAAAAACTTAAAAAAATCTTATACTAATAATGAGCTTATCCACAAAATTCTTAGGTCACTTTTAAAAGCTTGAAAAGCAAAAGTCACCACTATTTAAGAAGCCAAGGGCCTCAACAAATTACCATTGGAAGAGCTTCTTGGGTCCTTAATGACTCATGAATTGACCATAAGGCAAAATATGAAGAAAGAAATCAAAAAGAAAAAAATCATCACTCTCATGACTACTACCTCTAAGAATGATGAAAGTGAAGAGTTCGAAGAAGAAGAAGAAGAAGACTTGGCCTTGATTGCAAAAAAGTTCAAAAGATTCATGAAGAAGAAGAAGCAATGATTTAAGAAGAAAACCATCAAAGGTGAGCCAAGTAAAGAAAAGGAGTAAGAGAAGGAGAAGGACCTTCCAATTTATTTTGAATGCAAAAAATCTAGCTATTTTAGAATGGACTGCCCTCTTTTCAAGAAATCATTTAAAAAGATAAAAAGAAAAGCAATGATGGCCACTTGGAGTGATAGTGAAGACTCTAGCTCTAAAGAAGAAATACAAGAAGTGGCCAACTTTTGCTTAATGGTACATCATGAGGATGTAAATGCTAAAAACTTTTTAGATTTTATATTTGATGAATTACAAAATGCTTTTTCTGAACTTATGACTAAATATAGGAAAGTAACCATGAAAAATAAAGATTTAAAAAAGTAAAATTCTAAACTTGTTCATGAAAAAAAAGAATTTCTAAAAAACTAAATTTGCTAACTTATGAAAATCAGAAATTGAATGATGAATTAAAGAAAATCAAGCCACTTGTAGAAAAGATTACTTATAGCTCCAAAAAATTGAATAAGCTATTAAATGAATAAAGAACTAGTTTTAACTAAGTCGGATTAGGATTTAAATCTCATGAGAAGCAAAAATTATTAAAAAATCTATTTGTTAAAGTTTCATCAAAATCTACTTCAATCTTTTCATATTATTATTATGGTAAAATTGATCATAAATCTTGTTGGTGTGAAATCTAATTACCGTTGGAGAAATATTGGAGTCGGAGAAGATGAGGTCGCCGTTGGTGATCTACAAAATAAGTCTCATCTAGAGCCTAGGATAGTAGCTCCGGTAAGATCCTCCGATGGTCAAATTAGCTTTTTCGGTCAATAGAAATAGAGTGCTCAGTCAAAAAAGTAGTAGAATTTAGGGAGAAAGAAGAGAGCCTAAAGAAAACATATCTGGAGGATCTCTTTTATAGACGGAGCCTATAACAAACTGATAGTGACAGCCATAACTATCAGGTAGTGGGCCGCTCGGAGCCATATGAAGTTTGTTATAGAGGATAGTATTTGTTGTTATGAGGTGATAGTCCATTTAAGATTTGATAGTCAAAGTTTGAAGGGGTGGGCGTCGGTTGGTGATGACCTTTGAGCTATATCAATTCTAGAGGAGTTCGGACTCCTCTAAGGTAGTTCGGGTGTGGATCGATTCATGTCATGTATGGGATCGAACTCATGCGGAGACCTTCCTGAATGACTGTGGAGAGTTTGGTCACTGGAGGGGTCTGAAAGGGGTTCGGCTATTGGAGAAGTCCGAAAGAAGTTTGACTGCTAAAGGAGTCCAAAAGGGGTTCGATCGTTGGAGGAGTCTGGAAGAAGTTCGATCACTGAAGGAGTTTGAAAGAAGTTCGACTATTGAAGAAGTCTGAAAAGAGTTCGACTGCTGGAGGAGTTCAAAAGGGGTTCGACCGCTGGAAGAGTTCGGAAGGGGTTTGACTGTTGGAAGAGTCTGGAAGAAGTTCGGCTACTGGAGGAGTCCGAAAGAAGTTCGATTGCTGGAGGAGTCTGAAAGAGGTTCGACCGCTGGAGGAGTTTGAAAGGAGTTCGACTGCTGGAGGGATCCGAAAGAAGTTTGACCGTTGGAGAAATTTGAAAAGAGTTCGACTGCTAGAGGGGTCCGGAAGGGGTTCGGTTGCTAAAGGGATCTAGAAGGAGTTCGACCACTGGAGAAATCTGGAAGAAGTTCAATTGTTGGAGGGGTCTGGAAAGAGTTCGACTATTGGAGGGGTCCGAAAGGAGTTCGACTGCTAAAAGAGTTCAGAAGGGGTTCGGTTGCTAAAAGGGTCCAGAAGGAGTTCGATCGTTGGAGAAGTTCCAAGAGAAAGAATTTTTGATCAAAGTTCTTCTATGATTACTAGTTACATTAGGCTAAGCATCAGACTAAACTTCGGTGAGAGTGGGATTTATCCCCAATAATAGTCTCCCTACTCTCGAGTTCGAAATTTGAAGGAAGGAAAGAAAAAGGCGACGGCCGAAGTTCGATCCTAGATTTCCATGCTTGTCAGGATGAGATGTTTACCATGTTGGCATCGAAACTTTCTAAGTCTGAAATGAGTCCGAAAAGATGGCCCTTTGAATCTTCCATCAAAACTCTGCCCCAGATACGGTGCCATAAAGACTCCGTCTGTCGCTGCTCCTCTATTATGATGAGTGGGACATGCAACACATGCTGACCGACCGAAGTCGTTATGCAATCATAACTGCTTCGGATTACCTCTAGCTATTGAAGGCCTTCTCTTATTGTTCGAAAGTCATTTCTACTCGAGTCTTCTTCTTCCTTCGGCCCCCGTTTGCCTTCTTTCCAAGGGTCTCATCCTTCTCTCGTCTTCCTAAGCTTCGGACACCCTTTCGATTGATCCTCATTGCGTCCATCGTCCTTTCATTCTTTCTGGATAGTTTAGGTCAGTTTTCTAATCCTTCTCTTAGGTTATTCATTCTTATCACTTCTGGCTCCTTGCTTTCCTGATTTTTTTTTGGGAGGGGGGTTTTCTTGCAGTTTATCTCGATCCGAATATCTTTCGAAACCTCCCACTCCATCGATTCATGGGGCTCGTTCAGATCGACCTTCTTTAATTCTGCACCCCTGGCTGAGGTAGAATCTATGAACATGTTCCATTCATCTTTTGCTCCAGACACCATCCCGTCCATCCTTATCCTGGATGATCTTTCTCTGATCTGAATCTAATACAGAATCCCTCCAGAATATGACCTTGAACTCTCCAGCTCTGATGATCGAGTCAACTCTCCTCTGATCGGCTAGTTTAATTTGTACTTAGAAACTTTGCACGTCGGGCTTAGACTCTCACTGCCTCCATTTGTAGTCGCCCTTTTTCGAATTTTAAACATCTCCTTCGCATCTTTCATACCAAACTCCTTTCGGTTCGTTATAGATTTTCTTTTCCTCTATCGATTGATCGAAGTCCAGCTGATCATTTCGCTTTTTAGGAATTTCTATACCTTCAAGCACCATCCTTCCATGAAGGATTGGTGGTACTTTCCCCTAGGTCAGCAAGAAGGGATTATTGAAAGGTGCCCCTTCTTCCATTCATAACCGGAAGGAAAAGTTCTTGTTTGTACATTATTCGACCTTGCCATTAGATCTTCCTTCATGGAGTTATATTAGAGAGTTAGTTCGCCAAGCTCCTAGCTTAGATGGAGCCGATCTTGATTCCTCCAATAAACTCAAGGTGTACTGAGCTCCTCTTCTTTCCGACCTTCTAAAGGAACGGATCTTGTTCAACCTAGATCCGAGTCCTCACGATCCTGCTGGTACATCTTTTGATTTTTAATCCATAGGATTTCGTGCACGTGTATTGCCACTGACCGCTCTTCTTTTCTTGCTACAGAGATGAACGCACAAGCTGCCAAGATGCTTACCAAAGGGCTCTTCACCAGGAAGACGAAAGGAAAGATGCAAAATGATGGCTCAAAGAGGGCGAAGGTTGGTGTTTCCAGCTCTGGAGTCCCCACCTCCACTGCCGCTGCATCCAAGGTCATCGTTGACATCAAGATTGCCCCAACTACTGAGGTTGACACCGCTAGCATGGGCCCGATACCTTCCATGCCCTCAAGTTCCTCCAGCGGGGATCGAGTTTTGGAGCTTCCTATCAAGAAAGGGATAGGAGAGGGAAGAAAAAAGAAAGCCATTGCGAAGACGTCCTGTAAGGCTCGCTTAGGCGGATCGGATGGTGATGACAATGAACGAGGGGAGGATCCTTTCGACAATTCAGAGATTGTCTGAGATCTTACCGACAAGTTTGCTATGCCTGAGGTGGTGGACCAGATGGCCAACCTAGACCCATGGTAACTCACCTGGGGTTCTTTCGGAACCATCCTCAAGGTGATTGCTCCGTTGCTCGACTCTTTCTCTTCTCTTCTGCACTTTTCTTCTTCTCTAATTTTTCTTTTTTTTTAACACCAATCGTTTGTTGCAATCGGATTACTAGATGCTCACTCAGATCAAGAGGGCAGATCATCAGGAGGTGGAGGCATAGAAGGCCTAGGAGGACCTTCGAGTCGAGGTCTGCCATCTTTAAGAGAGGGTTGATGAGGTCGAGCACCTTATCGAGGAGAAGGCGGCAGACATCGAAAGTCTTTAGGGCATGCTCCATAAAGAGGAGTTTGCCTCGATCGGACTAAAGACTGCACTGGCCCTGGAGGAGGAGAGGAGGAAGAAAGTCGAAAATAGGGTCGTCAAACTGAAGACCCAAATGGCGAAGTTGATCTCAGAGGTAATGACCCAGGCCATGGAAGAGTTTAAGATCTCTTTCGAGATGCGGAACCTGAACGTCGAGTTCAATCAGGAAGCGTTTATCAAGGGTTTCGAGCTCTGTGAAGGCAGGATAGACCAAAGATTCTTTGAGCTCGACCTCAACTTTCTGGAGGAGGAGGAAGTCGATGTGGATGTGGGACTGTCTAATGCTATAGTTGACCTTTCCTTCGATGAGCTCGCTTTTGGCCCTTCTGAACTTACCATAAAGGTGCTTGAACCAGTTCGAAAATCTAACGCGGCCAAGAGCAATCCGGCTCCACCCTCCAAGGTTGAGATCTTCGAGTAGTTGTACATTTTTTTTTGTATCTTGTACTCAAAAGTATTGTTTAAATGAAGTAATTTTTTTTTCATACCCTTGAGCGCTTTTCGTATCTCGAATGTAGTCTCCCACCAACGCTGATCTACTATCTCAGGGGGTTTCGATAAAGCTCTTGATAAAGAACTTGAGGAAGGAAGTTCATCTTTTAAGGAAGAAGTTGAAGAAGATGGAGGATGACCTTTGAGCCTCACGAAAGAATGCTTCTGAGATGACCAAAGAGGTCACTCGCCTTCGAGGCTTGCATATGAAGGAAGTGGTGAGCTTCAGTATCCGAAAGGGCAGCTTCAAGAAGGAGATCGTCGAACTTAGAAAAAAATACTAGCGATAAGTCTTGGACACTGACAACGAAGATCAACTCTCTTAAAGCTGACCTGAAGGATGCCAGGGAAAAGATCCATCTTCTAGAAGGAAGCTCGTCGTGGTCTACCAACAAGGCCTGGTACGACTGGGATTGGTCAATAAAGTTTTTTCAGCTTCAGAAGCAGCTACAAGATACTAAGGACTGGCATAATAGCTATCGAGTGATCTGGATGAAGAACATGTCTAGGCTTGAAGGTGAGCTCAAGATTGCTAGAGATGAGGTAGCTCATCTTCGAAAGCGACTGCACAATAATCGAAGAGCCAATGCGAGTGGCGAGTCAGAGGAGATTGCCTTCTTGAAGAGGATCGTTGGTGAGCTTTCAAAGGCGGTTGGGGTGGAGCAGGTCGAGGTTCAATGACTGAAGCTTCAGCTCACCTGTGAACATCGGGCTGTTGAGGACGCGGAGGCTGAGTCTGAAGTTTTAAGGAGACAATGGCGAGAGCTTGAGGATAAGTTTTAGCTCACCAACAAAATATATGTAGATGGTCTCTTCCAGAAGAAGGAGCTTGAGGAGGGATCCTTAGGCTAAAGCAGACCTTGGTGATGATCAGAGCCGACAGTCCGAAGTTCAAAAAATTTGGTTTGCCTTAGAGCTTCAGCCTCTTCCTCCTCTTTTTTTTCTTTCTTTTAGTGTAATCGGCCTTGTCGGCCTAAGCTTTGCTTATAATGAACTCATTTTTGTAATGGAATAATATATTTTTCACTATTTTCATTTCGCATGAACCTGAGGCCTATTTGTAGCTTGAGGATAAGTTTTAAGGAGACAATGGCGAGAGCTTGAGGATAAGTTTTAGCTCACCAACAAAATATATGTAGATGGTCTCTTCCAGAAGAAGGAGCTTGAGGAGGGATCCTTAGGCTAAAGCAGACCTTGGTGATGATCAGAGCCGACAGTCCGAAGTTCAAAAAATTTGGTTTGCCTTAGAGCTTCAGCCTCTTCCTCCTCTTTTTTTTCTTTCTTTCAGTGTAATCGGCCTTGTCGGCCTAAGCTTTGCTTATAATGAACTCATTTTTGTAATGGAATAATATATTTTTCACTATTTTCATTTCGCATGAACCTGAGGCCTATTTGTAGCTTTACCTTCTTTATCTTATTTTTCTCTCTATCGTTTTCTTATGAAATGCTCGTTGTGGATGCCGAGCTCATTGTGAACATCGGGCTTGTTGTGGACATCGAACTAGGACCTCTTTTGCAAACTAGGATAAGGTTCTACCTTTCGCATTTGATGTAGTCAGGTTATCATGGAAAAATACGTGTAAGAATTCTCCACCAAGCTTTTTCTTCTCTACGTCTTTGATCTATGAGGTTCCGACTTCTGCTCATGTTAGGATGAGGCTTTTCTTCTATTCTTAATATGGCTTACAGGGATGCGTTAGGATCATCAATAGGGTCTCTCCCTCCATCCTATCTTATATCGACGAGGTCATCGACTTTGCTCACGTTAGGATGAGGTTCTCCTCCTATTCCTAATGTGGCTTGTGGGGGCACATTTGGCCTGTTGATAGGGCCTCTTCCTCCATCCCGTCTTAAAAGGATGAGGTCTTCGACTCTGCTCACGTTAGGATGAGGTTCTCCTCCTATTTCTAACAGGCTGTAGGGGCACATTAGGGCCATTGTCGAGGCCTCTCCTCTTTTCTTATCTAAAATGAATAAGATCTTTGACTTTGCTCATGTTAGTATGAGGTTCTCCTCCTGTTCCTAATGGACTGTAGGGGCACATTAGGGCCGTTGTTAGGGCCTCCCCCCTCATCTCGTCTAAAATAAACGAGGCCTTCAATTTTGCTTATGTTAGGACAAGATTCTCCTCCTATTCCTAATGGACTGTAGGAGCACATTAGGGCCATTGTCAGGGCCTCTTCCATCATCTTGTCTAAAATGAACGAGGCCTTCGATTTTGCTCAGTTAGAATGAGATTCTTCTCCTATTTCTAACGGACTGTAGGAATACATTAGGACCATTGTCAGGGCCTCTCCCCTCATCTCGTATAAAATAAATGAGGTCTTCGACTTTGATCATGTTCGGACGAGATTCTTCTCCTATTTCTAATGGATTGTAGGGGCATATTAGGGTCATTGTCAGGACCTCTTCCCTCATCTCATCTAAAATAAATGAGGCCTTCGACTTTGCTCATGTTAGGATGAGGTTCTCCTCCTGTTCCTAATGGGATATAGGGGCACATTAGGATCGTTGTCAGGGCCTCTTCCCTCATCTCATCTAAAATGAACAAGGCCTTCGACTTTGCTCATACTAGGATGAGGTTCTCCTCCTGTTCCTAACATGATCGTATTTATCGTGAGATCAAGTTCGAGGGGTAGTCCTCTTTTATCACTGGTATACAATAAAGATTAGGGTATTAAAGTTGGAAGATTTCATTATAATTAAATTATCAGTAATACATTCGTAAATTTTTCAAATTTTATGGTCGAGGTAGGTTTGCCCCCCCAAGTTCCTTCAAGTATTACGTCCAAGGTTGGATGACTTCTATGACCTCGTAGGGTCTTTCCCAATTTGGGGCAAGCTTTTCTTGGCTCTAAGGCTAAGAGATGGCGGCTCGTCGAAGCATTAAGTCCCCCACTATGAATATTTTACCTCTGACTCTGGAGTTATAGTATCGGACTATCCTTCACCTATAAGCCACCATTCGAACTTGGACTTTCTCTCTTTTTTCTTCTAGTAGGTTGAGGTTGGCTCTGAGGTCCTGCGGGTTATGTTGCTCATTGAAAGCCACTACCCATATCGATGAAAGCTTAAATTCGATTGGGATGACTGCCTCTATTTCAAAAGCTAAGGTGAACAGTGTTCCTCTAGTCGGCAGCCTTTAGGTAGTGTGGTATGCCCACGAAATATGATAAAATTCATCCGCTCAGGCTTCTCTTGCTCTTTTGAGTCTTATCTTAATGCCTTGCAATAGGATTTGGTTGGTCACTTCAGCTTTCCTATTTGCCTGTGGATGAGCTACCGATGTGAAGTGATGAGAGATGTTTAGATCTTCACAGAACTCAGCAAACCTCATCCTAGCAAACTATCATCCATTATCCATTATGAGAGTTTGAGGCAGACCAAACTAGTAGATGATTAACTTTCAGACGAAGTTCTGTACCTTAGTCTCAGTAATTTTTGCTAGTGGTTCAGCTTCGACCCATTTGGTGAAGTAGTCGATTGCAATCAGGAGAAACTTTCATTATCCGGATGCCATTGAAAAAGGGCCAAGTATATCCATTCTCCACTATGCAAATAGCCAAGGTGTGCTTAGTAGAGTGAGCTCAGAGGCCGACTATCTTTGTATATTTGCATTTCTCTGACAGCGGTCATATTTCTTAACATACTCCATAGAATTATGGTACAAGATCGACCAATAGTATCCTTATCGAAGTAGTCTTTATGGTAGAGATCTGGCTCCTACATGACTTTCATAAATTTCCTCATGCACTTTCCATAATACGAAGTCGATCTCTAAAGATCAAAAATATCTCAACAGCGATAGTGAATACAATCTTTTATACAACTTGTTCTTATACAAAACATATCGGAAGACTTGATTTCTGAGTTTTCGAGCTTCTTTTGAATCATGAGGAAGAACTCCCTCTTTGAGATAGACAACTAACGGATCAATCCAGCTTGGCTCGGGCTCCATCTGCATAACAAGCTATGATTCATCTAAGCTTCGGCATTTTAGAGTTTTAAAAAATACTTTTTTGGATAGTTCGATCGGAGCTAAAGTGGTTAATTTAGAGAGAAGGTTGGCTCTTGTATTTTCTACTCTCAAAATCTATCGAATGCCAAAACTATCGAAAGCTAGAGTCAAATCCTTTACTTTCTCAAGATATTTCATCATATTTTTCTTTCATGCTTTATAGTTGCCACTAACTTGGCCGATCACTAATTGAAAATCACTGTAGACTTGAATCCGATCTACTTTTAATTTCCTTGCTATTTTTAATCCGATGATCAGTGCTTCATATTTGGTCCCATTATTAGTTGCAGGGAATTCAAAGCATAATGCGTATTTGACGATGACTCTCTTGAGGTTGACTAAGACCAATCTCACACCTGCTCTAGTGGAGTTGGACGAACCATCCACGTACAGGGCTCAAAAACCTTCGAAAAGGTTGGCACTCTCTTCAGAGAAGCTTGGTTGCAATCATGGGATGCCAGTCTCATTTTGTTCAAGCTTGGCTTCATCTGAAATGGTATATTCTACTACAAAATCTATCAATATTTGAGGTTTGATCGATGGTCGGGGTCGATAATTGATGTCAAACTTTGTGAGCTCGATTGCTCATTTTGCGATTTTTTTGGAACCATCCATTCGATGAAGGACTGCTTTTATTGGTTGATCCATGAGGATCATTATGGTGTATCCCTGAAAGTAAGGTCGGAATCTTCTGGCAGTAATTAGAAGAGAGTAAGTCAATTTTTCTAACTTAGAGTACCTGATCTCTGCATCCCTTAGGACCCGACTTATGTAGTAGACTAATCATTGTATCTTCGCTTCCTCCTTGATCAGGACTGCTGCCTAGGCTATCAGAGAGACTGCTAGGTACAAGATTAATTCTTCTTTGGATTCAAGCTTTGCCAGTAGTGGGGATGAGTTGAGATAGTTTTTGAGCTCCTCAAATATTCGTTGGCACTCCATCATCCAGCAGAAGTTCTTTGATTGCTTGAGAACTTAGAAGAAGGGCATGCTTCGCTCGATTGATCTCGAGATAAAGCGATTTAGGGATGCCACTTTTTCAATCAGGTACTAAACTTTTTTGATTATTTTTGGAGCAGTCATCTCCTGAATAGCTCAAATTTTCTCTGGATTTACTTCAATCTCACGCCTTGACACCATAAACCCTAGAAACTTCTTCGAGGTCATACCAAAGGCGTACTTGGTTGAGTTCAGCTTCGTCTTATACTTTTTGAGTGCACTGAAGGTCTCTTCAAGATCGACGATGTGGTTTATTGAAGCTCGACTTTTGACGAGCATGTCATCTACATACACCTCCATGTTATGGTCGATCTGCTCCTTGAAGATCTTGTTGACCAGGCATTGGTACGTTGCCCTTGTATTCTTGAGTCCAAAAAGCATAACCCTATAATAGTAAAGACCACGGCCAATAACAAAAGCAATTTTCTCTTCATCTTCTAGTGCCATTCATATTTGGTTATAGTTGAAAAAGGTATCCATGAAGGTGAGGAGCTCATGATCCGAGGTTGCATCTACCAGTTGATCAATCCTGGGTATAGGGTAGCTATCTTTTGGGCAAGCTTTATTTAGCTTTTTGAAGTCTATACACATCCTTCACTTACCGTTGGTCTTCTTTACCAGGATCACGTTAGAGACCCAAGTTGAATAGCTAATTTTTTGAATAAATCCAATATTGAGAAGCTTGTCGACTTCTTCTACTATTGCCTTCTATCTTTCTGGTGCATGACCCCGAACTCTTTCTTTCATTGATCGATGCTTGGGATCAACGGTCAGTTGATGTTTCATAACCTCAATGTCAATCCTAGGCATATCCATCGAAACCCAAGCGAAGACGTTGACATTCCTCCGTAAAAAGATGATGAGCTGCTTTCGAACTTCATCTTCTAGATTGGAGCCAATTTGCATCGTATGCTCCACGTTTTCGTCATTCAGGAGGATGGTCACAAGATCTTCTATAGGCTCGTCCTGTTCTTCGACAAGGTCATCGTAGACATCAAGCCCATCAATTGGGCAGGGGTCAAGTCGAGTGTCATTTTGTAAGATGATGGAGTAGCAGTGTCGGGCTAATGCTTGATCGCCTCTGATTTCACCTATTTCATTATTTGTTGAGAATTTTATTTTTAGGTAATAGGTCGACACTACAGCTCATAGTGCATTCAAACCAGATTGACCGAGGATTGCATTATAAGTGGAGGAGGCTTTTACCACCAAAAAGTCAACCTATGCCTTGGCCTGCTTTGGATATTATCCTGCAATCATGGCTCGAGTTATTATTCCCTCCACTGGCATAGCATTGCCAGTGAAGTCAACCAACAGAGAGCTCATGGGTCCTAGGCGATTATCGGATATGGACATTTTAAAGAAAGCATCATAGTATAGAACATCAGTGGAACTTTCATTATCTATCAAAATGCAGCATACATCATAATCAGTAATGTTCAAAAATATTACAACCGCATCATTGTGCAGGAACTAGACTCCTTGAGCATCCTCATCAATGAAAGTAATGGGCTCTTTACTTCTTTTCCTCTTCTCAGGCTCGGCTGACCTGCTCGCCTTCCCTCGCCAAAGTTTCTCAGAGATGGTGTTAATGATGCTGATTAGGGGCCGATCTTCTCACTGCTCCTCGTCCCTCGATGGTTCTGACGGTGGGGGTGCTCTCGATCGATCCTCTCATCCTTCCAACTGACGTCATAGGAATCGACCAAGCCTATCACACTTGATAAGCTCCTCGATCTCATCTTGGAGCTGGATGCTCTCTTCTGTATTGTGACCATGATCGCGATGGTAGAGGTAGAACTTGCTAGAATTATATTTGCCAAGATGAGTGCGCATTCTTTTCGATTTCGATAGTTGTTCCTTGATCTCCATCAGTACTTGAGTGTTTGCAGCATTGAGAGGAGCGTAGTTGTAAAATTTTTTGAAGAAAGAGCTTCGTCGCACCTTTTTATCCAGGCTTCCTCGCCTTTGGGCTCGGGTAGGGGTTCAGGCCCACTTTCACTCTAGAGGAGTTCGAAAAAGTGGCTGAGCTCTGCTCGATTTCTCTCCAGCCATGGGCATATTTGGTTCACCCACCTACAACTCTTGGGCGGCTTCATTATCTCTAGCCTTAAAGGTCTCTTCAGCTCGGGCATAACCTTCAGCTCAAGCTAGCATATCGATAAAATCTCTGAGATACGTCTTCTTCAGAAAGAACAGCAAATCATTCTTCTAAAGACCGTCCTTGAGTGCGACCATTGCAATAGACTAGTCTAGATTTCAGACCTCCAATGCAGCAGCATTAAATCGGATGATATAAGTCTAGACAGATTCTCTCTCCTTTTGCTTGATATTTATCAAGAAATCCAAACCTTGATGGGGACGTCGGTTGCTAACGAAATGAGCCATAAATTGATGAATCATTTGATCAAAGAAAAAGGTGGTACCCAGCTTAAGTACTGAGTACCAATTCCTGACAGCTCCCTTGAGGGTGGACGAAAAAATCCGACATAAAATGGCATCTGACGCATCGTGGAGCAGCATCATTATTCAAAAGACCTCCAGATGGTCGATCGAATCGATGGTCCCATCGTAACTCTTAAACTACAGGAGCTTGAAGTTCGATGAGATTGATTCTTGCATAATCTTCTGAGAAAAAGAAGGATCAGTGCAAATATCATTACCATGGGAGGAGGGAGCATGACGGAGTTCTTCAATTCGTCGGTTCATTTTTTGGAGCCTTTGATTCAGAAGATCTTCATGATCGTTGATCTCCAGGACTTTTTGGTGGAACGGGGGTAAAGCTCCCCCAGGGTCGAGTTATGGTCCGAGCAAGGGCTCTCCACCCTCTGCTTTTTCTTTTTAGAGGTCACCGATCGGCTAGCCTAAGTCGGCCATCCCCAGATCAGATCATGGGGCTTCAAAGAATTCTGCTCCGATCGAATTGGCATCGAAGCCTATCGATGCATGGCCTACACCATCTTCGTGAGACCGCGAACCTACTGGACCAATTGGTTGAACTGCTCCGCATCCACTATGACTATAGGTGGAGCTCGAGTTACCAGAGCTGAAGCAGGAGTGGATAGATCTGGACGAAATCTGACTGTAGAGGCTGTTGACCACTGGATCGAAGCTTTCTTGAAAGATATTTTTTTTAGAAAGAACTCTAGAGAGAAAGAAGAGAGATCACTGCTGAGTATTCCTTTATGAACAAGAGAACCTCAGGAATAGAGGAGTCCTTCCTCTAGCGCTAATTCTATTAGTGTAAAATCTAGTTATTGTCGGAGAAGTACTGAAGTCGAAGAAGACGAGATCGCCATCGGTGACCTGCAAAATAAGTCTCATCTAGAGCCCGGGGTGGTGGCTTCGGTAAGATCCTTCGATGGTCAAGTTAGCTTTTTCGATCAATAAAAATGGAGTGCTCAGTCAAGAAAGTAGTAGAGTTTTGGAAGGGAGAAGAGAGCCTAGAGAAAACGTATCTGAAGGGTCCCTTTTATAGTTAGAGCCTATAACAAACTGATAGTGATAGCCATAACTATCGGATAGTGGGTCACTCGAGGCCATGTGGAGTTTGTTATGGAGGATAGTGTTTGTTGTCATGAGGTGCCAGTCCATTTGAGATTTGATAGTCAAAGTTCGAAGGGGTGGGCATCGGTTGGTGATGACCTTTGAACTATATCAATTCTAGAGGAGTTTGAACTCCTCTAAGATAGTCTGGGTGTGGGTCGGTTCATACCGTGTACGGGATCAGACTCATGCGGAGACCTTCCTGGATGACTATGAAAATTTTGGCTGCTGAAGGGGTCCGAAAGAGGTTCGATCGCTGGAGAAGTTCGAAAAGAGTTCGGCTGCTGGAGAAGTCCGAAAGGGGTTCGACCACTGGAGGAGTCTAGAAGGAGCTTGACTGCTGGAGGAGTCCAAAAAGGGTTCGACTGCTGGAAGATTTCAGAAGGAGCTTGACTACTGGAGGAGTTCGAAAAAAGTTCGACTGCTGAAGGATTCTGAAAGAAATTCGACCACTGGAGGAGTTCGAAAGAAGTTCGACTGCTGAAGGAGTTCGAAAGGGATTCAACCATTGGAGGAGTCTGAAAGAAGTTCGGCCATTGGAGGGGTCCGAAAGGGGTTCGACTTCTGAAGGGGTTCAAAAAGGGTTCGACCGCTTGAGAAGTTTGGAAGGAGTTTGGCCTCTTAAAAAGTCTGAAAGGAGTTCGACCGCTGGAGGGGTCCGAAAGAAGTTCGACCGCTGGAGGAGTCCGAAAGGAGTTTAGCTATTGGAGGGATCCGGAAGGAGTTCGACTGCTGAAGGAGTCCGGAAGGGGTTCGGCTGTTAAAGGGGTCGAGAAGGAGTTCGACCGCTAGAAAAGTTTCAAGAGGAAGAATTTTCGATCAAAGCTCTTATATGATTATCAGTTATATTAGGCTAAGCATCAGACTAGACTTCGGCGGGAGCAGGATTTATCCCCAACAAATCTTATGTATGTGATTTCAAAAAATTAAATGAAAAAATGGTTAAAATGGTTTAGGTTATAAAAAGAATCATGAATACTAATTCTAAAGGATCCAGATGACTTGGATACTTAAAAATTCAACTTGATTTTATTGTATAGGAGTATCTTGCAGCCCAAAAGAAGAAAAATCTTTGGTATCTTGATTGTGACTATTTAAGATACATGATAGGTGATAAATCTTAATTTGTCACTCTTGAACCTAAAAATGAAGAAGTGGTTGCATTTGGAGATAATGGAAAAAGATGTATCATTGATGTTGGTAACATTCGTATTACTCGTTCCACCTCTATTCAAAATATATTATTAGTTGATGAATTGAAATATAATTTACTTAGTATTAGCCAACTTTGTGATAAAAAATTTAAGATTACATTTGAATCTTTGTCATGTATAGTTTCTAGTCCTAATGATGATGGTAACATATTTATTGGACATAGACATGATAATGTCTATATTGTAGATCTAGATGATCAACACATGAAGAATGATGAATATTTTATTGCAATGGATGTTAAAATTAATGAGACTAGTTAGTTGTGGCATCATAGATTAAGTCATGCAAGTATGGATTTACTTTCAAAATTAATTAAAAAGGATCTTGTAAAAGGATTATCAAAATTAAATTTTAAAAAGAATCAAATATGTGATGTATGTTAATTTAAAAAATAAACTAGAAATTCTTTCAAATCAAAAGACATGATTTTAACTTTTAGACCATTAGAATTACGACATATGGATTTATTTAGACCCACAAGGACTACTAGTTTAGGAAGTAAAAAGTATAGTCTTATAATTATGGATGACTTTTTAAGATTTACTTTGATAATATTTTTAGCACAAAAGGATAAAGCCTTTAATATATTTTCTAAATTTTATCGTAAGATTTTAAATAAAAAAAATACATCAATTATTTGCATTCGTAGTGATCATGGTATAGAATTTAAAAATTAGTATTTTAAAAATTTTTATAATAAAAAAAATTGATCATAATTTTTCTACACCTAGGATATCCTAATAAAATGGGATAGTAGAAAGAAAAAATCATATATTAGAAGAAATGACACGAACTATATTATGTGAAAATAATTTACCTAGATACTTTTAGACTGAAGCTATAAATACTGTATGTTATACTTTAAATTGCATATTAATAAGACTTATTTGAAAGAAAACCCCATATAAACTATGGAAGATAGAAAACCAAATATCAACTACTTTCATGTTTTTGGTTGCAAGTATTTTATACTTAATAATGAAAAGGATAATCTAAAAAAATTAATGCCAAGTCGGATGAGGGTATTTTCTTGAAATACTCCTCATCAAGCAAGGCATATAGAGTCTTCAATAAAAGAACTCTCATTGTTGAAGAATCTATCTATGTAATCTTTTATGAATATAATGATAAATCTTCTAGAAAAGAAGATGTTTTAAATGAGGATGTAGGTGATTTCAACAATAAAATAGATGGTCTAACACTAAAGAATGATTTCCTACAAAACAATGAAGAAGAAAAAGATAAAGAGCCTACTCCTAGTTCAAGAGAAGAGTTACTAAAAGAGTGGAGGTATGCACATGGATATCCTAAAGATCTTATAATAGGTGATCTATTACAAGAGGTAAGAACTTGATCTTATCTAAGAAATATTAATAATTATTTAGCTTTTGTATCATAAATTGAACTTAAAATAATAGAAAAGGCTGAAAATGATCCATGTTAAATAAATGTCACATGCAAGAAGAATTAAATCAATTTGAAAGAAATAAAGTTTGGATCCTAGTTGATGGATCCAATGACTATCCTATAAACAAAACAAAATGGGTGTATAGAAATAAATTAGCTGAAATGGCACCATTGTTAGGAACAAATGTAGATTAGTGGCAAAAGAATACAATCAAGAGGAGGCATTGATTTTGATGAAATTTTTGCTCCAGTAGCTAGATTAGAAATAATTAGATTATTACTTGCATTTACATGTTTCATGAACTTCAAATTATATCAAATAGATATAAAAAATATATTTTTTAATGCTTATATAGTTGAGAAAGTGTATACTGAACAACCATCTAATTTTGAAAATCATGCACTTTCAAGTCATGTATTTAAGTTACATAAGGCTTTATATGGATTAAATCATACAATCAAGAGGAGGCATTGATTTTGATGAAACTTTTGCTCCAGTAGCTAGATTAAAAATAATTAGATTATTATTTATATTTACATATTTTATGAACTTCAAATTATATCAAATAGATGTAAAAAATATATTTTTTAATGGTTATATAGTTGAGAAAGTGTATATTGAATAACCACCTAATTTTGAAAATCATGCACTTTCAAGTCATGTATTTAAGTTACATAAGGCTTTATATGGATTAAATCAACCTCCACGTGCATGGTACGAAAGGTTAAGTAAATTCTTGATAGATAATGAATTTACTAAAAAAATATTAATAAAATATTATTCTTAACAATAATAATAATCTATTAGTTGTACAAATCTATGTGGATGATATTATTTTTGGTGCTACTAATGAATTTTTTTGTCAAGAGTTTGCCAAGTTTATATAGAGTGAGTTCGAAATGAGCATGATGGAAGAGTTATAATTTTTTTCTCGGACTCTAGATCAAGCAAAGTGAAGAGAGAATCTTCATTAACCAAATAAAATACACAAAAGAGATATTTAAGAAGTTTGGAATGGAGGCTTCGAGACCAATTGGCATACCAATGAGTCCATTATGCAAATTTGACAAAGATAAAAGGGATAAGAAAGTAGACACTAAATTATATAGAGATATAATAGGCTCTCTTCTTTATCTTACTGATTGCTTGTCGTTACAGCATCAAATAAAAATTAGACCCGATTTTACTATTAAATAGGATAGTTGGTGAGTCGAGTGTCAATTTCCTCAAAAAATGAAGGCTAAGTTACATTCAATTTAATTAAAAAAATAAAAATTTTAATTAATCTTTAAAATAAAAATTTTAATAAGTTAAAAAAATTAATTATAATTTAGCAAATTAAAAGAAAGCAACTACTTAATTAATTAGGGTTTTGAGATTAATTAAAATATTTTAGAATTTTGAATCCATTTTTAGCATGATTATAGTAATTCTTTTTAATGTAAGAATTTATTATTTTTAAGAATTTAGTTATGACTACAACCTATTTTCTTTGAGCATAAACCGTGTCTCTCGATCATGATCCATCTCAATAGAATCATAAGCTATTCAATACTTTAATTCTTAAAAATTGATAACATAGCTTTTTACTGATTTTCTTTAAAATAAACTATTAAATCAAGCATAGACTGTATCTTCCAATCACAACCCATCTCCATAAATATAGTCTATTTAAATATCAATCAATAATAAGCATGTTAATATTAGATCTCATGTATGGAGGATAAAAGTTAAAATTGGGCAGAAAAACATATCATTCATTGCATAAAAAAATTATAAAAGATTAAAAAAAATATAATCCATGCTCGAAGACTTCATCTACATCCTAGAATTTGATTTTTAACTGCTTATGATTTGAAATTTTTGGCTTCTGACATCTTGGAATCTCCCAGATAAAAGAAAAAGAAAAGAAAAAAGAAAGAAGAAAAGAGGAAAGGAGAAGAGAAGAGAGAGAAAAGGAGAGAGAAGAGAGCTTAGAGGGCCCCTGCTGGCTGCTCTAGGATCTGGTGTGAAGAGGGGTTAAATAGAAGAGAAAAATAGGAATTTTTGAGTCCTTGTTGGAGTTAATTTTGAGTTTGGATCGATCTTCATCACCCTAAATATTTCTGGCCATTAGAACTATCATCAAAGGCCCAAAACCCATCAAAATCCACCGCTTAAAAACTCAGATCAGAGTGGATTAAATCTAATCCATTAGATGTTTCGATCTGGCCATTTTTGGCTATTCGATCGTGCGTAGGCGCTCTGAGAAGTCCTGAATCAAATCAGATCCTATCCTCACCGTTGGATTTAAGTTTGGAGTGACATTGGCCATTGGATCACACTAAGGAAGCCTAAGAAATTCTATTCAAAATTGGTATTAATCCCCACCATCAGATCTTGCTGTGGATCGTGTGCTACTGTTCGATCGCGCTCAACTGTGCCACAAGACCATGATGAATCAAGCTCATCGAAAACCGCCATCAATCTGTAGCCGCCGTGTCACCCAAAATGATGAAAAAGCCCTATGCACTGCGACTTTCTATGGTAGACCCATTAAGGGTCTACGGTGTGGCGTGCTGGGTTCTAGTCCATCATGAACCACGATGGAAATGACGTCAAGGTGACGTCATGGGCGAAGGAAGCTGGGCCATGGGCACTAGGCTTTGCTTGCACTATGTGCTAGGCTGGCATTGGCTAGGTTAGCTGGATTGACTTGGCTCGTGCAGTGGTCTAGTCGTCGTCTAGTTCTCACTGGACCAGCTGGTTGAGTCGGCCAGTTTAGTTAATTTTATATTTTTTTCCTTTTCTTTTAAAAATTTGGGCTTCATATCTTTGCTAATTTAGCTTTGATTTACGTGAAATTTGATCTATTTGAATCCATAAATCGAGCTCTTCATATTGATATACTTTTTTTCTATAAAATATTAATAAAATTATTAATTTTTTAAAATAAGTATTAATTAATATATATTTTAATATTTTTATTTATAAATTTATGATAATTATCACTTACCGTAAGTAGACTAGATATAGTATTTAGTGATTGTATATGTATACCAGGTATCAATCAGATCCTAGAGAATCTCATTTACTTGCCGTTAAAAAAATTTTTAGATACTTATCCGGCACACTCAATGTAGGACTATGGTATGATAGATTATCACATTTTGAATTAATTGGATACTCTGATGTTGATCTTGCTAGATGTAAATTTGATAGTAAAAGCACTAGTGGTATATGTCAATTTATTAGAGTTAATTTGATCTTATGATTTAGCAAGAAATAAAATTCAATAGCATTATCTACGGTCGAGGTTGAATATATTGCTGTTGGAAGTTATTGTGCTCAAATCATGTGAATCAAATAATAACTTGAAGATTTTGTTATTAAACTTAACAAGATTTCAATAAAATATGATAACAAGTGCAATCAACTTAACCAAGAATCCAATTCAACACTCAAGATCTAAACATATTAAAATAATGTATTATTTCATAAAAGATCATATACAAAATAATGATGTAATGCTTGAATTTATTTATATTGATAAATAATTAGCTGATATATTCATAAAATCTCTTAGTGAAGAGGGATTTAGTATCATAAGAAGGGAATTAGAAATTTGCTATCAAAACTATATCCTATTTTCATAACTTAATGCAAATTAAATTAAACTCAGAGAGTCAATTTTTGTGCATGATCAATGATTAATGTCATTAAAAATCCCATAATGTTGACTGTGAATTGAATTTTTACTGAAACTATAAAAAATTTTAGAACTCGTGCTCGAGTCAACTCGATCAAAAACTCAAATTGATCATGCTTGAGTCGACTCGAACAAAAATACAAGTCGACTCGAGTGTCGGGGCCACAGGCATTTAAATGGATCTGTGGCTGTCCACAAAGCCCTAAATCTATTTGCAAATAGTGATGAGAGGGTCCTTTCTCCTCCCAAACTCCTTTGAATAGTTTTCACTCGAATTCTTGCCCTCCGTTCTTAGATTTGCTTAATTTAAGGTGGATTTGAAACAAGATGGTACAAAAAATATGTGGTGTGCAGAAAACTTCTCAAGTCGACTCGCTAAGGAACGAGAGAAAAGGAAGAAAACTTAGATGGAACAAGCAGCATCCCAAGCTCCTAAACCTTCTCAACCACCTAAGCAATCCATTCAAGATGAACCTAATCTAGTTGAAGATCAAAGTATTCCAGCTTCCCCTTCTCCATAACCCTCTCCCTTAGGAAGACTGGCCACCAAAGCAATAGCTATGGAGAGAAGAATAGACTTTGGGTTCTTTGAAAGATATAATTTTTCTATAGGAACTTAGATTGAAAGAATGAGATGGAGAAATTTTTGTAACATAAATATCCCCATCTACCCTAAACTGATTAGAGAATTTTATGACAATCTGAGAAAGGGTGCAGTCAATATAGTGTCAACAATGAAGGAGACTCAATTTGAAGTTTCTGAGAAGAGTTTAGCATAGATTTTTGGGCTTTCTAGGGATGGGATTGTGCTTGAAAGGCTACCCGATAAAAAAGTTGGGCTAAGATTGATTATCGGGAAGGATGATATCATAGGAGATGTCTTAGCACCTAATCTTTCAGTAGAGATGAGAGTGATGCACCCATCATTGGAGGGATTTTTATTCCGAAGTTGGAAATACATGACTTTGTATCAGAAAGGGAGCTATGCATGATGTATCACATTATTCAAAGCATTTTTCTAAACTTGCCAGGTATTATGATGCATCAGATTAGAAAAGCTGTTGCAAAGAATAAGGTATGTTTGTCCTATGAAATGGCACTGATTTGAGTGTTTGAGATAGCCGGAGTGTCTCTAGAAAATGATGGTTTCAGAAAGCTATCTCATTTTGATGTGTATGACATGAGAGCTTTGACTAGGATGCAGTATCATATGGAAGTAGAAAGAAGAGTTAAAAATATTTCTGATCAAGAGAGGAGAGAACCGAGAAAAGAGAAAATAGGGGAGCCTTCTACTCCTATTGCTCCTAGAGTTGCATCTACTTTTCATACCCCATTTAGAGCTGACACAGATCCTAGTTCACTAGTCACACCTCAAGCTCCACCCACTACATGCATTTTTCCTCAGCTAGCAGCTACTAACTTTGTATCTCTAAAGAGATTGGCTGACATGATTTCTATTAGAGTCAGTGGGGAGATACAGGCACTGTCTAAGAAGGTAGAGAGCGTGTAGATAAAGATGAGATCCATATCAAAGAGGCTCACTACCTTAGAGCAAAGGAAGTTAAGACATGATGTGCCTATTAATTTCTCGAGTGTCACTAAGGAGATTACTCGATTGAGGAGGAGAGTTGAGTCTGGTAGGACAGAGATGATTACAGTCATCAGTGGACTCGATCAGGCACAGCAACAACGGATCATATCCATACTTGAAGCTATGAGGAGTTTGATTGAAAAGATTGAAAGTCTTGCCCCAGGTGCAGTACCAGCAGTAGCACCAGATGCAGCCATCAGAGCCACCACGACCTGTCCTCCACCTACTTAGTCTCAGCTACCTATATAGCCCCAGCCTCCCACTTAGTCCATCTAGTTGCCTACTATTGAGTGTCGATCACCACTTAGAGTCTACACTCGTGCTAGTGTGGGGACTGCTCCTTTATAGATGGCTGGTCCATCGACCAAGATCAGAAGCAGGAGAGCTAGATCATCATCTTTCAGATCCTCATCATTTGAGACCTTAGAGATACCTTTAGATGATGAGTCTTAGAGATACCTTCAGATGATGAGTAGCACCGTAGGAGACTAATATGTAGTCATGTGATGTATTAGGATTATGTTTATGTGTTTTAACTTACTTTTGTATTAGTTGTTCTCTAGGATTATACTTGTTCTGGACTTAATATAGACATGTTATGTCATTCTATATTGGTGTGTTGTGATCTGCATTGGTCCAACACATTCATTTTGTGAATGCAATGCAACATTATCACTTACATTTATACCATCTTATGTTCCAATTATTTGATATTGTGTTACTATTTTGACTGATGACAAAAAGAGGGAGATAGATGTATGTATATGAGCATTGAATACAAATGCAAAAGAAAATAATGATAAAGGAAGTAATAGCATTAGCATTATAAATTTTGAACATAAATGTAAATTCGACATAAGTCTTTGTCTTGATATATCCCTTATGTGCTGAATATGTGCTTTGTGCATATGTAGTACGCAATTCAATAGAGTATTTCAATGGAACATTTCATGCTTTGTATATTGAAAACATTGAAATTTTGATTTGCCTGAAAGATGAATTACCACTCAAGTGAGCACATGTATTGATTTGAAATCTAAATTGAAGAAATTTACTAAAGAAATGAGCATAAACTAAGGGAGAGCAAAGTATAAAACTATGAAAAGGTTGCATCCTTATTAAAGTTGAATTCATCTTTTGAAACTAATATGATACATTCATATCATATGCTTTTTACTTATATACTCAAAGTTTTATCATCATCAAAAAGAAAAATATGATTAACCCAAGGGTTGATTTTGATGAGTAACACAATATTTAAGTATATGTTTGGACTAATGAATTCTCTAAGATCATGTTTCAAGATGAATTATGGAGTATCAAGAGAGAAATCTTAAACAGTGCAATTAAGAATAAATAAGAAGAATTTGGAAGCTTTTGGAGCATGACACACATTTAAAATAAGGTTGAAAAAGGATGTTCCAAAATTAAAATTAAAGGGCAATTCAATTGATGAACATCAAAAATTCAGCAGTAAGAGCAGTCAAGTTGACTCGTGGAAGATCATATTCGACTCGAGCTGAAAAAGAACAAATGCAATTTAGCATGCAAGAGTTTCAGTCGGCATGATCTTGAGTCAACTCATGATTGAGCGTGAGTCGATTCGAATGGACAACGGTAGAAAAGAAGATTTTTCAAAATAAAAATATTTCTCTCGAGCAGAAGGCTAGAATCAACTTGAGTTTGTCGAGTTGAGGTCTCAAGAAAATATAGAGAGACTAATTTGTGGGATAAAAATTTGGAGGCAAACTTGTAGGATAGTCAAGTCGACTCGAGGACATCGACAAGTTGACTCGAGTTCTAATGGCCAATTTTCTATAGAATATTCAGAACTGCACAGTCCACTTTCTAATGGCCATATTCAAACTTCTAATGATCAGAAACGTCTCTCCAGCCTACCAAACATTAAAAAAGACCTATAAAATATATGAAAAATAAGACTTGAAAGATCAATCATTAAGAGGAATCAAAAGTCAAGTAAAAAAGTTCAAAGTGCATTGAAAAGAGAGCATTCCACTTTTAACTTTTTGAAACATAAAATCAAGAGATTTCTTCTAGCAAGAAGACAAGTTCAACTATTCAAAAGCTTTTATTATAGAAGATTCAAAAGCTTCATCGATATTTTTGCTCATTAAAAAAGCTTTATGTTGTTATTTATTATTTCTTCTTTATATTTATTATAACTAGCTTAAATAAGGTTTTGAAGCTAGGAAAAATGTCCATCCAAGCTTGAAAATTAAATTGTAAGCTAAGGATTAGCTTAAAAATTGGTTGTAGTTGGTGATCCAGTGTAAAGTCAACTAGATTTTGGATAGTGAGCCTAAAAAAAAATATCCGACTATAATCTTGGATAGATTATAGTGAAATTCTCAAGTAGATCTTGGGGGGTGGACGTAGGCGCAAAGGACACCAAACTACAATAAAATTTTTAATATTTATAATTATTTTTTTTAATTTTCTATTATTTTTATATTTTTGTATACTTAGTTACACTAGAATACAATTTTCTTCAATACTTCACTAGTTTAAAAACAGTACATAGCTTGTTTAAATTTTGAAAAACCTAATTTAACCGCCCCCGCCTCTTGGATTATCTTACTGAGCAACATATTTACTTCCGCACATATTTATATTTATTGTATATGTTGATATGTAAATATGCATAGGATTTAAGAAGATATATAAAATGTGTATTAAAATTAAGATTGAGAATAAAGCTTTTAGACACCAATAGTCAACCAACGGGTGAATTTAATTACCTTTAAATATTTTTTTCTATCAGAAAAAAATGTGCCGATTGACTATTATATGCAAGATTAAATATATTTGCATTATGAATCAACCATAAATCCATGATTTTATAGGTAGTTGTCGTCCTCATGGAATGAAAGATATAATGAGAATAATAAAGAAAGCCATATTTTTTTTCGAGACTGGAGAGGTATTCTAGCTCCAACCTCTACCCATTACCCACCCCTTCTTCCACCAAGGCTGAAGTCCGGATCATCAAGTAGATTGAAAGTGAACTAAGGCACTAAGTAATGGGAGTCAAATCAAGGACCAACATCCTTCTAAGGGCCTATTTAAATGTCCAAGCACAACATCTCATGAGATTCATAGGTTAAACTAAGACAACTAGTTAAATCAGATTGGACTAGGTCTATCTTTATAAATACCCAAAGAACCACTAGAATGGCCAGCCTGAATCCATAGGGAGAGAAAAAAGACTTGATGAGGTTTTTTTCCTTTCAATCTTCTTATGGGATTTGGACTGGCCCATTGCAATAGTTTTATAGGTTCTTATAAATATAAACCTAAATTATATGGTTGTCTTGGTCCAACCGACGAATTCCATGAGATTTTAGGCCCAGACATCCAAACAGGTCCTAAATCAAACATTGACCACTTACCTTAAGTGGCAATGAATCATACCATCCAAAATAAATTTTGGTGGTCAATTAGGAGCAATATAAGGTGGGCATACAAGAGAGAATAATATAAAAGCATTGTAACACATGGAGGACTATATGTAGATAGATAGATAGTTGTGCATGGGATTTGAAATTGGCTTAATTTGGAGCCGAGCATTGCGTGGCCTAACCCAAAGCATGTGTTCCAATATATGGAAAGATATCATTGCTACCGCTTGATACAAATACAAACTGGGAATATAGTGAAGAGTTTTTCTCAGCTATTTCCTTCCTTTTTTTTTCTCACTTTTGCAGCAATATATAGGCTGCATAGTTTTTGGATGTGGAAACAAGGAGAAATACCAAAAGAAAGGCTACCATTTGAGTGGGATAAGAAGGTCCCAAGGCAATTTTACAAAATAATTTCTAATTTAAAAGTAATTACCAACATAATGCTCCTTCCAAATTATTTATGAAAATACTGTCCAAACAAAGTCGCTTTTTGAAAGGGCGACTTTATTTGCTGACTCAGCATCCCACCACCGATGACATGGGCAAAAGTTTCGAAAGCATTCCCAATTAGAGGGCACCCTACGAGTTGCCCTATGATAGGACGGCTCTATAAGTCGCCCTTTGGTAGAGCGACTTAGTTGGAATTTTTAAAAAAAATCCTAAACCCCTCTGTTCCCACTCTCCCATCTCCCTCGAACCCTCTCGATCTCTCTCTCCCTCTCGGTTCGGCGCAAGACCCCCCTTCCCCTTCCTCTCTCTCTCGGTCCAGCATGAGACACCTCCTCCCCCTCCCTCTTGGTCCCCGATGCGAGACCCCCCTTCCCCTCTTGGTCCCTAGCATGAGACCCTCCTTCCCTCCCTCTTCCTCTTGGTCCGTGAGACACCTCCTCGCCCTCCCTCTCCTCTCGATCCACGGTGCATCTTCCTCCTACTGTCAGCCTGCTGCCTTTTTCGAGCACCCCCATATCCTCCCTCTTGGGTCCTCGATGCAAAAAACCCCCCCTCTCCTCTCAGCCTGCATCGCCGTCCCTCCTCCTGTCGACCTATCACCCCTCCCTATGCACCCCGCAACCTCCCTCCGCCCCTTCCCGTGCACTCCCCTAACCTCCCTCCCGATTTTAATGCGAGAACTTTCCCTCCCTCCTCCTCCCTGGCGTATCACCACCCCTCCCTACTCCTCTCAATGGTCCCTGGCACCCCTCCCCGCTCGTCCCTCCTCCTCCTCTCAACCATCCATGACACCCCTCCCTCCTCTGGATGGTTCCCGGCATGCCGCTCCATCCCCCAGTCATCATATTGGTTGGTATATGATTCCCTCCTCCTTGATTCTTTTATTTTTTATTCTTTTAATTTTTTTATTTTTTTATATTATTGTTTAAATATGAAATGCAGTATACATTATTTAGCTAGGTGGCAATTAGGCAACTTGAAATTTTAAGTATTCAGTCACTTTTTTTTAAAAGTTTTGCATTGCATAGAACTATAGACCTTCTTTTGATTAATATAATATTCTACTACATTCATATATTTATATATTTTTGTATGAATGAAAGAATTATGTATATTATTTAATTGATTATTTAGTTTGGATAGTTTAAAAATTATAATTAATTCTATGGATAATTACAGTAATCAAATGATATACGGAGGATTCGAAAGAAATTTTAGATAGTATTTTTTTTTAGTTCTCCTCACACATCTTCATCCATGTGGGAAGAATTAAAAAAAAATACTGTCAAAATTTTTTTCGACGTCTATTACATATCGTTTGATTACTATGATTATCTATAGAATTAATGTAATTCTTGAATGGGATAAGATCTAACTTTATCTATTAGTTTTTGATAGGATGCATTTATTATATAAGTCATGTTAAATGTTAAGTACTTTCTTCTTATAAATATATGTTCAAATATTCATGCAGTTACTTCTTACAAAAATTTTCAATAAAATGAACCCAAGTCGTGTCACTGTTATCTTCCATTAGAATGGAAGGATCAATCATAACGCTAACGGTGCATGTTATGATGGTGAAAAAATTCAGATGATCATGGTAGACCGTAATACAACATACTAAGAACTTATGCGAGTCTGCTATGCTGTCATCGGATGGAACCCCAATCACTGTGGAGTTTCTCTAGTATATAGATTGTCGATAATAATACTCTATAGTGTTTGAATGTACCTATTGAAGATGATTAGAACATGGACACCATCCCGGACATCCCATCACAGGAGTTTTTTTGAGTGATTGAGATTTTCATTAAGCAAGTAGCGGTAGAAATTTCAGATGGTGGTGAACAGCATATAAATATAGCTTAGGTTGTATCTACCCTACTTGCACAATCGGGGATGGGGAGATCTCTACCTGATGCAGCTCCAATGATCGATGAACCTGGGTATGAGTATCGAGATACCCCTATGTGTATCGTTGATGGACTAATAGTGTGTATCGTTGATGGACCAATAGCATCAGTTAATGGTAGGAATAGAGTCTACATATCAATATCTATAAAACGCCGCATATGATGATATGGGGGCCAATCCTAGTTATGTCTCAGCTACCATAGAGCATGTGGAGCGTGAATCTTACAACCCTGCACTAGTTAATCAGCCACATGCAATACATGCCAGACTTAGAGGATTGAGAACTGCAATGGCTGATTTTATAATTTATTTGAAAATGAAGTCTTTGTTAGTTATAATCTTAATCTTATGGATGATGAAGTTAAGGATGTTGATGCAGTCTGATAGCAGTGATAGTGGGGAGTCTAGTGCAGAAGAGGATGTCCCACCACATGAGACACCCCTTGTTCCTGAATACGAACTAGTTGATGCATCCGACGATGATGAGGCCACATCCTATGGAGCATTGCCAGAACGTCCATTCTTTGATGGGAATGAGGAGTTAAGAAAGGAAATGATATTCAGGTCAAAGAAGAAAGTCCAACGTGCCATAAAATAATATGCCATTCGGACCCACCATCCTTTAAAATCTTCAAGTTAGATAAAATTAAATGAAGCATCATCTGTAAATAGTTGGAAAGTTGCAGCTGGCATCTTCGGGCATACTGTCGGACCAAGACACAGCGAGGAAAGATTATGATATATAAAGGGCCACATACATGCTTAAATGTAGATGTAATGCAAGATCATCCATAGCTTGATGCACGCATGATTGGTGATATCATTAGAGGACCAAGGAGGGCAAAGACATTAATATCCATATCAGCCTGTCAAGCTTATATACGTGATACATGGTAATGCGAGGCATCTTACAAGAAGACATGGATAGCTAAATAGCTTATTATCGATGAGCTATTTGGAGATTAGTTTGAGTCCTACAACACATTAGATTCTTGGCTTGCTATAGTTTGTCGTACCAACAAGAGGACTGTGGTAGTTTTTTTATAAATTTTGTTTAATAAAGCCAAATATCAAGATGTTACATCGAGTTTTTTGGGCATTCGGGCCATGCATTCAGGGCTTCCAGTTCTGCCACCCACTGATTAGTATTGACGCAATGCTTATGTACGACCGATATAAGGGTACACTAATTATAGCCATGGAGAGGGATAGAAATGGGAGTATCTATCCTCTGATGTTTGCCATTTATAAAGGCGAGAACAGTGGTAGCTAGTCATGGTTTTTATAGCATTTGCGCTATTATATGGCACGTGATCAAATAGAGATCGACATAGTCTCAGATCGGCATAAGAAAATATTGGCTACTAGTTTAGATGTGTTTGTTAGGTGGACAGCACCATATGGGTATCGTAGATTGTACCACAGACATATAAAGACAAACCAAAATGGTCGATTCCATGATGCGGTATTTTTGGCTTATTTTTATCAAACTATAGAGCAAAATCAACCTTGAAAGTTTGATCGCAGCATGCAACACATTAAAAAAATATTGCTCAATTGCTTTCAGTATCCCCAAAAAAATCCACTCGATGATTCGAGTAAATGGTCGCTAGCACATGACATGGGTGGATGCTGATATGGAATAATGAATATGAATCTATCCAAAAGTTTTAATAAGTTGTTGAAGGGGGCTCGCTCATTGCCAGTTTCTACACTTATCCATCTTTTCTTTGAATGCTTATCAAAGTGGTTTAACGTACCACGTGTAATAGCAGCACGGAGGAGAGAGGTTGGTAGGGTGTTCACTAATAATATTACACGTAAGTTAAATGGATGCTAGCTAAAGTCTAAGAAACATGGTGTGATTAAGAATAATAACCAATCGGATTTATATGAGATTCAGTTGAGATGCAGGCATTATAGCTCTGATAAACTTGATTATACATAAATAGTCGACTTAGGGGCGAACACATGCACATGTTGGAAGTGGCAGTTACTATATTATCCATGCTCTCATTTGTTCACTATATGTACTAGTAAGAATCTAGATTGGAAGCAATTTATTGATGATTGTTATACTATTGCCCATTATGAGCAGTCCTATGCACCTATTTTCTATCCTCTAGAGAGTCCTTCTTATTGATCTGCATGGACTGCACCTAGACTTATAACAAATCCATCCATAAGATGACTTGGAAAGGAGCATCCATAATCGAGGAGGATCCAAAATGATATGGATGCAATGGAGAGCCAAAATATGATTCGTTGTGGATTGTGTAAGTAGATGGGACACAACCAGCGCAGATGCCCCCAACAGCACTGATTGGCCTAAGCCAAACATAGAGTTTGTCCCCCCTTCCTTTTATCAGCCAACACCCAAACCAGCTCCAATTGCACCTGCTGCACAGAAGTAGCCCCGGAGCCTGCCGCAACCAATATTCCTAAACCCTCATCTTGATCCGATAAGGAGACCTTCACTCTGGGGATGAGGGTTCGGGTTAATGATTCTAGGCTTTACAACCATCAGCTTGCTAAGGAGCTGATGAAGATGATCATATTGCTAGCTGATTGGTTAGAGAGAAAATCTCATTAGCTGGACTAGATTCTGAACACCAACTACATTACTCTCCTCAAGGTAAGTCTTAAGATCTATTAATGTTTCATTCAATTAAATATTAACCTTCTAACTTGTTTGTTTTTCCTTTATAGTTGGTGAATGATAT
The DNA here is from genome assembly GCA_006176705.1 of Cocos nucifera. Lineage (NCBI taxonomy): Eukaryota > Viridiplantae > Streptophyta > Magnoliopsida > Arecales > Arecaceae > Cocos > Cocos nucifera. The sequence goes on along the minus strand of QRFJ01001472.1, from coordinate 245,222 downwards.
TACTATACTGCACGAGGGGCTAGTTGGTTTTGGCCAACTTAGCCGTTCAAATGAGGAGAAGGCCTGAGCAACCAAGACTTGGGTTAGGGCCACTGACGAGGAAATTAAATCGATCGAGGAGCAAGCAAGGGCTATTGAAAAAAAATTGAAGGTAGCTAAAGAGTCATCTACTCAGAATGAGTCCAAGCTTACTACTGCCTAGGAGATTATTGAAGCAGCTAAAGCCCAGGTGGCCATGGAGAAGGCGGCGGCTGATATGTGCCGTCAGTGAGTTGCTGAGCTCCAACTAGAGCTCAAGCTCAGTGCAGTGGCCATTCAAAAGGCAAAAGAAGGGAAGGCCGTTATTAAGAAGAAGGAAACCGAAGCAGAAGTAGGTCTTCAGGAAGCTAGGACTCAAGCAATTGAAGAATACAAAGCTTTAGAAGTTTTTGAGGCTGAAGTTGCTAAAGGATCGGCTGCTGCTTATGGCCTTGGGTTCAAGGATTGTAAGGCCATGGTAGCATAGCTCTATCCCGATGTTGACATCAGTTGGCTTTCCACCGAAGGTGGTGGCAAAGGCTCTGATGGAGATTAGGCCATTAGTGAGGCCGATGCCATTACTGCCAAGGTCAATCCTGAAGATGCCATTGAAGCTGCACCCAAGCCCCACACATATCTTTTTATTTCTTTATGTAATCCATTTTGCCATCTTTTTGTACTCAGCTCACTTCTAAGCTTTTGTAAAATCTTTCCTCAATAAAAGTCTTGCTTTGTTAAATCTTCTTTCGATAATATTTTCTAAGTCATAAGCTCGTAGCTTTACTGAAGCCAATCCTTAATACATGACATAATTAAGGTAACCCAACACAAACACTCTTGCTTTAAACTTGCCTTCAAAGAAATTTCACGAGTCTTGAAGGTCATCAATAATCTGAGGTCAATAGTCGATAGTGTTATAGCTCATTACTAAATTGAGGTCATATTACCAATAAGATCATTGCCAACTTGAAGCTGACACTTAGAAAATTCCGTAAGGCTATCATAATGTGGTTTTGAGTGATTGTCATAGCCATCATGGTTGGGCACATCGAGTGTCAAATCAGCATTGTAGTTGAGTCTGGACATCTCCAAAAGGCTAGCATTCTTTAGATTCAAACAAGTTCAAGCTACTTATAAGGTCAGTTCCCATTTGACCAAGTCAATCATATCCAAACAAAGTGCTTAGTTTCGTGAGGCTAGTTCTCCCGGATCAAATCCAATCATCCTGAGCTGAAAGTTGTACTTTTGGTTAGATCAGTGTTCGACCAACTAGGTTGAATCATCTCGAGCTAAAGCTCATATCTTTTGTTAGGTCAGTGTTTAGCTGACCGAGTTGAATCATCTCGAGCTGGAGCTCATACTTTTCATTAGGTTGGTATTCAACTAATCAAGTTGAATCATCTTGAGTCGGAGCTTATACTTTTTATTAGATCAATATTTAACCGACCAACTCAAATCATTCTAAGTGGGTGCTTGTACTTTTTGTCAGGTCATATTCGGCCGACCAAGCCGAATCATCCTAAGATAGAGCTCGTACTTTTTTTTAGATCAGTGTTTGGTTGACCAAGTTGAATCATCTGAGATAGAGTTCATACTTTTGTTAGATTGGTGTTCAACTGAAAAGTCAATTTTCACAATCCAAAACATGGTTTTGATCAATTCATAATAGTCAGTCATAACCTGATGCCAACCTCTTTACCTTAGTCACTTTCATTTGGGATCTACTCAAAACTTAGAGAATAAAAAGAAGTTTTATTGACCATTCAATGAGTACAAGATCAACAAGCTTACTAACAATAAATCCTCAAATTATTGGCATTCCACGTATGAGAGATAGGAGTTCCACTAAGGTCTTATATATAGTAAGCTCCTGGCATGAGGATTTTCTTGATTTTGTAGGGTCCTTCTCAATTTAGGGACAACTTGCTGTTAGATGTGTGTCCTAGAAGTTAAATTGGCTAACACTTGTTAAATACTTTCTAAAAATATTTTTATAATTTTAACTTAAAATTAATTAAAGAGTTATTTATTCTATCACATTATGTATTAAAGTGTCTATGATACATCCATTGAGTTAATAGGAATGATAACACATATTCTCAAGAGTTGAGAATTTAAGGTATGTGTTATCATAATTAATTCATAAATTGCTTCCGACCGTAGGATCATCATGAGGATGGTGATTAATTTGGAAGATTGGTGTACAATCACTTTCTTAGGATAGATGCATCTTGAGTTTATAGTGTGGAGACACCGGAGTGAGAGTACAGATACTCGTTAAAGAACGAGAGCACTAATTATGACCACCTCGAGCAGTTATAAGGGAGTCTACCTTCTCATCGATGACTAGCTTGATGCTGCAGCATGTGTTTGATTCTTTGATCTGAGGTACATCGACAGTTTATCTTGAGGGTGTTATAGTTTGACTACACCATAACTCGAACTACTAGCCATTCAAAATTTTGAGCTATATGTGGGCTATAGCATGTTCATTATAGAAATTGGATCGCACCAAGATGGGATCTATCAACCTCGGTAAAGGAGTAATCCTATGATGATCATAAGATTGAGTCCTAAAATCCATGGCTATGGTAGTATAAAATAATAGAAAAGAATTTTTATTTGGATTTCACATCGGACTCGAATCGAATGATTTATTCATATGATGGGTGTTGGGTTTGACAAGTTTACCTTAATCCTAATTCCATCGGAGCTCATGATAGAAGAATCCAATCACACACGTAGCTGACCAAGAGGCTTGCTATTCGATTTTGATGGCTTGCCACTATATACTACTAGGTGTCACTAATGAATTTTGGGATCAGTTAGAATTATCTTAATGATTGACGATTCTAATTGGATGAATCGAAAGAGTTCTGGTCCATCGAAAGATATTTTGATGATGTCGTTAATAAAAATTACGACATGTTCCATTACTATATAGAACTGAACCTAACTAGATCGCACAAATAAGGATTTAGATTTGGATGTCATCAATTGAGCTAATCCAATTTGATTGATTTAGATTAGATCCAATTAGGTTCAAAAAAATCATGCCAGCACACGATTGAACCTAATATTCTCCTTCTATCATCTTTCTGGTTTGTCTTGTCTGAGCCAAATTAGATTTGGCTTAATCGAGAGTCTTGTATGGCTTTATTCTAGTCTGACTAGAACTTACCCGGGTTAGAAGAGTCTTGTCCTAACCTGATCTAGGCTTGTCCTAATCCATCGGATGGAAATAGGATAAGACCTGCTAATTTCTGAAACTATTTGGACAAAGCTTATCCAAAAACTCTGTAAGGATTTATTTTGATCTGACTAGACTTTATCCTGATCTGATCAAGACTTATCCTAAATCCCATAAGATGAGAACAAGATAATGATTATCTTTGCCAGATTAGGGCTTATCCTAAAATCATGAGATGAAATTTGGACAAGCCTCTCCTGAAAATTCTAGATGGATTTTTCTTGACCTAACTGGACCGAGTCCTGATCTGATCAAGGCTTATTCCAACTTGGTTAGGACTTGACCTAATTTTATTGGATGTGAGTTAAAAGGGTTTGTGTTAAATCCCATAAGATGAGAACAGACAAGGTCAAAGGTTGACCCATCTTGGGTGTGCATCCCTAGATATTATGTGAGGAAGTGAGGGTGCACATCCCCTTATAGAGTGCGCCCCTAGTGGATAAAGATGGAATGAGTTGGGGTTTATCCATTCAAAGTGTTTGAATGGGTCAAAGAAGTTTGAATTGTTCAAACTTCTAGGAGAGATATTATCTATGCCAACTTTCTCTTATCCTAAATTGATTCCATGCCATTTTCTTAAGATTTTGTGTGATAAAAATCTGAGAAAATAAGGTGTGGGCATGGAGATTAGGTGGAGAGTCCTTCTGCATATTAAACTTTGACTTGTTCAAAGTTATGTGCAAAGAGACTCTATACTAGGTCTATATATAGGGCCCTGCGCAAGCTGTTGTGCATTACAATTTCTATACGCCAAAGTCCTGCCAAAATCTTTATCTCCACACCCCTCTTTCAGATATCTTCCTCTTCTCCATGCCCAAGGGGTTGGGCAAAACTCAAAGATCAAAGGTTGGTTCCTGATCTTGCAAAGACTGCACGACTAGTTCCCGCATTGAGAGATGAAGATGCTACCATCGAAGATCGGTTCGAAGGCATTTGTGATTGATTCTAGATCTGATCTTTGGAGATTAGATCTAGAAGGAGGAGACTTTTAGATCTAACCTAAGTAGATGCTGATAGAGGTTGGATGCATGTGTGGCTCAATCAAAATCTTGGATCAATCATCAGATCATCACAATGGGTAAAGGTTTACCCAATCAGGTGATAATTGTTATCACTATTTTATTTTTATTTTAATTATAATTTTAAATTAATTTAATTAAATTTGAGAACTTTCAGATCTGATCAAATCATAGAAAATATTTTAAAATTAATTTACTATAAATATGATCCAATCAGATGCATCCTATGGTAGAAAAATTTAATTTTTTCTTCAACTGATATCAGAACTAGGTTGCTGCTTCCAGATCTATTTTTAGATTGATCTAAAATTATTTTTTATAATTTGATTATTTAATTTTTAGATTTTACATAGGATGTAATCAGATCTAAAATCAAAAATTGCATGTTATATATATATGTTTGACATAAACAATGCATGTTCTAGTCTAGATCTATTGTTCTATATCATGATAGTTTTCAAATATATTTTAGATAAGATTCAATTTAATTTTTTATGATTTGATCATTTAAGTTTCAGATGTTATATTAGATGTAATCAGATCTAAAACATAAGGTCTAAATTAAAATTTTGATATATGTGATATAGGCAGCATATGTCAAGACTAGATCTCTAGTTTAATCTCATAGTCTAGATAAAAAAATTAATAAAATATTTATTTAATTTTTTAAAGATTATGTGATTAGATTAGTTAAATTTTAGATATTATATATAATATAATTAGATCTAAAGTATGAGATGCATTTAAAAATTTTATATGTATGACATATGCAATGCATGTCTAGACTAGTTTCATAGATCTATGCCATGAGTAGTCTAGATTAAAAATTTTTATGATGAGATCATTTAAAATTTTATTTTTAGATATTACATCAGATGTAATTAGACCTAAAATTAAAATTTAATTAAATTTGATACATGAGATGTATGCAAACATATATAGATGATTTAAATGTAAAGTTAATGCTTTAGACTAATAGTTTTTTAGTATAGTTATATTTTTGATTAAGGTTTCCTTGCCATCCGGTCATAAGAGTAAGAAGGGTTTAAAGGCTCTCTTCCCATCAATAGGGTGCTCTTATGGCATGTAGGGTGCTGCACATTGCCCTTAATCAAAAATAAAATTACTTTCTGCAAAATCTTAGTCTTGAAATCTTAGATTTTATTTGTTTATTATTGAACCCTTGACTTAATTAAGAATTAAGTTTATCAAATAATTAGATCTAAAATTATGAATTTTTAGATCTAAGATACCTTCATAAATCATGGGTTCGGATGTGGGTAGCTCAATTAGGTCTAGCGGTTGATCAAACCGAATCAAGAGTTGGTTAGGTGGGATCAAGAGTGCTTAGATTTGACCAGCCTAATAGGATTAAGTCTGGATCAAGGTCGACTCACAGTCACATATGGTCGATCAAGTTGAGACCTAATTTGGCTCAATGGTTCAAGCCTGGATTGTAAGCTAATCCGATCAGTTCTGATCAGACAAGTCGGTGTTTAAGGCAAGTATGGCAAACACGATCAGTGGTCTTTAATTGAAAGCTACTCGATCTGAATGCGTTAACGATGAGTTAATGGCATATTTCTCCTACTGATCTTACTTACCTGATCGATTGAGTCGATCCAGTTCTGGTTTGAGGTGGCTAACAATTTGAGCTAACCCATGCCACTAAGTTAGTCATAAATATTATGACTAGTTGAGTCTAAGAGATTAAATCAAATCTTCCAAAGAAAATATTAAGCCATAGGTCTTCCACCATTGTAGATGTGCAGACCCTTTCCGAGATTGATTGTTCTTGGTTGGATACAATGGTTCAGTTGCACCGAAAAGATGCAACTATGTCTATTAGGCATTGGATGCTATGGATTAGATAATGGATTGGGCTCAATATTTTGGATACGATGAGGGACCCAATCAGGAATCCAATTTATGCAAATGATAGATTTGACTTAACTAAAAAGTGGAGCAATATTCCGGGCATGATGAGCTTCATGAATTAGAGACTAGGTTTGGGTGCACTATGTTTAGAAAAATATTGAACAAGAGTTGTCCACTCATCAGTTGACCCATCATCAATAACTATTAGATGAGGTGGTGAGCCAGTCGATGGGACCACATTATCCATTAGAAATCAGTGATCATAAAGATTTTTGCATCTCTGCCAAGAAAGTGTAGGTATCCAAAAAAATAGTGGGAGCCTAATTTATTTAAAAATGAAGCTCCTAAATAAATTGGTTGAGTCAAATTACAAGTCTAACTAGAAATCTTGACTCTCTATAAAAAAATATCTGCATTAAAACTCCTAGCCTGAATCCTAGATACCCACAAGTTGACTAGACCAATTTATAAGAATTAGCTAAATAACTTCAAAATTATTTAAGGTTCAAAAAGGTTGACCTATGTATTGGACCAAGACCTTCCCTTTACCAGCCTGTCCGACTACTAATCAGAGAATGTCTCATGAGAAGTGGTGTGACGATCATAATAAAGTAAGGTACCATATTTTGGACTCAATGTCAGATGAATTACAACACCAACATGAAGACATCAGGACTGCTTGCCAAATATTGATGCATCTATAAGAGTTGTTCAGTGAATAGAGTCACGCAGTGTATTATCAAGTCTCGAAGAGAATTGTTAAGGCACAAATGCATTGATAGGAATGCGATATTATCATTAAGACACCGTGTTTATTAGTTTAATCTGACTTCTTAAAATAATTAAAAATATATAGATAGCAGTGAGTCGGATTGAATCCATAGGAAAGATAGTATTTTTATATTTAAAATCTTTGATTTTCTTAAAAGAAAAAGAAAAAATCTAAAAATAAAATTTGAAGTCAGAAATTAAAAATTAAAATTATGAAGTAAAAATTAAATTATATAGAAAAGTAAACTTGGTACTAAGATCTACTAATTAGATCTTAGCATCTACTTATAGTAAAATAAAGAACAATAATTAAAGTGTAGAAATTAAATTACAATAAAAATAAAAAGCTGAAATTAAAGTATAAAAAATAAAATTTATATTAATTAAAATTTTAGAATTTAAATATATAAAATTTAAAAAGAAAAAAAATAAAATAAAATAGCCTGATCTCTGATCTTGGATTGGCATTGGTGGAAAGATGGTGTAGAAGCCCAGCTTTTCCTCCCGGCATTAGTTGCCTCAAAGCAACTATTAACCTAGAGCCTGGCTTCACCCTGTACCAAAGCTTCATCTTGATCGGAGATATCGATTCCTAGAGGCTTGGAGTCCTTTTTATAGAGCTAGGAGGACTAGAGAGTTTTCTTCTGGGCAATGTGGGACTAAGGAGCTTTTTAATCATCAAAATAGGGAGAAATTCGAGTGAAAATAGGATTAAAAGAGTCATGGATGAATTCTGATGGTTCTGATGAAATCTGGCCATTCAATAGAAATTCAACAGTCCAAAAATCATCAAAATCGAAGGTGTATCAGCCTAGATCAAGTTGGATTAAATTTTAGTTGTAGATTGCATGTTGATGGAGAAAATCTGATCGCTGATCATGCATTTGGAGTCCTGATCACCGTCGGGAGCATTTTGGATCATTGGATCATCCCCTGGATCGCGCACTACCATTGGATGGCGAATCATGTGAAGCTTGAAGCTAAAAAATTTCTTTACCATTCGATCTTGATCATAAGCTATCAGAGCCATCCGATCGTGCCTTTACTGTTCCCATGGACCGCGTGGACCGAGCATTCCAAAGACCGCAACCAATCAACACTCTAGTTGCCGAGTGAAAAGACCAAAATATCCTGTGAGCCATGATAGATTTTCTATGAATCCTTTAAGAGTCTAGGTCCATCATGTATCGCTCTATGATTCGCTATCTTCTACTGAGCTGGCGGTCCACGCCTGGATCGTGGATCGGCCGATGGCTTCCATGATTGAGTCGACTTATCTCGACTGGCTTGGTGCGCTGGCTTGTCGGCTGAGATCTGTGTACAATCGTAAGAGAATGTAGCAGTTTGCCAGATCAATTACATCAATTACACTTTGAGACAAATAAAACTTTGGATTGTTGAAGCTGAAAATATTGTAGTACTCCTGGTTACATGAATTTGTGTCCTGTTGCATTTTCATCTAGGTATGGTTTTTGATTGGATTGATTTTTAATACTATGGGGCAGAACTGTCACTTTTTTTCCGACCGGATAGTAGAGGATTTGATCTTGTGGGCTTTGTCAACTAGGGAGGTTGGGACAACCAGGCCGGCCACGGCTGGTGACTGTGGTCGGCATTCGATAGTTAAAATATAGGAGAGATGGAAGTTGAGGAGCGTGGGATTTTCTTGTGCAAGGATTTCATCAGCAGCAGAGGACAGGATCTAAAGACCTCGAGTTGGAGGCGGTCTTGCAGGCGATCATGGGATCTAAGCACTTCTATACCCATCAGGCCTTGCAGGATGCTACATGAGATGATTGAAGAGAGGGAAGGGAAGAAATGGAGAAGGTATGGAAATTGGATGGCGGCGAGGGAGGTCAACCTTCAGAAGGTCGGCTTAGGGAGGTCGGCCTTCGGAAGGTTGGCTCCAGGAGGTTGGATAGGGCCTAGCTTCTCTATGCGTCGACTGAGGAAAGAATTTTCTACTTATAACACATGCTCTCTATTCTCGAGTCCAAACTAGAATGAGGTCGAATGAGGGGAGTATATTATCCTTAAGTAATAGCCATCACTAGTCCTGATTGACATTTGGTGCATAAAAATTGTGGGATAGGAAATCTATCTTGAGGTCGTAAGGCATCCTTATTGCCATTCGGAGATGGAGGGCTTGTGGGACTGCTCATGAATACATTCATCTTGGTGATAAAGCACCTTTAAGGAAATTATCATGGCTTATTCATCTTGATGGTAAGGTACCCGATAACCATCGTGAATGTATTTGTTGAAGCACCCGATAGTCATCGTGGCTATGTCCATCGAGGTGACGAAGTGTGTGGCATCGTGGCTATGTCCATCAAGGTGACGAAAAGTCCAGTATCTTGCTACTTCATTGAGGTGACAAAGTGTCCAGCATCATGGCTACATACGTCGAGGTGATGAAGCATCCAGCATTATGACTACATGCATCAAGGCAACAAAGTATCCAGCATCATGACTATATTCGTCAAGGCGACGAAGTATCCGGCATCGTAACTACATATATCGAGGCGATGAAGTGTCTAGCATCATGACTATGTTCATCGATATTATTGGTGCAGAATCTGGTTGTCATCGAATCTAGCTGGAGTGGAGGTGGATGAGGCCGCCGTCGTGGACCTGCAAAATAAAGTTCCGTCCGGAGTCGATGGGGGGGTGGCTTCGGCAGGACCCTCCGATGATCAAGTCAGCTCTGACCAACAAAAATGGAGTGCTCTGAAATGAGTTCGACATAGTTTCGAGAAGGAGAGGAGAGCTTAGAGCCTAGAGTTAGCATATCTGGAGGATTCTTTTTATAGACGGAGCTTGATGGTGACAGCTGCAGCTGCCTGGTGGCGGACCGCTCGAGGCTGCACCGAATTTGATGCGAAAAGGATGGTATCGTCAAGCCGATAGTGACAGCCATACCGTTCGATAGTGGTGGGCTGCTCGAGGTCTGGCGGAGTCACGGAGGGGGACACCGCCTATAGCATCGCCTACGACAGACTAATGGTGACCGTTCATCCAGATTTAATGGTCGTAGCTCTAAGAAAGCAGACATCGGTTGGTGGACCTCGACATATATCGATTCTAAAGGGGTTCAGACTCCTGAAGGAGAAGCTCGAAAGGAGTTCGACTCCCGTAGGCGTCTGACTGGAGGAGTGCGGCTAAGGCTCGGCTGCTAGAAAGTTTAGAAGGAGCTCGACCGCTGAGAAATCCGAACGATCGAAGGGGATGTCTGGGAGGAGTCCGGCTCCTGAAGAAGTCCAGTCGAAGAGAAAGCTTGGAGGGAGTTCAGCTCCCACAGGCATCTGACTGGAAGAGCGCGGAGGGAGTTCGGCTCTCGCGGGAGTCCGACTAAAGCTCGACTGCTGAGGAGTTCGGTCGGATGAAGGAGTTTGACTGAGACCTGTTCGTTGAAGCTCTTCCATGGCTACCGACCGTATTAGGCTGCGCATCGAACTAGACTTCGGCAGGAGCGAAATTTATCCCCAATAATAGTCTCCCCCACTTCCGAGTTCGAAATTCGAAGGAAGAGAGTGCAGAAAAGGTGACTGTCGAAGTTCTCTTCTAGGCTCCGTACTGGTTCAGGTCGAAGCTCGGAGGGAAGATCTCAACTCCAGCCAAAGTTGTGTTAGATATATGTGCTGTAGAAGCCAGAATTGGCTGACCTTATAATACACTTCTTGGGGCAAAATTATAATTTTGACTATAATCAATAAAATGGATTATTTTCTATCACATATGTGTATTTAGTGTCTGTGATACATCCTTTGAGTTAATGGTAATGATAATTCATATTTTCAAGAGTTGAAAATTTAAGACATGAATAATCATTGTTAACTCATAAAATGCTTCTGACCATAGGATCATCATGAGGATGGTGACTGATCCGAAAGGTTGGTGTACAATCGCTTCTTTTTAGTAGATGAATCTTGAGTCTACGATGTGGAGACACCGGAGTGAGAGTACAGATACTCGTTAGAGAATGAGGGCACTGAGCGTGACCATCTCGAGTAGTCATTAGGGAGTCTACCTTCTCGTCAATGACTGACTCGATGCTGCAGTAGTGTGTCTGGTTCTTTGACCTGAGGTGCATCGGCAGTTCACCTTGAGGGTGTTATAGTTTGACTACACCATTACTCGGTCTCCTAGCCATATGAAATCCTGAGGTGTATGTTGGCCATAGCATGTTCATTGTAGGAACTGGATGGCATCAAGATGGAATCTATCTACCTCGGTGGTAGAGGAGCAGCCCTATGATAATCATGAGAATTAAGTCCAGAAGTCCATGGCCATGGCAGAGTGAAATAATAGAAAGAATTTCTATTTAGATTTTCATATCAGATTCGAATCGAATAATTACATCATATGACAGAAACTAGGGTTTGACGAGTTTACCTCAACCCTAATCTGATCGGAGCTCAAGATAGAAGGACTTAATCACACAGGTAGCTGCACCAAGAGGTTTGCATTCAGCTCTGATGGGTTGCCACCATATACTGCTAGGTGTCACTGGTGGATTTTGGGAGCAATTAGAATGATTTAGATGATCGATCATTCTAGCTGTTCAAATCAGAAGAGTTCTGATCCATCGAAAGGAGTTTCGATGATGTCGATGATAGAGATCATGATATATTCCATTACCATACAGAACTGAATCTAACTGGATCACATAAACAAGAATTTGAATCTGGTGATCATCAATTAAACTGATCCAGTTCAATTGATCTGAATGAGATTCAATTAGGTTCAAGGAAATCGTGCTTGCACTCGATTGAATCTAACGTTCTTCTTTTACTATCATCAATAAGTTATCTTGACTGAGCCAAAGGAGTTTGTGCTTAATCAAAAGCCTTCATATGGTCTGACTAGAGGTTGTCCAAGTTAAAAAAGGTTATCTTATTTTGCAAGATATTATCTACCATTTTTGGTCACCTGCCATTTCTTGTTTTTTGACTTTGGTCAAAAGTCTACCTTTGATTGGTCAAATGTTGACCACTGACACTTTGACTTTTGACCACATATCATGCACCTATTAGAGAACTGGTGGGGGCCTGTCCCCCTACCAGAACCTGGCAAGAAAGAGGGCGCATGCCATCCTTGGCGTGTGCCCACGCTGGAGGCGCCCAGGAGTCCCTGTTGGACAAGGACTCCATCTCCTTTTTGGATTCCAATTAGAGTTCTCCTAAGAACCAACTTTGACTGATCTTAGACACCCTCTAAGGAAGAATCCAGGGGACTCTATTTCCACCAATCGGATTTAGATCTAATTTCACAAAGGGTTGTGATTGATTGGGAAGAAGAGGAGTTGGATCATGCTTAGTCTATAAATAAGACCCTGCGCCCAACTCAAAGTATGTTTTAAATCACAATTCCCCACGCCCCAAGGTTGCCTCTTCCCTCTTCCTCCATGCCAAACCCACCTTCTCCCTCTCCTCTCCACGTCCAAAAGGGTTTTAGAGCTTGGTTGGTGTGATCCAGATCAAAGAAAGACGACTGAAAGCTAGAAGGCTGCGCTGCTGCAAAGGACGACTGCTGATCTTCAAAAGAAGTTTTGAAGATCCTCTAGATCAGATCTAAATCTGATTTTTGGAGATGTGATAGAGAAGAAGAGGATCTCTAGATTCAGCCCGAGTGGATACCGATAGAGGCCAGACACTTGCGTGGCTAGATCTAGAACCTTCCGCTACATACAGGATCATCAACGGGTAATAGGATTACCCACATCAAGATAAATTAAATCTAATTTAATTTATCTAATTTTATTTTAATTCCTAAAATAATAATAATCAAATCTAAAATATCTCAGATCTGATTAAGATCAAAGAGAAAAAATTTTGAAATATATCTCTTGATCCAATCTGATCTGAACGTACCTGATCCGGGAAATCAGAATTTTCCTTCAACTGGTATGAGAGCCAAGGTTCTAAAAGTGTTTAGATCTAATTTTAAATTTATTTTAATTAGAAAATAAATAATTTTAAATATCACATAAGATGTGATCAGATCTGAAATCATAAAAAATTAAAATTAAATAATTTGGATATAAGATTAGAAAATATGCATGACTAGTTCTAAAATAGAATAGTTCTATAGAATAGTCTTACATATTTTTGATTTAATCTGATTAAATCATATTTTAGATCATTTATTTATTATTTTTTAATATTATAATGGTTATAATAATATAT
>QRFJ01001472.1:0-232073 GCA_006176705.1 Cocos nucifera | reverse complement strand
CCCCAAGCCAACCTCGACTGCAGGAGATAAGATCTCCTCTGAGGCAACCTCGACTGTAGGAGATAAGATCTTCTTCGAGCATCCACATCAAACTAAATCGTAGGAGATAAGATCTCTTCCGAGTGATCGAGGCAATCTCGGACTAGGAACAGGAGGATAAATCTCGTCCTAACACGAGTCTGGGCCAACCTCGGCTGTAGAGATAAGATCTCTCTCCGAGGCAACCGTTGACAACCTCGGCTAGGAGATAAGATCTCTCCCGAGCGACCGTGACATCAACCTCGGCTTAGGAACAGGATAAGAACCTCGTCCTAACCCGAGCACCAACCTCGACCGTAGGAGATAAGATCTCTCCCGAGCGACCGTTGACAACCTCGACCGTAGGAGATAAGATCTCTCATGAGGGTCTGGGCCAACCTCGATTGCAGAAGATAAGATATCCTCCGAGGCAATCTCGACTGTAGGAGATAAGATCTCCCCCGAGCGTCCGCATCAATCTCGGCTGTAGGAGATAAGATCTCTCTTGAGGCAACCCCGACCGTAGGAGATAAGATCTACCCTGAGGGTCCGACCAACCTCAACTGTAGGAGATAAGATCCCCTGAGGCAACCTCGACTGCAGAAGATAAGATCTCCCCGAGCATCCGCATCAATCTCGACCGTAAAAGATAAGATCTCCTCCGAGGCAACCTCGATCGTAGGAGATAAGATCTTCCCTGAGGGTCCGGACCGACCTCGACTACAGGAGATAAGATCTCCCCCGAACGCCCGCGTCAACCTCGACTGCAGGAGATAAGATTTCTTGAGCAAACCTCGACTGTCGAAGATAAGATCTTCCCTAAGGGTCCAGGCCGACCTCGGCTGTAGGAGATAAGATCTCCCCCGGGCGCCCGTGTCAACCTCGATCGTAGCGGTAAGATCTCTTCCGAGCAATCTCGACCGCAAGAGATAGATCTCGCCTAAGGGTTCGGGCCAACCTCGACTGCAGGAGATAAGATCTCCCCCGAGGCAACCTCGGCTGTAAGAGAAAGATCTTCCCCGAGTGTCCGCATCAACCTTGGTCGTAGGAGATAAGAATCTACCCCGAGGCAACCTCGACCGTAGGAGATAAGATCTCTCCTAAGGATCTGGCTTACCTCGACTACAAAGATAAGATCTTCCTCAAGGCAACTCAGCTGCTGAAGATAAAGATCTCCCTCGAGCGTCCGCATCAACCTCGACCGTAGGAGATAAGATCTTCCTCGAGGCAATCTCGACTGTCGGAGATAAGATCTGCTCTGAGGATCCGGCCGATCTTTGATTGCAGGAGATAAATCTCTTTCGAGCATTCCACATCAACCTCGACCGCAAAGATAAGATCTCCCCTAAGGCAATCTCAGCCATAAAAGATAAGATCTTCCTTGTAGGGTCCGAGCCAACCTCGGCTGCAGAAGATAAGATCTTTTTCGAGGCAACCTCGGCTGCAGGAGATAAGATCTCCTCCGAGCGCCTGCATCAATCTCGACCGCAGGAGATAAGATCTCTTCCAAAGCAACCTCGACCATAGGAGATAAGATCTCCCTTAAGGGTCCGGGCCAACCTCGGCTGTAGGAGATAAGATCTCTTCCGAGGCAACCTCAGCTGCAGGAGATAAGATCTCTTTCGAGCGCCCACATCAACCTCGACCGTAGGAGATAAGATCTCTCCTAAGGATCTGGGCCGACCTCGGCTGCAGGAAATAAGATCTTCCTCGAGGCAATCTTGGCTGTAGAAGATAAGATCTCCTCCGAGCGTCCGCATCAATCTTGACCGCAGGAGATAAGATCTCTCCCAAGGCAACTTCGATCAGAACTGAGGGTTTGGGCCGACCTCGACTGTAGGAGAAAGATCTTCCTTAAAAAATAAGCTCCTCGCGTAGGAGATAAGATCTCCCCCGAGGGTCCGGGCCGACCTCGGCTGCAGGAGATAAGATCTCTACCGAGCGTCCGCAGCAACCTCGGCCGCAAGAGATAAGATCTCCTCCGAGGCAACCTCGGTCGCAGAAGATAAGATCTCCTCCGAGGATCCGAGCCGACCTCGACTGTAGGAGATAAGATCTCCCCGAGCGCCCACTCAACCTGGCTGCCAGAGATAAGATCCTCCGAACGACCGCATCAACCTCGACCGTAGGAGATAAGATCTCCACCGAGACAACCTCGCTAAAGATAAGATCTCTCCTAAGCGCCCGAGCCAACCTCGACTAGAGATAAGATCTCTCCCGAGCGACCACGATAACCTCGGCTAGAGATAAGTTCTCTTTCGAGGAGAACCTCGTCCTAAAGATGCCAACCTCGGCCAGAGATAAGATCTCTCCCGAGTGTCCGAGACCACCTCGGCCAGAGATAAGATATCTTCTGAGCGACCGAGAAAACCTCGATCAGAGATAAGATCGGAGACAACCTCGTCCTGAGATAAGATCTCTTTTGAGCAATCGAGATAACCTCGGCCAGAGATAAGATCAGAGACAACCTCGCCCTGAGATAAGATCTCTCTCGAGCGACCGCATCAACCTCGGTCAGAGATAAGATCTCTTTCGAGCGTCTGTATTAACCGCGGCTATAGAAGAGGAGATCTCCCCTGAGTCAGCCTCGACTGCTGGAGATAATATCGTCCCCCCTCGAGGAGCTCAACCTTCGACCTCGATCGCAGAAGATGAGATCTACTTCAACCTCGACTGGAGATGAGATCTCCTCCGAACTTCAATTTCAACACCAACTTGAAGAAAAATCTTGATTTTTCGGACCAGGTTCGTTCAGATCAGATTGGATCAAAAGATATATTTTAAATTTTTTTTTGATCCTAATCAGATCTGAGATATTTTAGATCTGATTATTATTATTTTAAAAATTAAAATAAAATTAGATAAATTAAATCAGATTTAATTTATCTTGATGTGGGTAATCCTATTATCCATTGATGATCCTATATGCAGTAGAAGGTTCTGGATCTAGCCACGTAAGTGTCTGGCCTCTACCGATATCCACTCAGACTGGATCTAGAGATCCTCTTCTTCTCTATCACGTCTTCATAAATCAAATTTGGATCTGATCTGGAGGATCTTCAAAACTCCTTTTGAAGATCAGCAGTCGTCCTTTGCAGCAGCGCAGCCTTCTTAGCTTTTCATCGCCTTTCTTTGATCTGGATCGCACCAACCAAGTCCAAAACTCCTTTTGGACGTGGAGAGGAGAGGGAGAAGGTGGGTTTGGCATGGAGGAAGAGGGGAGAGGCAGCCTTGGGGGTGGGGGAATTATGATTCAAAACATATTTGAGTTGGGCGCAGGGTCTTATTTATAGACTAAGTGTGATCCAACTCCTCTTCTTCCCAACCAATCACAACCCTTTGTGAAATCAGATCTAAATCTGATTGGTGGGAATAGAGTCCCCTGGATTCCTCCTTAGAGGGTGCCTAAGACCAGTCAAAGTTGGTTCTTAGGAGAACTCTAATTGGAATCCAAAAAGGAGATGGAGTCCCTTGTCCAACAAGGGACTCCTAGGCGCCTCCAACTTGGGCACACGCCTAAGGGTGGCGTGCGCCCTCTTCCTTGCCAGGTTCTGGCAGGGGGACAGGCCCCCACCAGCTCTCCAATAGGTGCATGACATGTGGTCAAAAGTCAAAGTGTCAATGGTCAACATTTGACCAGTCAAAGGTAGACTTTTGACCAAAGTCAAAGAACAAGAAATGGCAGGTGACCAAAAATGGCAGGTAATGTCTTATAAAATAAGACAACCTTTTCTGACTTGGACAACCTCCAGTCAGACCATATGAAGGCCTCTGATTGAGCACAAACTCCTTTGGCTCAGTCAGGACAACTTATTTATGATAGCAAAAGAAGAACGTTAGGTTCAATCGAGTGCTAGCACGATTTTCTTGAACCTAATTGAATCTCATTCAGATCAATTGAACTAGATCAGTTCAATTGATGATCACCAGATTCAAACCCTTGTTTGTGTGACCCAGTTAGGTTCAGTTCTGTATGGTAATGGGATATGTCATGATCTCTATCATCGACATCATCGAAACTCCTTTCGATGGATCAGAACTCTTCTGATTCGAACAGCTAGAATGATCGATCATCTAAATCATTCTAATTGCTCCCAAAATCCACCAGTGACACCTAGCAGTATATGGTGGCAACCCATCAGAGCTGAATGCGAACCTCTTGGTGCAGCTACCTGTGTGATTAAGTTCTTCTATCTTGAGCCCCGATCAGATTAGGGTTAAGGTAAACTCGTCAAACCCTAGTCTCTGTCATATGATGTAATCATTCGATTCGAGTCCAATGTGAAAATCTAAATAGAAACTCTTTCTATTATTTCACTCTGCCATGGCCATGGGACTTCTGGACTTGATTCTCATGATTATCATAGGGCTGCTCCTCTACCACCGAGGTAGATAGATTCCATCTTGATGCAATCCAGTTCCTACAATGAACATGCTATAGCCAACATACACCTCAGGGTTCCATATGGCTAGGAGACCGAGTAATGGTGTAGTCAAACTATAACACCCTCAAGGTGAACTGCCGATGCATCTCAGGTCAAAGAACCAGACACACTACTGCAGCATCGAGTCAGTCATTGACGAGAAGGTAGACTCCCTAATGACTACTCGAGGTGGTCACGCTCAGTGCCCTCGTTCTCTAACGAGTACCTGTACTCTCGCTCCGGTGTCTCCACACCGTAGACTCAAGACTCATCTACTAAAGAGAAGCGATTGTACACCAACCTTCCGGATCAATCACCATCCTCGTGATGATCCTATGGTCGGGAGCATTTTATGAGTTAATAATGATTATTCATGTCTTAAATTTTCAACTCTTGAAAATATGAATTATCATTACCATTAACTCAAAGGATGTATCACAGACACTAAATACACATATGTGATAGAAAATAACCCATTTTATTGATTTTAGTCAAAATTATAATTTTGCCCCTAGAAGTGTATTACAAGTGTCAGCCAATTCTGGCTTCTAGGGCACATATATCTAACAATCTTCCACTTATCCTAAAGCCAATTGGCTACAAGTCTAAGTCCCATCTTCTCAAGGTGGGCTTCGATCTTCTGCTGGCCCAACGGCTTTGTAAGTGGGTCTGCCACATTATCTGTGGAGTTGACTCTCTTGACCTCGACGTAACCCTTCTCGAGGTAATCACGGATGAGGTGGTATCGCCGCTCAATATGCTTGGATTTCTGGTGAGACCTCGGCTCCTTAGCAAGGGCTATGGCGCCATTGTTGTCGCAGTATAGAGGAATGGCATCTGATGGCATTACTCCAATTTCTGCAGCAAACTTCTTGTACCAGAATGCTTCCTTCGCAGCCTCTGATGCAGCGATATATTCTGCTTCCATGGTGGAATCTGCTATCACCGTTTGCTTGGAACTCTTCCAGCTGACAGCACCACCATTGCACACAAACAGACTTCCCAGATGTCGACTTTCGATCATCTATATCGGACATGAAATCCGAGTCTGTGTATCCCTGGACTTGGAGTTCTCCATTACCAAAGACCAACATCATATCCTTAGTTCTTCTCAAGTACTTAAGGATACATTTCACAGAAGTCCAGTGTTCTTCACCTGGATTTGACTGATATCTGCTTGTGACACTCACAGCATGGGCTATATCAGGTCGTGTACATAGCATGGCATACATGAGGCTCCCTATTGCAGAAGCATAAGGGATCTTGCTCATGCGTTCTATTTCCTCAGGTGTGCTAGGGCACATCTTCTTGGAAAGATGAATACCATGTCTGAAGGGTATTAATCCCCTCTTAGAGTTTTCCATACTAAACCTCTTTAGTACTTTCTCTATGTACATCTTCTGTGAAAGTCCTAGCATCCTATTCGGTCTATCCCTATAGACCTTAATTCCTAGAATAAAGGATGCTTCACCTAGGTCTTTCATGGAGAATTCCTTGGACAACCATAATTTGACTGTTGTCAATCATGGGAATATCATTCCCAATAAGGAGGATGTCATCCACGTACAATACGAGGAAGACAACAGCGCTCCCACTGACCTTTTTGAAAACACATGGTTCCTCTTCATTTTTGATGAAACCAAACATTTTGATCACATCATTGAAATGAGTGTTCCAGCTCCGAGATGCTTGCTTAAGTCCATATATGGACCTTTGCAGCTTGCAAACCTTGTGATCAGTATCACTGGATGTGAAACCTAGCGGCTGTTCCATATAGATATCTTCCTCAAGATATCCATTTAAGAATGCCATTTTCACGTCCATTTGCCATATTTCATAATCGAAATAGGCTGCAACGGCAAGCAATGTGCGGATGGATTTTAGCATAGCCACTGGGAAAAAGGTATCCTGATAGTCAATGCCTTCGCGTTGACTATAACCTTTTGCCACTAGTCTAGCCTTGAATGTCTCCACATTCCCATCTGCACCAATCTTTCTCTTGAAGATCCATTTACACCCAATAGGTACTATACCTTCTGGTGGATCTACCAAGGTCCAGACTTGGTTTGAGTGCATCGAGTCAATTTCTGACTGCATTGCCTCTAGCCATTTCTCGGAGTCGATATCTGATATCGCCTCGTTGTAGGTTTTGGGATCATCACCATGAGCACCATTACCTACGAGGAACATTTTCTCTACTTCCTCTGAAATAATACCTAAGTATCTTTCAGGGGGATGGGAAACTCTTTTCGATCTACGAGGTGGAGGAGGTAGTGTTCTTATTGGCTCAACCTGATTTGGTTCCAATTGGTCCTTAGCTCGTTGTACTTGTGAGACTTTCTCATCAAGCTTAATCTGCTTTCCAATGCCGCTATCTTGAATAAACTATTTTTCAAGAAAGATGGCATGTCGACTCACAATCACATTGTGGTCTTCTGGAATGTAGAAATAGTATCCTAATGACTCTTTAGGATATCCTATGAATCGAGCTCTAAAGGACCTAAACTCTAACTTGTCCGCTTGTTGTCTTTTGACATGAGCCGGACAACCCCAAATTCTGAGATGACTCAGACTTGGTTTCTTACCGTGCCATATCTCATACGGTGTGGTAGGAACGGATTTTAGAGGGAACCCTATTCAGTAGATAAATTGAAGTTAACAATGAGTGTCCCCAAAGAAAATCAGGGAAGGTCTGTGAAGCTCATCATGGATCGAACCATATCCAATAGAGTCCGATTTCTCCATTCTGAAATCCCGTTGAGTTGAGGTGTTCCTGGTGGAGTCCATTGAGAGACTATGCCATTTTTCCTTGAGATAGTCTAGGAATTCTCGGCTAAGGTATTCACCTCCTCGATCTGATCGAAGAACCTTAATGAGTTTTTCAGTTTATTTTTCTACTTCATGTCTGAATTCTTTGAACTTTTCAAAAGCTTCAGACTTGTGTCTCATAAGATACACATATCCATACCTAGACAGATCATCGGTAAAGATAATGAAGTAGACAAAATTGTCTCTAGCCGGCACATCAAATGGGCCGCACACATCAGTATATACTAGGGTAAGGAGATCTGTGGTCCTTTTCCCATGTCCAACAAAAGGGAATTTGGTCATTTTGCCTTGAAGACAAGATTCACAAGTTGGATATCGACTCCGGATGGGACTTTATTTTGCAGGTCCCCGACGGCGGCCTCATCCACCTCCACTCCAGCTAAATTCGATGACAACCAGATTCTGCACCAACAATATCGATGAACATAGTCATGATGCTAGACACTTCATCGCCTCGATATATGTAGTTACGATGCCGGATACTTCGTTGCCTTGACGAATATAGTCATGATGCTGGATACTTTGTTGTCTCGATGCATGTAGTCATAATGCTGGACGCTTCATCACCTCGACGTATGTAGTCATGATGCTGGACACTTTGTCACCTAGATGAAGTAGCAAGATACTGGACTTTTCGTCACCTAGATGAAGTAGCAAGATACTGGACTTTTCGTCACCTTGATGGACATAGCCACGATGCCACACACTTCGTCACCTCGATGGACATAGCCACGATGACTATCGGGTGCTTCAACAAATACATCCACGATGGTTATCGGGTACCTTACCATCAAGATGAATATGCCATGATAATTTCCTTGAAGGTGCTTTATCACCGAGATGAATGTATGCATGAGCAGTCCCACAAGCCCTCCATCTCCGAACGGCAATAAGGATGCCTTACGACCTCGAGATAGATTTCCTATCCCACAATTTTTATGCACCAAATGTCTGAATCAGGACTAGTCATGGCTATTACTTAAGGATAATATACTCCCCTCGTTCGACCTCATTCTAGTTTGGACTCGAGAGTAGAGAGCATGTGTTATAAGTAGAAAATTCTTTCCTCAGTCGACGCATAGAGAAGCTAGGCCCTATCCAACCTCCTGGAGCCAACCTTCCAAAAGCCGACCTTCCTAAGCCGACCTTCTGAAGGTTGACCTCCCTCGCCGCCATCCAATTTCCATACCTTCTCCATTTCTTCCCTTCCCTCTCTTCAATCATCTCATGTAGCATCCTGCCAGGCCTGATGGGTATAGAAGTGCTTAGATCCCATGATCGCCTGCAAGACCGCCTCCAACTCGAGGTCTTCGGATCCTGTCCTCTGCTGCTGATGAAATCCTCGCACAAGAAAATCCCACGCTCCTCATCTTCCATCTCTCCTATATTTTAACTATCGAATGCCGACCACAGTCACCAGCCGTGGCCGGCCTGGTTGTCCCAACCTCCCTAGTTGACAAAGCCCACAAGATCAAATCCCCTACCATCCGGTCGGAAAAAAAGTGACAGTTCTGCCCCATAGTATTAAAAATCAATCCAATCAAAAACCATACCTAGATGAAAATGCAACAGGACAATATTTTCAGCTTCAACAATCCAAAGTTTTATTTGTCTCAAAGTGTAATTGATGTAATTGATCTGGCAAACTGCTACATTCTCTTACGATGTACCAGACAAAAAATATGAGATATCTCAGGAGATTGGCTAATATATATGGAGACCACCCAGGAATAGGTATTAATCTAAAGTTTAAAGGACGCTCTTTTAAGAGTTCTAGATCCCTTTAAAGTGGTGCTTGCATGCAATATAGGACATGACTAACGCTATCTCAATTCAACAGGAATGGACTTTAGGAAAATGTCCCAAACAATGATGGTAAAGGAACTGTGCTAATGAGGAAGAGTTCATTCTATTACGATTTTCTAAATTTATCTTGATCATATTGTCAGCATCTAGTTAGCCTGCTCTACCTTTTTTACTCTTTTCCACAATGGCATGTTTTAGAGATATATTAAACATAGATATTAATTAACTAGCTAGTTTGAAAAATATGCCACCATTTTTGTGATATCATATCTTGTGCCTCCCATCAATTAACTGGTCAACTTTGAGAAGATTTATGCAAGCATTAAATGGGCTGTGGTGTTAGAGCATGCTTTCATGAGATGCATAATTATATTTGTCCCCCCAACCATGCATCATTTACCAGAGTCTTTCTTCAAATAAATCACAAACTCATGTAACCCGCACTCTACTCACGGGTAATAGATTAACATGAATTAGGTGTTCCATGTATAATTAATATCTGAACTCAATAAACATGAAAATTTAAAATGAATGAAGTACAATAATTCTTCGGAGCATCAGTGCCTCACCTTGGGAACATCAAGATAATGATCAAGAAAGTTTGCATTTTTGCTCAGGGTCAAGAAGCTCTAACAAAGCACTTTCTGAATCTCCCCCAACTGTTGCACGATAAATTACCTGAAAAGGTATAATCAAAAACGTATCACCATTCACAAGAAAAGCAAAAAGTTTAATCTAGTACCGAACTAGTGCAAAAAAATTAATGCATAAAATCATCATTAAATTGCAAGTAAAACATATCAACGCCTTGTTGATCTCGTCTGTGAGAACTAGAGGATTGGCATTTGGCTGTTCCCAGACTTTCCAGGCACTGCACTTTCTTTCCTGGAATGGCACCAACGTAGGTGCATCTATGACCCTGGGTAGAATTGGTGATGAACACAAATAAGTTTCAGTTAAACAAAAGTGTACACTGTTCATAAGATAGAGTGCCGACAATGATTCTGAATCGTCGACATCAAAATGATCTTTGTACCTTAATTTCAGCTATACGTCATCCAAGCCTCCTGCAGAGAATCTATAGAACCTTCGAATCAATGCTCGTTCAATTGAGTGACCAATGCTAGTTTTACAAACTCTGGGAGGCGCAGATAGACGTATAATTTTTCCCGCAAATAGAATAATGATCTTGTTAAGCTACCTCAAATATGGTTAGTAGAATTAAGAAGCAAGAACAGCCAACTGAATACTGTTGATTGGTCTTAATATGCCATCAGTCAAACACACAAAACATGTACAACTAAATTTTATCCATTCGCACTGCCAAAATCTACAGTCTTTATGCATGCATCATTGGATGAATTCTTTAGGGGTGACAAAAAACAAGCCACTAACCACATGCAATCAAGTACTTGCGGACATGTGGTTCACCTAAATTTGCTTGTTTCTGAATTGAACAGAATTCTAGCTCACAGGTGATACAACATGGCAACCATAAAAGCTCCAAGATTCTAACATAATAACACACTTTCTTTCAAAGAAGTGTCAAAAATAACTTTGTTCTATTATTCTCTCTTCCTCTACTACTTATTATCTTGTAAATTTGTTCTCAGTTAATAAAAGCTGGTGGCTAATGGTAGGTTATTTGCCTTAGCCTCCATTTACATCCAAAAAGAAAAAAAGAAAAAAAATCAGGACAAACATTAAAAACCTGGGAGAGAAGATACAGTTGAAAACCAAAATAAAGAGATAAAATCCATATCTATCATCTTAATCAAAAAAAAAGTTTCCGCATGTTTATCTATGACAGTATCATCAAAGGATACATCACCAGGTTTCGTCCAATTGCTAGCGTTTCATGCAGCAACACATGAGTCGTTGCCAAAATGGAGGAGTGGTAATAATAGAAGAAGAAATATGGTAATCAATAGAAAGCTAGAACATGTAAAGTGGTAAGCTAACCTTGCAAGGTTCCTCTAAATTTTCCACCAGCTATAAATTCTGATATTCTCCTGACGATAGCTGATGACGGGCGATCGAAAAGCGATCACAGATCGAATCTTTTTTCCAGTTTTCCAAGGGTTTCTTCCGGTTTATTTAATCTGCTCTCTAAAACAAGTCGGTTGGGTTTTGTCGAATTTAAGAATTGAAACTGAATTGCATAGGGATCAATCCAGCAAACTAGATTTTGATGTGGTATTGGATTCTATGAGTGTAGGTCGATTCAGAAAAATATCAACTGAAATCTAGCTTCATTGTCACTAGATTGAAACAAACAGGCCTCTGAGGTATATCACGTCAATATTTCAAAAATACGAAGTCTTTCCAAATCAATATTTACAGACAATTTTATCAAAATAATATTTATTTTTAAAATAATTATTAAAATAATATTTTTTAAAATTATTTATTAAAATAATATCCAAAATAAAATTATGGTAGAATGATTTTATATGCTGACTCACTACTATCCATGCTACTATAGGATAACTTTGGCACAGCCATCTCAAACTCTACTTGATTTTAAGTGCCAAAGGGGTTGAAGAAGGGCCGGTCATCCTTTCCTCTCTTTCCTTCTTTCTCATCATTGCTGGTGTTAATAATTATTGGTACTCTTGTTCTTATCCCATGGAGGAGTCCTCACATCTTTGGACCACTGAGGGAAGCCACCAAGTCCTTCTTGATACACCTTCTAGTACAGCCATATGCTTTTCTATTTTAGTGTATGATGCAGCAGAGGTCAACCTATAGATCGCCTCCTATGCTAGGGGTATGGGTCGTCTCCTTTTATATGCCCACCTAAAAACATCAGTGTTAATGTTCCATTTAAAAAGGGATAATTTAGGGATCGACCTTAAAATCAAAAACTAATTTTTTTCTCAATTTTGATTTTTGAAACTTTCGAAGTTACTATCGAATATTCCGAAATCATGTGCATGACCGATGTGCTGCTCATCGAATCGATGCGACGTGTCTTCCGGCCCATAGTTTACATTGCTATGGTTTTTACAAAACTGGACTAGAACCTACCTAATGAAATATAACTTATAGAGATGGAGATGACTATTCTGGTCTATAAAACTTGGGCCCAAGTTAAACTTATAGAGAAAGCATGCGCATAGATGTAGTATAGCAATGATGATGTGATATCTCAAATGCTCTTATTCTAAAAGAAGGTTGAATAATCAAGTATTGTAGCTTACTCTAATAAACTACAAGCGATGAGAAACTGATAAGCTGCTTGCATGCATAAATGCAATCGAACAAAGGTGGTCTGAGTAAGACAAAGGCATGAAAATCCTAAAAATTTAAAAATTATGATAAAGCAATAAGCAACCATATAGACTGACCCATTAATATAATGTGCAACCATGTTAAAAAAATCTTATAATTTTACTTTAAAGGTATTATAAACTGATAGTTGATCATTACAAAATTTATTACAAAAAAGAAAAAAAAGGTATAATTAATGTAACTATCGAGATGCGTATATACTAAGATACCGTGACCTCCTCCACATCCGTCTCTTATAGACTCGTGTCACCTCTGGCCAATGGTGTGATGGCTTAGACACGGTATCAACCGATGGAAAGGGAGGTATTGTCGTACTCGGCTTATCAACATATGCCTGATGTTTGACTCTGAAAACCCTTAGTCTATCCCCGCCTCTGGCTCTTTCATGCGTATGATCAATGTGCCACTCATCGAATCGGTATGATGTATCTTCAGGCTCATCTTGAAGAAAAATTCTGATTTTCCGAATCAGGTTTGTTCAGATCTGATCGGATCAAGAGATATATTTCAAAACTTTTTCTCTTTGATCCTAATCAGATCTGAGATGTTTTAGATCTAATTCTTATTATTCTAATAATAAAAATAAAATCTAAATAAATTAAATTAAATTTAATTTACCTTGATGTAGGATAATCCTATTATTCGTTGATGATCCTGTAAGCAGCGGAAGATTCTGGATCTAGTCACGCAAGTGCTTGGCCTCTATCGGTATCCACTTGGACTGAATCTGAAGATCTTCTTCTTCTCTATCATGTCTCCAAAAATCAGATCTAGAGGATTTTCAAAACATCTTTCGAAGATCAGCAGTTGTCCTTTGCAGCAGCGCAGCCTTCTAGCTTTTTGTCGTCTTTCTCTCGTCTGGATTGCACCAACTTAGATCCCAAACACCTTTGAGCGTGGAGAGGAGAGGGAGAAGATGGATTTGGCATGGAGGAGGAGGGAGATAGCCTTGGGGCATGGAGAATTTTCAATGCAATTTCAGATATTCCTTGAGTTGGGTGTAGGGTCTTATTTATAGACTATGCGTGATCCAACTCCTCTTCTTCCCAACCAATCACAATCCTTTGTGAAATCAGATCTAAATCTGATTGATGGAAATAGAGTTTCTTAGATTCCTCCTTAGATGGCGCCTAAGACCAGTCAAACTTGATTCTTAGGAGAAGTCTAATCGAAATCCAAAAGGAAGATTGAGTCCCTATCCAACAGGGACTCCTGGGCGCCTCCTGCTTGGGCACACACCAAGGGTGGCGTGCGCCCTCCTCTGATAGGAACGCGATGTTGTCGTTAAGACACCATGTTTATCAGTTTAATCCGACTTCTTAAAATAATTAAAAATGCATTGATAGCAGTGAGTCGGGTCGAATCCATAGAAAAGGTAGTATTTTAGATTTGAAATCTTTGATTTTTGAAAAGAAAAAAAAAAAAAATTTGAGTTTTTGGAATTAGGAGTGAAGTCGGAAAATTAAAAGTAAAAATTAAAAGATGCAGAAATTTAAATTTGGTACTAAGATCTATTAGTTAGATCTTAGCATCTACTTGCAATAAAATAAAAAGTAATAATTAAAGTACAGAAATTAAATTACAATAAAAATAAAAAGCAAGAAATTAAAATGCAAAAATAAAATTTTTATTAATTAAAATTTTAAAATTTAAATACATAAAATTTAAAAAAGAAAAGAAAATAAAATAAAATAGCCTGATCTCTGATCTTGGATCGGCATTGGCAGAAAGATGGTGTAGAAGCTCGGCTCTTCTTCTCGGCACCCGTTGCTTCGAAGCAGCCTTTAACCCATAGCCTGGCTTCGCCCTGTACCAAAGCTTCACCTTGATCGGAGATGTTGATTTTTGGAGGCCTGGGGTCCTTTTTATAGAGCTAGGAGGGCTGGAAAGTTTTGCTTCTAAAGGCAATGTGGGACTAATGACCTTTGTAATCATCAAAATTTGAATAAAATTTGAATTAAAATAGCTCTGATATGTCTCTAATAAATCTGATAAAATCAGCCATTCAATAGAAATCCAACGGTCCAAAAATCATCAAAATCGGATGCAGATCAGCTCAGATCGGGTCGGATTAAATTCTGGCCGTTGGATCGTGCTTGATGGAGGAAATCTGGCCGCAAATCATGCGCCTGAGAGTTTGATCACCGTCGGGAGCTTTCTGGACCGTCGGATCATCGCCTGGATCGAGCGCTGCCGTTCGATGGTGATCCGCGTGATGTTTGTAGCTGAATAAAATTCGGAAGCAACCACAGCCGTCCGATCCTGACCGCAAACAACCACATCCGTCCGATCGCGCAATCACTGTTCCCATGGACCGCGTAGACCGGCCGCACCGCACACCGCAACCAATCAGCGCTTCTGTTGTCGAGCAAAAAAAGACTAAATTACCCTTGTGAGCCGCGATAAATTTCTGTAGACCCTTTAAGGGGTCTAGGTCCACCACGTGGCAAGCTCTGATTCGCCGAATTTTGCTGAGCTGGCGGTCCACGCCTGGATCGTGGACCGGCTGATGGCTTCAATGGCTGAGTCGGCTTTGATGGCTTGGCTTGGCTTGGTGGCTCGGCTTGCGGAGCCGGCTGAGCCATTTTCTTTTTTATTTAATTTTTATTTATTTTATATTTTTAAAAATTCATATCTTTTCCATTTTAGCTCCATTTTACTTGAAATTTATTTTATTATGATCAAAAAAATGAGCTCTTTCTATTGATAATAAAATTTTATTTTTTAATTTTTATTATTTTTTTTATTATTTTTTAATTAATTTTTTAATTAATAAAAATATGAATTTTTTAAAAATTATATATAAATTGATTAATAATTTTTAAAAATTAATATAAATTAATTAATAAATTAATACTTTTATTGGTGAATTTATGATGCTTATCACACCCCCAACTTAAGCTTTGCTCGTCCTCGAGTAAAGAAAGAATTTAGTTTTAAATACCTTTTAACTTTAGAGTTTCGAATTTTACCTAAGCAATTTTCAAAATGGCCATTGATATTCAGTAGAGCTTAAATGAGATATATCATTGGGGTATTAATACTTATCAATAGAAAAATTAAGTAAAGAACATTAAATTTTTTAGAACTTTTTCTAAATTATTCCACCTTTATCTCTGATTTGTCTAAACTTTCATATAGGCAAGTGTATTGCTACTTCCATCCTTCATTTATTAATTTTTATTTTTACATTGCCCACTTTTTGATGCGAATATCATTGCTTACTTAGGCAACGGGACCCGGTTACTCGGTGGGAAACCAATTTTTTTTTTTTTTTTTTTAACCACTATTGAGTGTCTTAACTCCTTAAGCTTTCTATTTGATCCATGTAGCGAGTCTTGGGCCAATGACTCCCAAACCAGTTGGCTTTAGGGCACTAGGTATAGAATACCCCTCGGGCTTACTAGCTCGAATCAAATAGGCTACGAGTTAAGACTAGCTTTACAACGAGCTTCTTTGCCCTTCCCACCTTTTGACGCGAAACTCAATGCTTGCTTAGGCAAAGAGGCCCGGTTACTCAGTGAGAAGTACTTGAAAACTATTTTATTAAAATAAATTTTTATATGAAGAAACGTATAGTTACCCTACACAAGCCTATAAAAAGTAGACTTTTCTTTGATGCTAGTAGAAATAATTAGAAATGCTCCAAAAATTTTTTTTTATGTTCTAGACTTAACTCTTTATTGAATTTTCTTAATACTTGATTCCTCAATATCTCATAGATTCTCTAATCTGTGCATCAATTTTTTTTTAAAAATGCTTAGTTTAATTCGATTCTTAAGCATAATCAAGTATCTAAATACTAAATACTAACTTTTTTCGAGGACTTAAAATTTTAAAATTTTTATTTTTCTCTCCCCCCAACTTAATCGACATTGTCCTCAATGGAGAAGAAAAAAATAAAGGATGTAATAAAGAACATGAAAGAATACACCTAACTCAGTATATATATATATATTTTTGGTCCAGCACATGCCTTTGAAAATTTGAGCTCTCCCTCCAACTTATTCAAATTATCCTAAAAAAATAAACTAAAAAAAATAAATTAGATAAAAACTAAATATTGGGTTGCCTCCCAACAAGCGCTAAGTTTACCATCTTCAGCCAGACACAATGCAGCTTACTATCCTGTGTCGAATATTGGATTGACAAATTCCAATGGTTTTGGATTGCCAATCTCAGAAAGTTGATTTATAATCCCATTATTGATATATTCATTATTAATTTTAGGGATATAATTTATGATTCCATTCTCAGACCCATGTTTATTAAGAATTTCTCCTATTTGTTCTTCTAAAATGCTCATGAATGGAGTTTTTGTATAGGAGTTAAGTTTGATTCAATGGGTGCTGGAATGGTGACTAAAGATGGTTTTAATTCTGGAGGTAAATTAATGTGATCTTGCTTAAACAACTCCATTGACATTTCATTACATGCCTTTTGATTTTTATAAGAAGAACCAGCTTCTAGGGTTGAAGGAAATAGGACATTAGGTTTATAAGTTTTGGGTAAATCATCTATTCTCTTTTCCTCTTTTTCTATCTTATTTAAATTGGAACTAGCATTAGTACTAATTCCTGGCTCGGGTTTTTCTATGTGGTTAGTCTCAATACTAACCAATTCCTTTTCATTTTGAACTATGGAAGCATTCCATGTACCAGCCTATTGCTTTCGTTTCTCTTAAGCGCTAATAATTCCTCTTGATTAGGATTCAGGTCTGATGCAATAATTATAGGCGAGGTTTTCTCTGGACCTAAATATACATACTTGAGGTGCTCAGGGAGGGGTTTCAACTCTACTTTAGGTGCCTCTTCTTTTGATGACTTGAGTGATGGTTTAGTCATTTCTATGAATGGTTCAGTGGGAGGCTCTTATCTTTGACCATTTTTATTATCTTCAAGTATTTTATTTAGGTTCTCATATTCATGGGTTGGCCAGATACTAGATTCAAGATCAACTTCCTCATCGCTAATATCTATGGGTTCATAAATTTCATCTTGGACTATACTTACATTAGCATGCTTGATAGATTTCTATTCCAAACTAAAAATATTCAGCTCGATAATCATATTTTTAAAAGATAGTTTCATAAGTCCATTTCGATAATTGATTTTAGCATTAGCAGTAGCTAGGAATGGTCTTCCTAAAATCACTAGAATTTGACCCTTAGGATTTGATATTGGCTCAGTCTCCAAAATGACAAAATCAACTGAAAAGATAAAATTTTCAATCTTAATCAAGCAGTTGGTCTTAGATTATTGCTTGGCAATGATCAAGGACATAAAGAGCTTGAGAAGCTCAGAGTGTGAATGTTAGACTTGGAACTGCAGAATTGATATTGATTCTGCATATCCTTGACTGATGCATATGGACAAGTTCATCATGAAATTACCACATGCATAAACTTCCAGTACATTCCTTGGCCGAAGTTAATAAATATGCTGGTTACCTACTGAGCTTTCTTATGAAAGGGTTCTAAAGGATTCAGTTCTTGGCTATGGAGCAGACTTCTTCCAAGAGAAAGTCTTTTAGAAAGAAGAATAAGTCTGCGAAGAAGTAGAAAATAGAAGAAGAAAAGAAGGATGAGCCGAAGAAGAAGGCCACGGAGAAGAAAAAGTGTTTTCACTGCAACTCCGATAGCTATTGGCAGCGGGACTATCCTGCATACCTGGCTAGCCTAAAGAACAAGCAAGAAGAAGGACCTTCTGAAGAAATGCTCATCTTTGAGTCTGTCGAGCAAAATGTGAATGCTATAGAATCAAAATGATCTAGAGATAGTGTTAATAAAAGGTACCTATGGCATCTTAGGCTAGGTCATATAGCTGAAGACAAGATTAACAAATTGGAGAAATTCGGACCAATGGGTCCGTTGACTTCTAAGTCATATCCGATTTATGAATCATGCCTTCAAGGCAAAATGACCAAGCTTTCTTTTATGGGACATGAAAAAGGGCCACAGACCTACTTGCTCTGGTATATATAGATGTCTGCGGTCCATTTGATATGCCGACCAGAGATAATTATATCTATTTTATTATCTTTATCGATAATCTATCTCGATATGGATATGTGTACTTGATAGATATAAGTCTGAAGCCATTGAAAAGTTTAAGAAATTCAGACACGAAGTAGAAAAGTAAACCAAAAAATTCATTAAAATTCTTTGATCAGATCAAGGAGATGAATACCTTAGAAATTTTTGGACTATCTCAAGGATAATGGTATAGTCTCATAATGGACTTCATCTGAAATGCCTCAACTTAATGGGATTTCAGAATGGAGAAAATGGATCCTATTAGATATGGTTTGTCCATGATGAGCTTCATGGATCTTCCTAAGTTTCTTTAGAGACATAGTTTAATAGGGTTCCATCTAAAATCATTCCTACCATACCGTATGAGATATGGCATGGTAAGAAGCTAAGTCTGAGTCATCTCAAAATTTGGATTGTCCGATGGTGGATAATTTAGAGTCTAGGTTTCTTAGAGCTTAGTTTATTGGATATTCTAAAGAGTTATTAAAATATTACTTCTATCTTTCAAAAGATCACAATGTGATTATTGGTTGACACACCATTTTTGAAAATAATGTTGAAAATTATGTTCCAAAGCCAATCGTCAGCCTATTGATGATTGAGCTATTATATAATTATAATTAATTTATTAATTAATAAAAAATATTTTATCATCTTTTTCATCATAAGTTTAAATCTTCTAATGAACTTCATTATTATGATGAAGTCTTTAAGACTATTTAGTTTCGATAAAGAGAGGATTTATCGATTAGTCCTTAAATTTTTTCACGACCAAATGATAGGCTATTAATTAGGACGACAGCATCTATCGAGCATAGGTTGCTATATACCATATAGGTTGGTTGTCCTCTTAACCAAGGTGTGTGGAGATATTGGTATAGCATACAGGTGAGATGTATGGGTACATCATTATTGAATGTGACCAACTCCAAAGCATTCTGCTATCGAGAATGTCTCTAATGAGATATAGATATAAGTATCCCTTAGACCTGAGATCACCTCAGTGACTTACAAGTAACTCACTATGCTTTGTTACTGAACTAACTAAATTTCTAATTCAACAACGGAAGGCTTCAGGGCACAGTCAAGTACTTATGAAGTTGAAGTGTGATCAAGATGGAATTGACTACTCCAAGAGTTGGAGAAGAATGTATCACTGTATTTCAGTATAGCAAAATCTTAGCTAGGATAATCTATCAGATGAATTTGATATTTTGAAATATAATGTGAACAATCTGATCAGAGTTGATAGTTGAACTCTAATGTGTCCTATGAGTATTGTGGTCAAGGGGATGAATTATATGAAAACTATATCCACATGGGTTCTAAGGATGGTGTTCTACACCTTCGATCTATCCGACTGTCAGATATCATTGCTAAATGGTCACTTTGATTAGTACAAAAATTTATTTATGTACTATCAACTTAGGTTTGGACCTATGAGGTCACATACATTAGAGATTATGATCTGATCGAATGGTTGATCAATGATTAAGAATCGTTCTAGGATTAAATAATCAATATAATTGGTGTTTAACCTATTGCAAGTATTGCAAGAGGATCGATTAGCAATTGAATTGCTAATTAGCTTAATTTGATTAAGCCAATAAATTGAGATTAAGTCTAATTAAATATAATTTAATTAGATTTAGTTTGGGCTTGATTGGATCAAGTTCAATTAATTTATTAGCAAAGCCAAGTGCAAGGAAGAACTAGTCCTAGTCTAATTAGGACTCAGATTAACCCAATTTTCTAATTTGATTAGAAAATAAATCAAAATTAAATCTAATTTAATCTAATTTAATTAAGTTCTTAAATGAATTAGGTTCTTATTTAATTGGATTGGTTTAATCTTGATTTTATTCGGTTAAAAGATCTTGTTTAACCAAGTCAAAATAGGAGTCCTAGTGTGACTAGGACTTCCTATCTTCTTGCACCACCTTGGTCCCAACACCGCTCATACCTATTTTTTAGGTATTTTTTGTAAAAAATCTCTTTCTTCCTGATTTCTATGCCCCCTCTCTCCCTCTAAGTCATATTTGGAAGCTAGGTGGAAGACCAAGTCAAAGGAGAAATTGGTTTTGCTTAGGATTCTATGAGATAGAATCCTTATTGACCAAAACATCTTCCCTTGAGTGCCATCCCCTCTTTTAATTAATTGTTCTCTTATTTTATGAAAATAATATTTTTTTTGTATGCCCTCCCTTGCTGGTCCATGCCAAAAATTATGGAGGAGGCGCTCAAGAGTTGGGCACCCCAACAACTTCCCATGTTTGGATATTCTTAGTCTAGAAATTTGACCTAATTTGGACTCTTCTTTTTTCCTATTTATTGAATGAATTTTATTTTAATTTTTTTATAAAATATAAAGCTTTGGGAGAGGTTTGGGGTGTTCAAAAATCAAAGGAAGAGGATCCTTGGACATGGGGGTTCCATAGGCACCAAACTAGGTGTCTAGGTGAGAGAAAAGAGAAGAAGAAGAGGATCTTCTTCTAGGGCTATTTTATTTTCAATCTCTCCTCCTTTATTTTGAGTTTTTTTAAGAGAATCTCATATCAGCAAACTCTCATCTTCTTTCTCATATTTTGGAGAGTTTAAATTTTGAAGAAGAGAGCATCAAAAAAACCATCGAAGAAGGATCAGCACAGTACTAGCATGCTGTGCTGATTTCCTACATCAAACTTCAGATCAGAGATCATAGGCTCGTGTGGATAACTCCTAGAGGCTAGATGCAAATGCGGCTCATGATTTCATCCTCACGCCTAGATTAGTAAGTTAGAATATCTAAACTTGCTCAGGTAATAGATCTGATCTATAAACTTTATACCTGCATTTGATGTAATGTAAATCTAGGTTGATTTGATCAATCTTTTTCTTTCTTATTTGATTTTAATTTTTGATTTAATATCATATCTTAATCATGTAATATATTTGAGATCTAGGTATTTATATGATTATTTAAATAAATTTTAGATTTATTTAAGTTTTTTGCTGCAAGATCTTGAAAAAGTTTCAAGATCTACCTGTGAAATCCTAGATCTGGTTCCTTCAAATAGTTGGTGGCATCGAAAGATAGATTAGGCTCAAGAAGAAAGTCTCCAAAGAGCAATGAGCCAAGGAACCTCAGAAATCCAATTAGTCTAAGCCGATCCATAATTCACTGCCTCCTCCACCTCTTAGGTCAAATAGAAGTTTCCATCCTCCTGAAGGTACTAAGATACTATTTTAGAGGATGTAGAAAAAATGTTCCTCATGAAAATGGATTCATGGTGATGATCCTAGAATCTATGATAAGATGATATCAGATATTGACTTTGAGAATTGGTAAGAGGCAATGAAGTCAAAGATTGACTTGATGCACTCGAACTAAATTTGGATCTTGGTAAATCCACCTAAAGGTATAGTACCTATTGGGTATAAATAGATCTTTAAGAGAAAGATATGTATAGATGAGAATGTAAAGGCATTCAAGGCTAGGCTAGTGGTAAAAGGATATCAAGTTATCTTCTCATTAGTGGTTATCCATCCACACATTGCTTGCCATTGCAGTATATTTCAATCATAAAATATGGCAGATGGTGTGATAACGGAGTTCATAATTAGATATCTTGAGAAAGATATTTATATAGAATAACCATTTATTTTCATATCCAATGATGGTGATTACAAAGATTTGCAAGCTGCAAAGATCCATCTATGGACTTAAGCAAGCATCTCAGAGTTGGAATGCTTGATATAATCAAATCATTTGGTTTAATCAAGAATGAGAAAAAATCAAGTATGATCAAGAAGATCAGTGGAAGCATTGTTGTCTTCCTCATATTGCATGTGGATGACATCTTTCTGATTGAAAATGATATTCCCATGCTAACATAGGTCAAAGTATGGTTATTTAAGAATTTTTTTTTGAAAGACCTAGGTAAGGCATCCTTCATTTTAGGTCTATGGGGATAGACTGAAGAGGATGCTGGATTTTTCACATAAAGGAAATACTGAAGAGGTTCAGCATGATGAACTCCAGATCCAGAGATATGCAGACTCAAATTTTATATCTGATAAAGATGATCGAAAGTCGATGTCTAAAAGTTTGTTTCGGTGCACTGATGGTATTGTAAGTTAGAAGAGTTTCAAGAAAATGGCTCCACCTAATCCGCGATTACCTCGAGAAGGATACATCGAGGTCAAGAGAGTCAACACCGCAGACAATGTGACTGACCCACTGATAAAGCCTTTAGGCCAGTAGAAGATCCAAGCCCATCTTAAGAAGATAGGACTTAGATTTGCAGTCAATTAGCTTTAGGTCAAGTGGGAGTTTGTTAGATGTATGCCCTAGAAGTCAGATTGACTGACATTTGTTAAATACTTTCTAGGAGCATTTTCATAATTTTGACTTAAAATTAATTAAAGAATTATTTGATCTATCACATTGTGTATTAAAGTGTCTATGATACATCCATTGAGTTAATAGGCATGATAACACATATTCTCAAGAGTTGAGAATTTAAGACATGTGTTATCGTAGTTAACTCATAAATTACTTTCGATCATAGAATCATCACGAGGATGATGATTGATCCAAAAGATCGATGTACGATCATTTTCTTAGGATAGATGCATCTTGAGTCTACAGTGTTAAGACATCGAAGCAAGAGTACAGGTACTCATTAGAGAATGAGGGCACTAAGCATGACCATCTCGAGCAATCATAAGGGAGCCTACCTTATCATCGATGACTAGCTCAATGCTGCAGTGTGTATCTGGTTCTTTGACCTGAGGTGCATTGGCAGTTCATCTTGAGGGTGTTATAGTTTGACTACACCATAACTCGATCTTCTAATCATTTGGAACCCTAAGGTATATGTTGGCTATAGCATGTTCATTATAGGAATTAGATCGTACCAAGATGAGATCTATCAGCCTCGGTAGAGAAGGAGTATGTTGAAAATTATGATCCAAAGCCAATCATCAGCCTGTTGATCATTAAGATATTGTAATTGATTTATTAATTAATAAAAAAATTTTCACGAGCGGGAAGGCAACGAAGTTCAGTTCAAGAGGCATCTTTTTCTTCATAAGTTTACATCTTCTAATGAACTCCATTATTGTGATAAAGTTCTTAGGACTATTTAGTTTTGATAAAGAGAAGATTTATTGATTAGTCCTTAAATTTGTTCACGACTAAATGATATGCTGTTAATTACGACGACAGCGTCTATCGAGCATAGGTCACCATATGCTATATAGGCTGATTATCCTCTTAACCAAGGAGTATGAAGATACTAGTATAGCATACAGGTGAGATGTATGGGTACATCATCATTGAACATGACCAACTCTAGAGCATTCTACTATCGAGAATGTCTCTAATGGAATATAGGTATAAGTATCCCTTAGACTTGAGATCATCTCAGTGACTTGCAAGCAACTCACTGTGCTTTGGTACCGGACTAACTAAATTTTTAATTCAATAATAAAAGGCTTCTGGATATAATTAAGTACTTGCAAAGTTAGAGTCTGATCAAGATGAAATTGACCACTCTAAGAATTGGAGAAGAATGTATCACTATATTTCAATATAGCAAAATCTTGGCCAGAGTAATCCATTAGATGGATTTGATATTTTGAAATATAATGTAGACAACCTGATCAGAGTTAATAGTTGAACTCTGAGGTATTCTATGAGC
Source organism: Cocos nucifera (assembly GCA_006176705.1). Taxonomy (NCBI): domain Eukaryota; kingdom Viridiplantae; phylum Streptophyta; class Magnoliopsida; order Arecales; family Arecaceae; genus Cocos; species Cocos nucifera. The sequence continues at coordinate 207,984 of QRFJ01001472.1, read as the reverse complement.
ATTATGGTCAAGAAGATGAATTATATGAAAACTATATCTGCATAGATTCTAAGGATGGTATTCTACACCTTCGACCTATTCGACCATCGGATATCATTGCTAGATGGTCACTTCGATTGGTATAAAAATTTATTTCTGTACTATCAACTTAGGTTTGGACCTATGAGGTCACACACATTAGAGTTTACATTCTGATCGGATGGTTGATTAATAATTTAGAATTATTTTAGGATTAAACGATCAATACGGTTGATGTTTGACCTAATGCAAGTATTGCAAGAGGATCGATTAGTAATTCGATTGCTAATTATCTTAATTTGATTAAGCCAGTAGACTGAGATTAAGTATAATTAAATATAATTTAATTAGATTTGATTTTGGCTTGATTGGATCAAATTCAATTGGTTTATTGGATAAGCCAAGTGCAAGGAAGAACTAGTCCTAGTCTAACTAGGACTTGGGTCAACCTAATTTTTTAATTTGATTAAAAAATAAATCAAAATTAAATATAATTTAATTTAATTTAAATAAATTCTTAAATAGATTAGGATCTTATTTAATTGGGCTGGATTACTCTTATTTTTATTTGGTTAAAAGACCTTGTTTGACTAGGTCAAAACAGAAGTCCTAGTATGACTAGGACTTCTTATTCCTTGCGCCACCTAATCCTCATGCCCCACCCCTTTCTTTTTGTGTTTTTACATGAAATTATCGATGCCCAAAGGCTTCTCACACCCCCTTTCTCTCTTCAATTTCTCATATGGAATTTTGTTGCATGACCAAGTCAAAAGGAGAAGTTGATTTCGCTTAGGATAGTCAACTAAAAGTCCTCCTTTCCTTCATGCCGCCACCTCCCTTATTTCTCTCTCTCACACACACATTTTTTTGGGTTTATTTGCATCCTCCCTTGCTGGTCCATGGCAGAAAAAAAGGTGGGGCATCCAAGAGTTGGGCGCCCCAACAACTTTTCTTATTTGGTCCTTCCTAGTCTAGATTTTTTACCTAACTTGGACTCTTCATATCTATTTATTTAAAAAGAATTTTTTATTAAAATTTTCATAGATTGTATACATTTGATAGGTATCTTTTGTGTAGAAAAATTAGAGAAAAATTCATCTAGGTCATGGAGATACTAAAAACACAAATCAGGATGTCTAGAAAAAGAACAAAGAAGAAGAAGAGGGTCTTTTTCTAGGGTTTTTGTTCCAGATCTTTTTCTTTTTTTTTGTGAGCTTTTGAGAGATATCTCAGAATTACAAATCTTTTTTTTTTTTTTTGGTATTTTAGAATATCCACGTTTCAAAGAAGAAAGCATCGGATTGACCATCGAAGAGAGATCAACACAGTGCTAGCATACTGTACTGATTTCCTGCATCAGGATCTCTGATCGTGTTAGTGGGCTCGTGTGGATGACTCCTAGAGACTGAATACATGTATAGCTCATGACTTCACCCTCAAGCTTGGATCAGCAAGTTAGAATGTCTAACTTGCTCAGGTAACAGATCCAATCTGTTATTTTATAGCTGCATTAGATATAGTACAGATCTAAGTTGATATGATCAATCTTTTTTTTTAATTTAATTTTTTAATTTTTGATTTAAATACCATATAATAATTATATAATAAGATCTTAGATCTAGCATAGTTTAGATTAATTTTGATTAATTTTAATCTTTCACTGCTTGATCTTGAAAAAGTTTCAAGATCTAGTCCTAAAATTCTAGATCTGGTTCCTTCAATTGATATCAGAGCCTAGATTCTTGTTACATAATTTTTATGCATATTTAAATTATTTTTTAGATTATATCTAATTTATAATCTAATTATTAAATTTAAAATTAAAAATTCATATCTCATGAACTGCCATAAGGTTGTTCTACTGTAAGATTTACCCCTTATAGTGAAAAGGTTATCCTAGTTCGTGATGGTCTGACTCTAATCATAAATTTATTAAATTTAATATAATTTTATTTATAATTTAATAGATTTAAAATAATTTTAGATCTAAAAATAAAATATTTTAGATTGCATGGACTGCCATAAGGTTGTCCTACTATAAGATTTATCCCTTACAGTGGATAGGCTATCCTAGTACGTGTTGATCTAAAATATTGATCATAAAATTTTAGATTAGATCTAAAAAATTTTATGATCTGATTAAAAATATTTTAATATAATTTTAATCATCGTAAATATGTTAGATTTGATCTAGAAAGATTTATGATTAATTATTATTGAAACTGTTTCAATTACATGAACTTATTTCGATTAGATCTAAAGTAATTTTATATTTATTTTACTTGCATATTGATTATGAATCAAATATGCAACTTAATTGATAGAATCATGTTGTAAAAATATTTTATAAATATAAAAATTATTTTTGAAAAGTCAAACCCCAACCCTCAGCCCAAAACTTAATTAAGAATTAAGAAGTTGTTTGATTAGATTCTAGGATTATAAATTGAAGATCCTATGACACGAATCATAACACATTGGGTCAATGGGTTAGTGAGAATTAGATCCATTAATTGGGTTAGACCTAAGGTTAGATTAAAGAATGGACTTAATTAGAGAATTGACTAAATCTAATCAATTATTGTCTTAGATTAGGTCAAGGATTCTCTAGTTCAATTATAGTAGTTGTAGTTGGTCAAGTCCATATCTTTAACAAGAACCAAATGGACTTGATTCTTGGCTAAGAGGTCTAGGTCAAACTATTAGGTTGATCTAATCAAGACTAATTAATTCAATTGGTGTCTAAGGTAAGTTTGGCACATACGACCAGTGGTTTTTAATTGGCAACCCACTTATCTGACTATTTTTTATGGTGTCTAAGGCAAGCTTTGGTAGATCCTTCTACCAATCTCACTTACCTGACCTTCTTGGTGAGATTGAGTTTTGATCAGATCACTTGATAATTTGAGCTGACCCATGTTAGCTAGATAAATCAGTGTGACTGATTTAGGTGCTCCTAAACCAACCTGTTAGTGGTCTCCCTTAAGCTGACTTGGTGAAGCTAGTGGAAGGATCATGATAAGCTGATTAATCTAACCTACTCACTTCTATAAATAATTTTTTTTAAAATTATTAGATTTCTAAAATAAAATAGTTACATGATAACTGGATCATAGCCTTCCATTAAAGTGGATGATAATGGGTCCATCAGTTGAATAATCATTGGAGGCCCAAGGTCTGGTGCTTATCAATTGATGGAATTGTTATTCATTATATGATCTCTTGGATACATCTTTCTAAATGGTTGTCAGGTGGGTCAACCAAAGTTGGGCTTGATCATTCATTGGTTGGATGGATCAAGTATGGTCATGTTAATGGTTGACCTAATTGGATCCTTTTTTGAGAAGGCTAAAGCCAACTAATCAGAGCCTGGGATAAAATTTAATTACTAAAAATTATTTAAAGAAATAATTGATTATGAACCTATCCTTAGATGTACATGGGTGGACCAACCAAAGTTGGGCTTGTGTACAGTCTATGTGGATTCTAGTACCCACTAAGAAATTAGGATAATTTCTTGAATTGAAGGTAGAGGCTACCAATTCGAATAAAATAGTGAGAGACCCTTTTGATTAAAGTCCAAATCTTTAGGTTTAATAAATTAATTACTAATTAGATTTTATTTTTTCTTTGTGCAGATATGGCCACTATTCTATCGCTTCGATCATTATTGGACAATGATAAATTGATGAGACCCAACTTCAGTAATTGGTACCGAAAGTTGAAGATTGTCCTGAAGCATGAATGGATCCTATATGTGTTGATGGATTCTGCACTTGAGAAGCTAGCTACCAATGCACGTGGAACAGTCAGAGATACTTATTAGAAGTGGCTCAGTGATCGAACCATGGTGTGCTTCATTATGCTGGCTGTGATAAGTGATGAGTTCAGTCATAGGTTTGAGATAGCTTAGCCAAATGAAATGCTCCAAGTGTTGCAGGATTCTTTTGGCACATCCGATGATGTTGAGAGGCACAATACTAGTTGCGCCATCTTCAATGCTAGAATGTAGAATGGAAGAAGAACAAGATGAAGAAAGCCAGGAAGGTACATGTTCAGACTAGGATATCTCTATAGATTTAGACCCAAAAAAATTAAGCCCGATAATAGTCAAGCCGAATGCTTCTTCTGCAAGAAGTAGAGGAACTGAAAGAGGAACTATCCTCAGTACATTACCTCCCTAGATCCGAACAGGTAGAGAAAGAAACAAGCTATTGCTGGACAAGGTATTTATATGATAACTCCTTACAATTTCTCTGTGTGTAATATTACTGACTGGGTATTGGATACCGAAAGCCCTTTTCATATTTATAATTCATTGCAGGGGTTGTAAGTCAGTAGAAGATTCGAGCAAGACGAGAGATTCCTGAATGTTAGAGATGAAAGACCAGTTTCAATTCTAGCTTTAGAAATTTTGAAACTTGTATTTGAATCTCATACCATTGTTCTTAGTGATTGTCATTTCTGTCCTAGTTTCTTTTTAAATATCATTTCTGTAGACCTTTTGGCCATGAACAATTATGAAATTTCAATAAAGAAATGATTTTGTAATGTCATTGTGAATGGTATTTTTGCTTTCTATGGACAATTAAATAATGGTGTATATATGTTATCACAACCTATTAATATAGTCTATTCAACTGGCAAACATTCTAGATTAGATAATGTGATAGATATCTATTTATGGCACTATAAGCTAGGTCATATAAACAAGAATAAGATAAGCAGATCGGCTTAAGAGGGTATCCTCAAACTAAGTGATTGTGAATCACTTCCAACCTATGAATCTTGTCTTCCTGATAAAATGACTAAGTCACCTTTTACTAGAAAAGGAGAGAGAGCCACTGAACTCTTAGGACTAGTACATACTGATGTATGTGGACCATGAGTACTAGTGCCAAAGGTGGATATGTTTACTTCATCACTTTCATAGATGATCTATCCAGATTTGGATATGTCTATCTGATGAAACATAAGTTGGATTCATTTGAAATGTTCAAACGATTCTGAAGTGAAGTAGAAAAATAAACTGAAAAAAATGTTAAAACTCTTCGATTTGATCGAGGAGGAGAATACCTTTCTGGTGAGTTTTTCACATATCTAGAAAAAAATGAGATTCTCTTCTAATGGACTCCACCAGGAACATCATAGCATAATGGTGTATCTAAAAGGAGGAATCGAACTCTGTTAGACATGGTCCGATCCATGATGGATTTTGCCAGCTTACCGATATCCCTCTAGGGATATGCACTCGAATCGACTTACTATCTTTTAAACAGGATTTCAAATAAATCTATGGTTAAAACTCCATATGAGATATGGACAGGATGTAAGCCAGCACTTTCATACCTCAGGATCTGGGGGTGCCCGGCTTATGTCAAATGGTTAATTATAGATAAACTTGGACCTAGGTCTAACAAGTGTGCATTTATAGGATACCCAAAAGAGATCAAAGGATACTATTTCTATCATGCTGATGAACAAAAATGTTCGTCAGTCTTAGGACAACCTTTTTGAAAAAGAAGTTTTTTAGTAAAGAAACTATTGCCTTTAAGGTTGAACTTGATGAAGTTCAACAATTAAAAAGTCTAACACAGAATGTTGAACCTAAGTCAAATTTAATTAGATCGGATCCAAAACTTAGTGAACCCACACCATTAAGAGGATTCAGTAGAGTGCCACACCATTCGGATAAATACTATGGATTCTTGGTTCAGGATGGTGATCCCATCAAACTCGATGAGAATGATGAGGATCCGATCACTTATATGGATGCGATGCAGAGATTTGACTCTAAGAAATAGCTAGAAGCCATGAGATCTGAAATAAATTTTATAAAGGTCAATGATGTATGGATATTAGTTGACCCATCTGAAGGGGTAAAATCCATTGGGTGTAAATGGGTATTCAAAAGGAAAAGAGATGCAGATGAAAAGGTGGAGACCTATAAATTCCGTCTGGTTGCCAAGGGGTATTGTCAACGTTATGGTATTGACTATGATGAGACATTCTCTCCAATGGTAATGCTCAAATTTATTCGAATAATGCTTGCAATAGCTGCCCACCTGGACTATGAGATTTGGTAGATGGATGAGAAGATGGTTTTTCTAAATAGAGAGCTAACCAAAGAGGTATATATGATACAACCTGAGGGGTTTACATCCATAGATGAGTTCAAGATGTGCAGACTTTAGAGATCCATTTATGGATTAAAGCAAGTATCTTGAAGTTGGAACATGCATTTTGATAAAGTGATCAAAATGTATGGCTTCATTAAGAATGAAGAAGAACCCTGTATTTATAAATGAAGAAATAGTCAAGCAGTGGTATTCCTTATTTTGTACGTGGATGATATTCTCTTAATCAAAAATGATATCCCCGCACTATAAGGAATAAAAGTCTGGTTGTCATCATAGTTTTCCATGAAAAATTTGGATAAAGTATCCTACATCCTAGGGATGAAGATCTATAGGGATAGATCTAAAAGGATGCTTGGTATATCCCAGTCCACGTACATAGAAACTATGTTGAAGAGGTTCAGCATGGAGAATTTCAAAAAGGGTTATCTCCCGATAGGCCAAAAAATTTCTCTCTCTAAAAAGGATTGTCCGACAACTCCTGAAGAGAGAGAGCATATGAGTAGAATCCCATATGCTTCGATAGTGGAGTCTATTATGTATGCAATGATATGTACAAGATCAGATGTGGTATACTCACTAGGAGTAGTGAGTAGATACCAGTCTGACCCTAGAGAAAATCACTGAAAGATGGTTAAAACCATCCTTAAGTATTTAAGAAATACTAAGAACCAATGGTTGATTTATGGTGAGTTAGATATGAAACTTGTGGGGTTTACAGACTCCAGCTTTCAATCTGATCATGATGATAATAAAAATGTATCGAGGTATATCTTTACTCTAAATGATGGAGCCATCTACTGAAAAAGTTTTAAGCAGCATATAATGGTTGACTCTATTTGCGAAGTAGAGTATATGACAGCATCAGATGCAGCAAAGAAAGTTGTGTTGCTGAAAAAGTTCATCATCGAGCTCAGAGTAGCACTCTTCATTGATGGTCCAGTCCTGCTCTACTACGATAGCACTGGCATCATAGCTCAAGTAGAGGAACCGAAGGCACACCAGTGGACAAAGCATATTCTACGTTGCTTTCATTTGATCCATGAGATCGTGGATTATCGTGACGTTGATTTTCAGAAGATCAATAGAAAGAAGAAACTAGTCGACCCCTTCACTAATGCCCTGGTAATCAAGGAGTTCGACAACTATAAGTCGAAGATGGGTATTAGATACTATGTCGAGTGGCTTTAGGATAAGTGGGAGTTGTTGAAAATTTGTTCCAAAGCCAATTGTCAGCATGTCGATGGTTGAGATATTGTAATTGATTTATTAATTAATAAAAAAATTTAACATCTTTTTCATCATAAGTTTACATCTTCTAATGAACTCCATTATTGTGATGAAGTCCTTAGGACTATTTAGTTTTGATAAAGAGAGGATTTATTAATTAGTTCTTAAATTTATTCACGATCAAATAATAGGCTGTTAATTAGAACGACAGCATCTATCGAGCATAGGTCTCTATATACCATATAGATTGATTATCCTCTTAATCAAGAAGCGTGGAGACACTGGTATGGCATATAGGTGAGATGTATGGGTATATTATCATTGAACGTGACCAACTCTAAAGCATTCTGCTGTCGAGAATATCTCTGATGGGATATAGGTATAAGTATCTCTTAGACCTAAGATTACCTCAGTGACTTGCAAGCAATTTACTGTGCTTTGGTATCGGACTAACTAAATTTCTAATTCAACAATGGAAGGTTCTGGGTATAGTTAAGTACTTACAAAGTCAGAGTATGATCAAAATAGAATTGGCCACTCCAAGAATTGGAGAAGAATGTATCACTATATTTTAATATAGCAAAACCTTGGCCAGGGTAATTCATCATATGGATTTGATATTTTGAAATACAATATGGACAACCTGATCAGAGTTGATAGTTGAACTCTGAGGTGTCCTACGAGCATTATGATCAAGAGGATGAATTATATAGAAACTATATCTGCATGGGTTCTAAGGATGGTGTTTACACCTTTGACCTATCTGACCGTTGGGTATCATTGTTAGATGGTCACTTTGATTGATACATAAATTTGTTTCTATGCTATAGACTTAAGTTCAGACCTATGAGGTCATATACATTAGAGTTCACATTTCGATCGGATGGTTGATCGGCGATTTAGAATCATTTTAGGGTTAAACGATCAATACGGTTGATGTTTGACTTAGTGCAAGTGTTGCAGGAGGATCAATTAGCAATTCGATTGCTAATTAGCTTAATTTAATTAAGTCAGTAGATTGAGATTAAGTTTAATTAAATATAATTTAATTAAATTTAGTTTGGATTTGATTGGATCAAATTTAATTGATTTATTGGATAAGCCAAGTGCAAGGAAGAACTAGTCCTAGTCTAACTAGGACTTGGATCAATCCAATTTTCTAATTTGATTAAAAAATAAATTAAAATTTAATTTAATTTAAATAAGTTTTTAAATAGGTTAGGATCTTATTTAATTGTGTTGGATTACTCTTTTTTTTATTTGGTTAAAAGACCTTGTTTGACTAGGTCAAAATAGGAGTCCTAGTGTGACTAGGACTTCCTATTCCTTGCGCCACCTAATCCTCATGCCCCACCCCTTTCTCTTTGTATTTTTATGTGAAATTCTCCATGCCCAAAGGCTTCTCATGCCCCCTTTCTCTCTTCTATTTCTCATATGGAATTTTTTTGCATGACCAACTCAAAAGGGGAAGTTGATTTCGCTTAGGATTCTATGAGATAGAATTCCTAGTCAACTAAAAGTCCTCCTTCCCTTCATGGCCCCACCTCCCTTATTTCTCTCTCACACACACACATTTTTTTGGATTTATTTTCATCCTCCCTTGATGGTCCATGATAGAAAAAAAAGGTGGGGCGCCCAAAAGTTGGGATCCCCAACAACTTCCCTTATTTGGTTCTTCCTAGTCTAGATTTTTAACCTAACTTGGACTCTACATATCTCCTTATTTAAAGAGAATTTTTTGCTAAAATTTTCTTGAATTTTAGAAATTTGAGATTTCTCTTTGTTGTAGAAAAATCAGAGAAAAATTCATCTATATCATGGAGATATGTAAAACACAAATCAGGGTGTCTAGAAAAAGAACAAAGAAGAAGAAGAGGGTCTTCTTCTAGGATTTTTGTTCCAAATCTCTTCCTCCCTTTTTATGAGCTTTTGAGAGGTGTCTAAACATCACAAATCTTCTTCTTTTCCTTTTGATATTTTGGAGTATCTAAGTTTCAAAGAAGAAAGCATCAGATCGACTGTCGAAGAGAGATCAGCACAATGCTAGCATACTGTGCTGATTTCCTGCATCAGGATCTCTGATCATGTTCGTGGGCTCATGTGAATGACTTCTAGAGTCTAAACATGTGTGCAGCTCATGACTTCATCCTCAATCCTGGATCAGAAAGTTAAAACGTCCAACTTGCTCAGGTAATGGAACTGATATGTTATTTTATAGCTGCATTAGATGTAGTATAGATCTAAGTTGATATGATCAACCCTTTTTTTTTATTTAATTTTTTAATTAATAATTTAAATATCATACAATAATCATATAATAAGATCTTAGATTTAAAATATTTTAGATTAATTTTGATTAATTTTAATCTTCCACTGTCTGATCTTGAAAAAATTTTAAGATGTAGTTCTGAAATCCTAGATCTGATTCCTTCAGAGTAGTCCTATGATAATCATAAGATCAAGTCCTAAAATTTTTGGCCATGATAGTGTAAAATAATAGAAAGAAGTTTCTATTAAGATTTCACATCAGACTTGAATCGAATGTTTTATTCATATGACAGGTGTTGGGTTTGACGAGTTTACCTTAACCCTAATCCCATCGGAGCTCATGATAGAAGAACTCAATTACATAGGTAGTTGCATCGAAAGGTTTGCTATTCGATTTTGATAGGTTGCCACTATATACTACTAGGTATTACTGATGGATTTTGAGATCAATTAGAATTATCTTGATGATCGATGATTCTAATTGGGTGAATCGAAAAAATTCTGATCCATCGAAAGGTATTTTGATGATGTCATTAATGAAGATCACGACATATCCTATTCCCATATAGAATTAAACCTAATTGGATCATATAAATAAGAGTTTGGATCTGGATGTCATCAATTGAGTTAACCTAGTTTGATTAATTTGGATTAGATCCAATTAGGTTCAAGAAAATCATGCTAGCACATGATTGAGCCTAATATTCTCCTTCTATCGTCTTTCTGATTCATCTCGATTAAGCCAAATTTGATTTGACTTATCTGAGAGCCTTGTATGGCTCTATCCTAGTCTGACTAAAACTTATCTAGATCAGAAGAGTCTTATCCTAACCTAATCTAGGCTTATCCTAATCCATCGGATGGAAATAGGACAAGACCTGCTAATTTCTGAAACTATTTGGACAAGGCTTATCCAAAAATTCTATAGAAATTTATTTTGATCTAACTGAATTTTATCCTGGTCTGATCAAGACTTATCCTAAATCTCATAAAATGGGAATAAGACAAGAGTTATCTTTGCCAGATTAGAGCTTGTCCTAAAATCATGAGATGAAATTTAGACAAGCCTCTTCCAGAAATTCTAGATGGATTTTTCTTGATCTAACTAGACCGAGTCTTGGTCTGATCAAGACTTATTCTAACTTGGTTAAGACTTGACCTAATTCTATTGGATGTGACTTAAAAGGGTTTGTCTTAAATCCTATAAGATGGGAACAGATAAGGGTCAAAGGTTGACCCATCTTTGCAGGAAAGAAATAGGTGGCACCCCCTTGGATTTTTCTCTTGGGCATGCATCCATAGATGTTACGTGAGGAAGTGAGGATGCACATCCCCTTATGGAGTGCGCCCCTAGTGGATAAAGATAGAATGAGTTGGGTTTTATCCATTCAAAGTGTTTGAATGGGTCAAAGAAGTTTGAAATGTTCAAACTTCTAGAAGAGATATTATCTACGCCAACTTTCTCTTATCCCAAATTGATTCCACACCATTTTCTTAAGATTTTGTGCAACAAAAATCTGAGAAAATAAGGTGTGGGCATGGAGATTAGGTGGAGAGTCCTTCTGCATGTTAAACTTTGACCTATTCAAAGTTACATGCGAAGGGACTCTATACTAGGTCTATATATAGGGCCCTGTGCAAGCTATTGTGCATCGCAATTTCTATACGGCGAAGCTCTGCCAAAATCTCTATCTCCCCTCTTTTAGATCTCTTTCTCTTCTCCATACCCAAGGGGTTGGGCAAAACTTAGAGATCAAAGGTTGGTTCCTGATCCTGCCAAGACTGCGCAACTAGTTCCCGCATTGAGAGACGAAGGTGCTGCCGTCGAAGATCGATTCGAAGGGATTCATGATGATTCCAGATATGATCTTTGAAGATCAGATCCAGAAGGAGGAGACTTCTAGATCTGACTTGAGTGGATACCGATAGAGGCTGGACACGTGCACAGCTCAATCATAACCTCAGATCAGTCGTCAGATCATCATAACGGGTAAATAATTTATCCGATCAGGTGATAATTGTTATCATAGTTTTTATTTTATTTTACTTCTAATTTTAGATTAATCTAATCAGATCTAAAAATTTTTAGGTCTAATCAGATCATAAAAAAATTTTAAAATTATTTTGCTGCAAATCTGATCTGATCAGATGCATCTTGCGGCAGGAAAATCCGGTTTTTCCTTCACTTGCCTTGCTTGGTTCATCTCGACACTTCTGTCTGTCTTTGTACTAGATCGCTGGGTTGGAATATCTTCATCTTTACCTGAGCATTGTAATATTGGACCACTTGTTGTTAATATGAGGCCATCTTGATTCAAGCTCGTTCTCTTATCTTTTCAAATAAGTTAAGGTTGGCATAAAGATGGTCTTAATTACTTTATTCATCAAAACATTTGACTATAGTTGTCGGTAAGCCGATCTCAACTAGGATCACTGCTTCGGTCTCCAAGGCCAAACTGAATGGGGTTTCTCTAGTCGGGATATGAGGTGTTGTCCAATACACCCATAAGATGCTGTAAAGCTCATTAACTCAAAGTCCCTTTGCCTGAGTCAACATTGACTTGAGACCCTACAAAAAATAGTTTTATTAGTTATTTAGGCTTTCCTATTGCATTGAGGGTGTCCAATCGAAGTGAGCCTATGATTAATATAGAGATCCACACAAAATTCTTTGAACTTTGGGTTGTCAAATTACCACCTATTGTTGGAGATAATTGTTTGGGGCAATTCGAAGCAGCAAATAATGAATTTCCAAAAAAAATCTTGCATCTTCTTCTTGGTGATTCATGCCAATGGCTTTGCCTCAACCCATTTGGTAAAATAATCAACAATGATGATGAGAAACTTTTGCTATCCGATCACCTGTAGGAATAGCCCGAGGATATCTATGTCCCATTGAGCAAAGGGCCAACAAGCAGAAATTGAAGTGAGGTGAGATATCAATTGACATTGGATATTTATATATCTCTGACATTAGTTGCATTTTCTAACAAGATTGGCTACATCTTACTGCATGGTTAGTCGGTAATATCCTTATCGGAGCACCTTATAAGCAAGAGACCTACCTCCTAGATGATTGCCGTAGATACCTTAATGGACTTTTCGAAGTATATAATCTACTTTGAAGGGCCTAAGGCATTTAAGCAGTGGCAAAGAGTAGGATCTTTTATATAATTTTCCTTCTAATAGCACATATCGAGGAGCTTGATGCTTGAGCTTCCTAGCTTCGGTAGGATCCGACGGAAGCATTGCACTTGTTAGATAGTCTTTGATAGGATCTATCCAACTTGGTTCGGGACTGACCTGTAGAATCAAGCCTTGTTCCTCGATGTTGGGCTTCTCTAACTGCTTGATGCAAATCTTCTTTTTGAGCTTGGTATATCTCGAGGTGACCAAGCAAGACAATGAGTCTGCCCGAGCATTCTCGAGCCTAGCAATTTGATGCACTTCAAAATAATTAAAAGCTAAGGATAACTCCTTTACTTTCTATTAGTATTTGGACATAGTCAAATCTCGCACCTCATATTCTCCCTAGACTTGACCAGCCACCAACTAAGAATCAGTGAATATCTTCAGCTTTTTCAATTCAATCTCATTGGCAATATTTAGTCCAGCTATTAAGGCCTTATATTCAGATTGATTATTTGAGGCCTCAAAACTAAACCGAAGTGCACACCTTGTTACAACTCCTTCTAGGCTCACCAAGATAAGCCTTGCCCTTTCGGATGTATTTGAAGCTCCATCAAGATGTAGAATCCAAATAGACATGACATCATTCTCTTTGAACTTGTCTAAAGTGAGGTCATCGCTGGGTATAGTACACTTGGCAACAAAGTCTCCCAAAATTTAAGCTTTCATGGAAGGCTAAGAATGATAACTGATGTTAAATTTACTGAGTTCAATCGCCCATTTGACCATTCTTCCTGAGATATCTAGCCTTTGCATTAATGTTTTTATTGGTTGGTTGGTTAAGATGACCATGGTGTGAGCTTAAAAATATGATTGAAGTTGCTACACCAAAGTGATAATGGCAAATACGTTCTCCACTCAAAAATATTCGGTCTCAGCATTGCTAGTAGGATCCTACTCATATAGTAGGATCCCTAAAATTTTGTTCGGCATTCTTCCTACTAGATGAAGTTTTTGAATTATCGTTGGATCCTAAAAAATAGGAGACATCTTTCAACCGATCTAGAGCCAAACCAGCTGAGCACTACCACTCAGCTTGCCAAATGCTAAACTTCCTCCCTTGTGGTCGGATGCCGCATCTCCAAGATTGCTTTTATCTTTTATGGATTTACCTCTATCCCTCACCTCATTATCATAAATCCTAGAAATTTTTTTGAGGTTACATCGAAGGCACACTAGTTTGAATTAAGTTTCATCTGATGTTGTCTTAGTGCACTGAATGCTTCTTCTAGATCGGTGATGTGGTGGTCGGCTTCTAAGCTCTCTACCCTCATGTCATCAATGTACACCTCTATGTTGCAGCCAATTTGACCTTCAAACACTTTGTTAACAAGGTGTTATACAATGCACATGCATTTTTTAACCCAAAAGATATGACTTTACAATAATACAGATCTTTTTTGTGATAGATTATTTTTTCTTCATCCTCGAACATCATCCAAATTTGATTATAACCTAAGAAGGCATTCATAAAGCTCAGCAACTTGTGTCCTAAGATAGCAACAAGCTGGTCTATTCTTAGCAATGGAAAGCTATCCTTGAGGCAACCTTTGTTGAAGTTGGTCTAATCTATGCACATCCTCTATTTACCATTAGCCTTTTTCACCATCATAAGATTGGGCTTCTTAGATAAAGTCTACCGCCAAAAGTTTGTCGATCTCTTCATCAATCGATCATTGCTGCTCTAGGATGAAGCTCCATTTCTTTTGTCAAACAAGTCGATGCATCAGATCGATGTCTAACCTATGTACAATAACATTATTTGGCATAACTAGCATATCCGAAGCCGATCGAGTGAAGATATCTGCATTCTTCCAAAGAAATTCTATCAACCGATCATGGTGGTTGGTGGCCAGAAGAGACCCAACCTGGATAGATTTGCTTGGCTCATGTTCATCCAACAAAATATAAATCACCTACTCCACCAGTTCACCTAGCTTTTCTTCATCTTGAAGGTCTAGTCCTTTAATAGGCAAAGATTCTAGAGGTTTCTTTTATTTAATTATCACCATAAAATATTATCACGTGAACTGCCAATCTCTTCAGACTTCATCGATCCTGTTGGTGCAGAATCTGATTATCGTCGAATCGAGCAAGAGTGGAGGAGGATGAGGTTGCCGTCGGTGACCTACAAAATAAAATTCTATTCCGAATTAGTGGTGGTGGCTTCAGCAAGATCTTTCGATGATAAAGTCAGCTCTTCTGGCCAATAGAAATAGAGTTTTTAGGAATGAGTTCGATAGAGTTTTGGAAAGGGAAAGAGAGCTTAGAGCCTAGAGAAAACATATCTGAAGGATTTCTTTTTATAGATAGAATTTGATTGATGGTGACGGCCATACCGCTTGATGGTGGGCCGCTCGAGGCTGCATGGGGTTTGGTGTGGAGAGGATGGTATCGTCAGACCGATAGTGATAGCCATACCATCCAATAGTGGTGGGCCGCTCGAGGTCTGGTGAAGTCAGTTATGGAGGGAGACACCGTCTGTAGCATCATCTATGGCAGACTAATGGTGATCGTTCACCCAGATTTAATAGTCATGACTCTAAAAAAGCAGGAATTGATTGGTGGACTTCGGTATGTATCAATTCCAAAGGAGTTCGGACTTCTAAAGAAGTTTGATCGAAGGAGAAGCTCGAAAGGAGTTCAGCTCCTGTAGGAGTTCGATCGAAGGGGAAGCTTGAAAGGAGTTTGGCTCCTATAGGCATTTGACTGAAAGAGCACGGAGGGAGTTTGGCTCTCATGGGTGTCCGACTGAAGGAGTGCAAAGAGAGTTTGGCCTTGTGGAAGTCGATTGGAGCTCGATCGCTGAGAAATTCGATCGGTTGAAGGAGTTTGGCTAAAGCTTAGTCACTGAAAAGTTTGGAAGGGACTCAACCGCTGAAGCTCTTCCATAACTATCGATTGCATTAGGTTGAGCATCAAACTAAACTTCGATGGGAGCAGAGTTTATCCCCAACAGTAGTCCCCCCCACTCTCGAATTCAAAACTCGAAGAAAGGGAGTGCAGAAAAGGCGACTGTCAAAATTCTCTTCAGGACTCTACACTGGTTCAGGTTGAACCTCGAGGAAGATCTTATCTCCAACCAAAGTTGAAGTTGAAGTTGAAGCTCGGAGGAGATCTCATCTCCAATCGAGGTTGAAGTTGAAGTTAAACCTCGGAGGAGATCTCATCTTCAGCCAAGGTTGAAGCTCGATCGCTCGAAAGAGATCTTATCTCTAATCGAGGTTGACTCGATCACTTGAAAGAGATCTTATCTCTAGCTGAGGTTGAAGGAGATCTCATCTCCTGCGATCGAGGTCAAAGATTGAGCTCCTCGAGGGAGATATCATCTCCAGCAGTCGAGGTAGAAGTTGAAGTTGAGGCTCGGGGGGACCTCATCTCCTGCAGCCGAGGCTGACTTGATCACTCGGGAGAGATCTTATCTCCTACAGTCGAGGTTGGCTTGGGAGAGATCTTATCTTCTACAGTCGAGATTGGCTCGATCGCTTGGAAGAGATTTTACCTCTGGCCAAGGTTGACTTGGGCGCTCGAAAGAGATTTTATCTCTGATCGAGGTTGAAGCTCGATCACTTGGAAGAGATTTTATCTCTGGCTGAGGTTGAAGCTTAGTTGCTCGGAAGAGATCTTATCTCTAGTCGAGGTTGAAGATCTTATCTTCTGTTGACATAGACTTTGAAGCTCGATCTTTGACTTTGCTCTCATTAGGATGAGGTTCTCCTCCTATTTCTAACGGACTGTGGGGGCACATAAGAATCGTTGTCTGAGCCTCTCCCCCATCTCATCTAAAATGAACGAGTCTCTCTTCCATCTCATTTAAAATGCCTTCGACTTGGCTCATGTTAGGATGAGGTTCTCCTCCTGTTCCTAACGGACTATGGGGATACATAAGAACTGTTGTCAGAGCCTCTTCTCCAATCTCATCTAAAATGAACGAGGTCTTCGACTTTACTTTTGCTAGATGAGGTTCTCCTCCTATTCCTAATGGGCTATGGGGTATATAAGGATCGTTTCTGACCTCTTCCTATCTTGTCTAATGAATGACCTTCGACTTTGCTCGCATTAGGATGAGGTTCTCTCCTATTCTAACGGACTATGGGGGCACATAAGGGCCGTTGTCTAGGCCTTTCTCCATCTTGTCTAAATGAACGAGGCCTTCGTTTTGCTCATGTTAGGAGAGGTTCTCCTCCTATTCCTATGGTTGGGGGCAAAAAGGACCGTGTTTGGGGCCCTCCTTCCATCATCTAAATGAACGAGGCCTTTGACTTTGCTCGTGTTAGGATGAGGTTCTCCCCTATTTCTAATGGCTGTGGGGGCACATAAGGACCATTGTCTCCTTTTCTTCATCTCGTCTAAAAATGAACAAGGCTTCAACTTGCTCATGTTAGGATGAGGTTCTCCTCCTGTTCCTATCATGGTCACATTGATGCTTTCTTCCTATCATCAGATAGTTTTGCTATCAAGAAACAATAATGTTGAAATGGAGACTTTATTGATAGAATAATACCGCAGTACGTTCTCGAATTCCCGAGTCTCAAGGTCATGGAGCGTGGTTCCTCCGAGCTTCTTTAGGTGAATAATCCGAACTAAAGACCTCCTCAGTTTATGCTGCCTTCTCATTTTGGAGCAAGTTTCTTGATTTGATGCAAGAAGATTGACAGCCTACCGAGCACTAAGCTCCAAGATAGCATCGATGATGGAAAGAGGGTCGATCTTCCTTGTTGTTCCTTCCTCATTGGTGGTTCAGCTATGGTGGTGCCATTGGCTTGCTTCAGGCTAAGCATCCTGTGGAACATTAAGGGAGCATAGTTGTGAAACATTCTGAAAGGGAGCTTCTCGGCTCTAATCGGTGCTTCCTTTATGATGAAGCTCGAGAAGAAGTTCGACCTCACTTGCACTTGGAGGGGAGGTCATGAGCACTGGCCGACTCTTTCCATTCCATGAAACCTCTGGGGGAAACTTCATATCCCTTTGTCAGGGCTTTCCTTGATGATGAGCTCGAGGGGGAGTTGACATTGCTTGCACTGGGGGAGGTCGTGAGTCCAGTTGAACTTTATTCACCCTCTGTGAAAACTTTCTGTGGAAGAACTTCATGCCCCTTTGTCGAGCTTCCTTGATGATGAGCTCGAGGGAGTTCGCCTCACTAATACCGCGCCAAACTTCAACTCCCCCTACTAAATTCTGAGGAAAAACTTCATCCCCTTATCGACTTCCTTGATGACGACTTAGGAGAGTTCGGCCTCGCTTATGAGTGGTTAACTTCATTCCGTCCCCTATTGAAACCTCCCTAAGAAACTTCATGCCCCTTTGTTGAACTTTCTTGATGATGAGCTCTAGGAAGAGTTCGACCTCGCTTGTGAGCGCGGCCCCGAACTTCATTCCACCCCTATGAAACTCCTGGGAAGAACTTCATGCCCTTTGTTGGGGCTTCCTTGATGATGAGCTCAAGGGGGATTTGGCCTCACTTGTGAGTAGGCCGAACTTCATTCCATCCTCCTGTGAAATCTCTTGGAAGAACTTCATGTCCCTTTGTCGGGGCTTCCTTGATGATGAGCTCAAGGAGAGTTCGGTCTCGCTTGTGAGTGAGGCCGAACTTCATTCTATCCTTCTGTGAAACCTCCTGGGGAAGAACTTCATGCCCCTTTATCAGAGCTTTCTTGATTACGAGCTCGAGGGGGAGTTCGACCTCGCTTGTGAGCATGGCCGAACTTCATTCCATCCTCCTATGAAATCTTCTGGTGAAGAACTTCATGCTCCTTTATCGGGGGGAGTTCGGTCTCGCTTGTGAGCATGGCCGAACTTCATTCCATCCTTCTGTAAAACCTTATGGGGAAGAATTTCATGCCCCTTTATCGGGGCTTCCTTGATGATGAGCTTAAGAGAGAGTTCGGCCTCGCTTGTGAATGCGGTCAAACTTCATTCCGCCCTCTTGTGAAACCTCCTGGGGAGAACTTCTGCTCTCTGTTTCTTCTTCCTAAGGACGATGGGTATGCTAGCCCGAGTACTCTTCCTTGGGATCGATTTTTGACATTCTAATGGCAAATTTTTTGATGGAGTCACCATCGGAGGCTGCCGTATGGTCTGTATCATCTCGGTGAGGCCACGAACCTACTAGACTAGCAGGTTAAACTATCCCATATCTACCATGGCTATAGATGGAATTTGGGTTACCGAGGCTGAAGCGGGAGCAGACGGATCTGGACGGAATCGAGCCATGGAGGCCGTCGATCACTGGGTCGAAGCTCTCCTAAGAGGCATTTTCTCATAGGAAAGAACTCTAGAGAGAAAAAAGAGAGATCTCTAGAGAAGAAAGAGAGAGGTTGTTGTTGAGCACTCCTTTAAGAATAGGAGAACCTCAGAGGCAGAGGGGCTCTTCCTCTAGCACCAATTCTATTGCTGCAGCATCTGGTTGTCGCTGGATCGAGCTAAAGTGGAGGAGGATGAGATCGTCGTCGGTGACCTACAAATAAAGTTCTATCCAAAGTCGGTGGTGGTGCCTCCGGCAAAATCCTCGGACGATCAAGTCAGCTTTTCTGGCCAACAGAAATGGAGTACTCAGGAATGAGTTCGGTAGAGTTTTGAAAAGGAGAAGAGAGCTTAGAGCCTAGAGGAAACGTATCTGAAGGATTCCTTTTTATAAATGGAGCTTGATTGATGGTGATGGCCATACCGTCTGATGGCAGACCGCTCGAAGCTGCATGAGGTTTGGTGCGAAGAGGATGGTATTGTCAGGCCGATAGTGACAGTCATACCATCCGGTAGTGATGGGCCGCTCGAGATCTGGTGGAGTCAGTCATGGAGGAGGGCACTGCCTGTAGCTTCGTTTGTGGCAGACTGATATTGACCGTTCATCCAGAATTAATAGCCATGGCTCTGAGAAAGTAGGCATTGATTGGTGGACTTTGGTATGTATCAATTCCAGAGGAGTTCGGACTCTTGAAGGAGTTTGGCTGAAGGAAAAGCTCGGAAGAAGTTCGGCTCCTGTAGGAGTTCGATCGAAGGAGAAGCTTGGAAGGAGTTTGGCTCCTGTAGGCATCTAACAGGAAGAGCGCGGAGGAAGTTCGGCTCTCGTAGACGTCCGATTGAAGGAGTACGAAGGAAGTTCGACTCTTGTGGGAGATCGATTGGAGCTCGGCCGCTGAGAAGTTTGGCCGACTGAAGGAGTTTGGCTAAGGCTCGATCGTTGGAGAGTTCGGAAGGGGCTCGACTGTTGAAGGTCTTCCGTGACTACTGGTTGCATTAGGCTGAGCATTAGACTGGACTTTGGTAGGAGCGGGATTTATCTCCAACAGATCCCATGCTTTGTTAGGAATCACATAAGGAGATAATAAGCTGACACTATGGCAAGGAGTGCATTAAGCTCGAGTCAGCTAAGAATAGCATTATACATAGGTGGAACTCGAACGACAAGGAAAGATTGATGGATAGTAGCTTGCCAAGGTTCTTGGCCAGTAGTAGCTGGAAGTATAATTTCTCCTTCCACCCTGATCAAGTCACCATAAAACTCGATTAGAGCTATGTTTACTTTCTTTGGTTGGTCTATAGATAACTTCATTCGAAAAAAAACATCATAAAATAACATATCTGCTAAGCTCTCATTATCTACTAAGATTCTTTTTATATTACAATTGGCTATTGTCATAGAGACGACGACAGCATCATCATGAAGAGTCTGAATTTCTCACAAATCTTCATCCAAAAAGATAATAACGTCTTTGGTACACCTCCTTTTCAGCATGCCGACTTCTATTGGACTCATCCCCTACCCTATTGTCGACTTCTATTTGACTCTAGCAATTGGTCGAGTATTGTTCTCCTCTTCAGCTGAGCATGGTGCCAGCTCTTCAGTGGGGCAATTCTCTTAGTCTCAAACATACTTCCCAAGGTAGCCTCATCTAATCAAAACTTCAATTTTATCCTTGAGCTATAGGCAATCCTCAGTGTCACGATCATGATTGTAATGGAATCTTCAATATTTCTGCCTGGTTCATCTGTCTGCCAGGGCTTTCATCGATTGGAGCCTTCAGAGATATCCCTAGCCCTTAATCTTCATAAGAATTTGAATGTGGGAAACATACAGCCACTACTACAAAAATAATCTATGGCAGCGCATACTATGGCAGCGATTTTCGAAACTACTGCCATAGATCCTACGACAGCGATTTTCATTAACCGCTGCTATAGGTCGGGCCTATGGCAGCGATTTTTATAACCGCTACTATAGGTCCGACATATAGCAGCGGTTAACGAAAACCACTACCGTAGGTCAGACCTATAGCAGTGGTTATAAAAAACCGCTATCATAGATCAACCTATAGCAGTGGTTAGTGTAACCGCTGTCATAAGTCAAATCTATAGCAGTGATTAGTATGAACCACTGCTATAAGCTTATTTATGACAGCGGTTAATTGTAACAACTGCCATATATCTTTTTTTTAATATTATATAATTTTAAAATTTAATGTTCATCTTCACCATTCATTATCTAAATAATTAACATTAGAGTATCGTCGCAAAAGATCACCTCGATCCAATGGCCCTAGCTTCATCGATTAAAAAAATTCGATTTCGACAACCATAAATGATGATGCGATGATCTGATAGATAGAGATCTCCGATGGATCCAAAAATCTACAATGATAATCTCGATGATGTTTGTAGAGTACTATCAAAATTTTACTTTAATTGAATATCGTTATCTTAGTCAATTTAGTATAGGTTAGTTTCGATTGTTAAATGATAAACGAGTGATCAAAGGACCAAACAGTATCCGATTATGAGATAATTTTATTTATAAATGATCTTGGCTACTATAATTATTTTTTATAGTGGTGATTATAAAACTCAACTCGTGAGATGAAGAACGATCTAAAATTATACATTTTCTGATAACCATTCTGAAACTTCACTAATTGTTATGCTCGTGCTTTTGCAATATCTGCTTAACATGAATAATTTATATAAAAATAATTTAAATTTTACTATCATTTCCATATAAAATATTTAAAATTATAATAAAGATCATTTAACTAAAAAATTATCTCATAATTGGATGTTGTTTAACCCTTTGATCGCTTGTTTCTAATTTAACAATCGAAATCATTCCATAATAAATTGACCATGATAACGATATTCAACTGAAGTAAAACTTTGATAGTATGCTACAAACATCATTGAGATTATTGCTGCAAATTTTTGGATCCATTGGAGGTCTCCATCTATCAGATTATCGTATCATCGTTCGTGATCGTCGAAATCAAATTTTTCTAATCGATGAAGCTTGGGCCATCGAATCAAGGCAACCTTTTACGACGATACTCTAATGATAATTATTTAGATAATAAATGATGAAGATGGGCATTAAATTTTAAAATTATATAATATTTAAAAAAAATTTAAAAAAAATTATTTTCATCCTATAACAGCAGTTATCAGTGGTTATAGAACCGCTGTCGTAGATCTATTACAGCGATTTTGGATAATCGCTGCCGTAGATCTATGGTAGTAGTTCGATAACCATTGCCATAGGTTAGGTTAAAAATTCTTAAATTTTTCCTGCTTTCCTTCCGTATGTGCTCGATCTCTCTCTATCCCCCTCCTCTTCCGTCGTCGGTAAGGCTTCTTCCCCTCGACAGCGCCGCCCCTCCTTCCCCCCAGCTGATGCCGCCCCTCCCCCTCCCCTCCGACCCCTCCACCGACCCTCCCGCCAACCCCCACCCAGCACCTCCACCCCCCCCCCTCCCCCCATCCCCAACTGCTCCTTCCTGCACCCCCACCCCCCCCTAACCCCCATCCTCTCTCGATCACCCCTTCTTCCCCCCATCCCCGCCCCTCCCCACCACCTTGCCACCCCCAGCCCCCCATCTTCAAACCGTCCCTCCCTGCCACCTCCACCCGAGCCCCACCCCCCATCCTCCCTCTGACTACCCCTCCTTCCCCTCCATCCCTGGCCGTTCCTCCCGCCACTCCCACCCGGTCTCCCCACCCTCCCCTGCCGCCCCTCCTTCCCTCCATCCTCGACCGCCCTTCCCGCCACCTGCCACCCCAGCCCTAATCCCCGTCATTCCCACCTTCCCCCCATCTCTGACTGCCCCTCCACACCACCCCCACCCCCCAACCCTCCATCCCCAGCCGCCCCTCCCCGCCACCCCATCGGCCCCACCCCCCACACTCCCCTCCCGATCGCCGAACCTCCCGTCACTATGCCTCCCAGGCCTCCTCGTCACTGTGCCCCCCTCCTCCTGGCCCTTCATACCCGACCGCCCTTCCTCTCTCTTTCCTCTTTCCTCTTTTTCTCTCTTCTCTATCTCACTATCTTATTTTTGTTTCGTAGGTTACCTCTAGTGCCATCGTTCTCTTCTAGCGTCGTCATCGGTGACCCTCGGAGCTTTCAGTACGACCCACTCTCTATAACCGTAGATATATTTTTTTTAATTTTATAGTATTATTTATTAATCATGTATATTTATAATAATTTATAGAATATTATTAAATATTATAAAAATTTATTATAAATATTATAATTATCTACATATCATAGTTTTTGGATCGAAATCTAGATATTCAGATCTGGATCCAATTTTAATTATTGATATCAGATTCAAATCTGAATACCCGATGGGTCTGCACTTGAAGTACCAGACCTAGATCCTAATGGATCTCAAAAGATCAGACCCAATTTTGAGATCTGAAACTAAGAAATGGAGAGACTGAGAGGAAGACCGACAAATTGAGAGAGGGAGGGTTGGTCGCTTGTCGACCGTCGATAAGGAAGATCGAGGGAGGGAGGGAGGGGGTCCAGCCTCACCTGCCGTCATCGGCAAGGGAGATCGAGAGAGGAAAAGAGGAAGGGAGGGATCCAGCCCTCGCCACCATCATTGGGAGGGAGGGGATCCGGCCTCGCCACCATCATTGGGAGGGAGATGGAGAAAGGGAGAGTGGGAGATCGAGAGAGCGAGAGAGGAAGGGAGAGGGTCCAACCTCGCCGACATCACTGAGAGGGATGGGATCCGACCTTGCTGATTAGGAGGATCGAGGGAGATAGAGAGAGGGAGGGATGGGATCCGGCCTCGCCAGTGAGGAAGATCGAGAAAGGGAGAGAGGAAGATCGAGAGATGAAAAAGTTGGGAGGGAGGGGTTCGGCCACGCCGTCGTCGCCGGCGAGAGAGATCGAGAGAGGGAGAGAGGGAGTGATCGAGGGGATGGCACATAGTCGAGCCAGCTCGGATATGCAATCGAGCTGGCTCGGGCCGTGATCGAACCGACTGGGGGAGGATCCAAGCTGGATGTCTCAGGCATAGAGTCGACTATCTCAGGTATGGAGCTGGCTCGACTTTTAAGCGAATAGAATTTGATATGTCTCTCTAAGGTTCCAACTTTAAGCCCTAAGATGCCACCATCATCTACTTTATTCTTCTTTCAGATTTCTGGATTAACACCAAAGGTTTGCGCAAGAGATCGAATCTACGACTGTTGCTCATCCTTAATTATTTATGAATGTAATTCATGTTGTAGAATTTATTGTATAATATTTTTTGGATGTTTATATCTTATTGCTTTTGTTTATTCCATTGCATAACGATAGATTCGTTAATTGATTAGTGTACATTTAGAGACTATTTATTGATGCTATACTAATATTATTGTTCAACATATTATGTTGATTAATATTCATTAACATTGCAGGTCATGATGGCACCGAAATGCCATCTAGCTTTCACCCCTACCCCTCGGTGGGTTACGTGCAGTTCAGCATCCGAGGAGCAGTCGGAGCATACTCCATCCACCTCGATATTGGCTGCTCAGGAATCTTCACTATCGGCATCTACTCCATCGACGACATCTACTTCACCGATGACATCTACTCCACCAGTAGCTAAGCCTCTACCGTCGCCCATATTTAAGATACATGCTACTATGCAGTCATCTAAGTGTACATTTTTATTATATTAGCATAATTTTATTTTTTATATAGTATTTGTATACTTATATATTTGTATAACATATTTGCATTGCAGGTGCATCATCCAGTCGGATATTTTACGGTCCCACACGTATGGCATATGTGTGGAACGCTAGCATCAGGGGATGGTCTATTACGATGCAAAGAGGAGGCCGATAGGGGAGATCACATGAGAGATGCATTCCATTTTTGGAGTGCTTGTGAGGTGGTCAGACATCATTCCCATAGAGCCCATAGACTGACGTTTGATGGATGCTGCCATCAGGGATCGGGTATAGAAGGAGATATGAGTAAGTACGTGCATCTTAATTATATTTATGCATTTTATATGTTTACACTATATATGTTTGATTAGAATAATTTTGTAACTATTTTTAATAACTTTGTGTAGAGGAGGTACAACTTTTTCGATCATGAGAGGGCTCAAGATGCCCGACTGAGGAAGATCGAAAAGTTGTACCGAGGTTACAAGATCAAGCTCCACAGAGGATGGCTCGAGCACCGATGAGACACTCCAAAGGAGCTTGTTCCCTGGATACAGGACTATCCTTCGAGTCAATGAGAGAGGATGGTTAGACACTTGAGAAGCTAGAAGTTCGAGGTAAAATTTCTAACTTTTGAATTTTTCAATACGCTTAAAATTTTATTTAAATATTATTATTTATTTGAATACTTATTAGGCTACCTTCCATCAGAACCAAAAGAATCGTGCAGCCCAGGAGTATACGCACACTCTAGGCCACGAGTCAATCATTTGCATAGAGAGATAATTAATTCTAAATCTTACTAGATAAATTAAATTCATATTTTTTATCATTTTTTTAATAAATTTAATCTTTGTTATAGCTGATGAGAGATGGAGTGATGTCCTGCCGTAGCAAGATCTTCCGTCCAGTCACACGGACAAGACGGGCAGGCCGATGAACGTCGCGATCGAACGTATTTTTGTAAGTATTAAATATATTAGTATATACTATTAATATTATAGTATTTTTTATAAAATTTTATTTTAATTTATAATTATAGGATCAATTAGATGCACTCGCGAGCGAGGGCTCGGATACCTCTAGGCCCCATGACCATCTATCTCAGATCTTGGGGCCTGAGCACTCTGAGAGGATCTGATGCAGGCTCGAACATATGCCGATGAGCTACTGATCTGAGGTGAGCATCTCCTCATAGATTTTCAGTGTCATCAATCAGGAGGAGCTTGAGGAGGCGTTGGCATGGGCAGATCATGCTGCGACGCAGCCAGATCGGACTGAAGAGCGTTAATCTCATCTGGAGGACATCGTGAGAGACATGATGTCAATGCTCAGTGCGTATTTTGAAGTCATGAACTTTGAGGATATGTTGGCCCATGATCGAAATGTGATGTTGTCATTAAGACACCATGTTTATCAGTTTAATCCGACTTCTTAAAATAATTAAAAATCCATAGATAGTAGTGAGTCGGATCGAATCCTTATAAAAGGTAGTATTTTTAGATTTAAAATCTTTAATTTTTTTTAAAAGAAAAAAAGATTTGAAAATAAAATTTGAAGTTGGAAATTAAAATTGCAAAATAAAAATTAAATTATGCAGAAAAGTAAACTTGATACTAAGATCTATTAGTTAGATCTTAGCATCTACTTGCTGAAAAATAAAAAAATAATAATAAAAATATAGAAATTAAATTGTAATAAAAATAAAAAGTTGAAATTAAAGTGCAATAATAAAATTTTTATTAATTAAAATTTTAGAATTTAAATACATAAAATTTAAAAATAAAATAAAATAAAATAGCCTGATCTCTGATCTTGGATCGGCATGGGTGAAAAGATGGTGTAGAAGCCCAGCTTTTTCTCTTGGCATCAGTTACCTCAAAACAGCCATTAACCCAGAGCCTAGCTTTATCCTGTACCAAAGCTTCACCTTGATTAGAGATGTTGATTTTTGGAGGCTTGGGGTCCTTTTTATAGAGCTAGGAAGGCTAGATATTTTTTCTGGAGGCAATGTGGGACTAAGGGTTGTTTTAATCATGAAAATAGAAAAAAATTTGAGTGAAATTCGGATTAAAATAGCCCCTCTTGAGTTCTTTTAATTCTGATCGTTAGATGGTGATCCGATGCTTCCAAAAATAGATGTGTAATGGCCCAGATCAAGTCGGATTAATTTCTGACCATTGGATCATATTTGATGGAAAAATTTAGGCCGTTGATCATGCACCTGAGAGTTTGATCATCGTCGGAAGCCTTCTGGACTGTCGAATGGAAGCTGGAATCAAACGCTGTCGTCCGATGGCGATCCAAATGAAATCAGCAATAGAAAAAAATCTTGGCCATCCAATCTTGATCGTAAACAACCACCACCGTACGATCGCACATTTACTATTCCTATGGACCGTGTGGACCGACCACATCGTGCACCGCAACCAATCAGCATTTTTTATTGATAGATGAAAAGACCAAAATACCCTATGAGCCATGATGAATTTTCTATAAATCCTTTAGGGGTCTAGGTCCACCATGTGGCAAGCTCTAATTCATTAGTGTTTGCTGAGCTAGCGGTCCACACTATGCTGTAGACTGACTGATGGCTTCTGGGCTTGAGTCGACTAGCATATATAGCTTGGCACGTCGGCTTGGCTCGGCGCGTTTGGATGCGCCGACTGTTGTGTGATAAGCATCATAAATTTACCAATAAAAGTATTAATTTATTAATTAATTTATATTAATTTTTAATAATTATTAAGTAATTTATATATAATTTTTAAAAAATTCATATTTTTATTAATTAAAAAATTAATTAAAAAAATAATAAAAAATAATAAAAATTAAAAAATAAAATTTTATTATCAATAGAAAGAGCTCATTTTTTTGATCACAACGAAATAAATTTTAAGAAAAACGGAGCTAAAATGGAAAAGATATGAATTTTTAAAAAATATAAAATAAAAATTAAATAAAAAAGAAAATGGCTCAGCCGGCTCCGCAAGCCGAGCCACCAAGCCAAGCCAAGCCATCAAAGCCGACTCAGCCGTTGAAGCCATCAGTCGGTCTACGATCCAGGCGTGGACCGCCAGCTCAGCAAAATCCGGCGAATCAGAGCCTGCCACGTGGTGGACCTAGACCCTTAAAGGGTCTACAGAAATTTATCATGGCTCACAGGGCAATCTGGTCATTTCACTCGGTGACAGAAGCATTGATTGGTTGCGGTGTGCGGTGCGGCCGGTCTACGCGGTCCATGGGAACAGTGATTGCGCGATCGGACGGCTGCGGTTGATTGCGGTTAAGATCGGACGGTCAGCATTTTTTTTCGGTTGCCAATTTCACTCGGATCACCATCGGACGGCAGCGCCTGATTCCAGCTTCGATCCGATGGTCCAGAAATGCTCTCGGCAGTGATCAGGACTCCCGAAGCGCGATTTGCGGCCAGATTTTCTCGATCAAGCGCGATCGGACGGCCAGAATTTAATCCAACCTGATCTAGGCTGATAGGCATCCGATTTTGACGATTTTTGAACCATTGGATTCCTATCGAATAGCCAGAGATTTACCAGAGTCGTAACAGAGTTATTTTTATTCAAATTTTATTTAGATTTTTATGATTACAAAGGCAATTAGTCCCATATTGCCTTTAGAAAAAAATATCCAGCCCTCCTAGCACTATAAAAAGGACCCTAGGCCTCCAGAAATCAACATCTCCGATCAAGGTGAAGCTTTGGTACAGGGCGAAGCCAGGCTATGGGTTAAAGGCTGCTTCGAAGCAACGGGTGCCGAGAAGAAGAGTCGAGCTTCTACACCATCTTTCTGCCAATGCCGATCCAAGATCAGAGATCAGGCTATTTTATTTTATTTTCTTTTCTTTTTAAATTTTATGTATTTAAATTCTAAAATTTTAATTAATAAAAATTTTATTTTTGCATTTTAATTTCTTACTTTTTATTTTTATTGTAATTTAATTTTCATACTTTAATTATTACTTTTTATTTTATTGCAAGTAGATGCTAAGATCTAACTAATAGATCTTAGTACCAAGTTTAAATTTCTGCACCTTTTAATTTTTGCTTTTAATTTTTCGACTTCACTTTTGATTCTAAAAATCCTTTTCTTCTTTTCTTTTCAAAAATCAAAGATTTCAAATCTAAAAACACTACCTTCCCTGTGGATTCGACCCGACTCACTACTATCTACGCAATTTCAATGATTTTAAGAAAATCGGAATTAAACTGATAAACACAGTGTCTTAACGACAACATCGTGTCCCTATCAAGTTTTTGGCGCCATTGCCGGAGGAAGGAATAGATGCTATTTTTTTTCTTTAATTTTTTTGATTTTTTTTTTTATAAATTAATTATATTTTTTTTAATATTGCTTACTAATTTTTTTTATTTATTTTGTAGAAAAAAAAAGGAGAAAATGAAGAAAGCATCTAATTTTGGTGAGATCAATCCTAACCCTAGTCCTCTTTTCTTTTTTTATTTATTTATTTATTTATTTTATTTTTAAATTAATTTAAAAAAATATTCATTTAAACCTAATTAAAAGCCTCATGATAAGATTAGAAACCCTAACTGTTTAGAGCATGCATCATATTAGTTTTATTTTTTTTTATTTTTATTTTTATTTTTTTTGGTGATTGCTGGAGGCAAGGTAAGCCTTTCAGAATACAATTAGTTACATGCATCTAGTTTAAATTGCATAGAACCCTTTGATTGAAATTTTTTTTTTTTTTGCATATTCATATTAAATCAAATTAAGGGCACAACCCAATTAAACAAGATAAGGTGGGGATTTGATCACCCTTCCTTAGCCCACAAACAACCAACCAACATCCTGCATTGACCTAAACCTTTAAATTAAAATCAATTAGACATCAACCCTAGGAACTCGAGCTCAATAGGATAAGGAATCCTAAGAGTTGAACCTGGATTAGGATAAGTCAATTTGACTGGTGTCTAGGAAAGTGGTTCAGGGACGATTGGGCCCGAAGGAAGGTGGTTTCTAATTGGTTCCGTTCGCTTACCTGGCCAAGCATAATTGGTGTCTAAGGCAAGCAACGGGGGGACTCCCACCGACCTTACACTTACCTGGCTAGTTGATTGGCTAATCCTACACTTGGAGGGCTTGAAGGTGACCTTGGCAGTTAGGAGCTGTCTAGATCTAGGATAACCCTTAGTCAGGATTGATTGACCAACTTGATTGCTAACCAACATCAAACCTAATTAAACCTTAATTCTTCTCTTCTCTTCTTAGTTCTAGGACTCCTTAGGACCTCTTCTTTAGAACTTTCTTCTCCTTACTCCTCTAAAAATAAAATAAAAATAAATAAAATAAAAATTAAATTAAACTAACTAAAAAATATTAAAAATAATAATTAAATTAAATTAAATTAAATTAAAATTAACAAATAAAATAATTAAAAAAAATTAATTTTTAATATAATAAAATAATAAAAAAAAATTAATAAAAAAAATTCTAAAATTTTTTTTTTGAACCATACATTAGGGTTACACTAATACATGCATGGTAGGAAATCACTTTTTTCTGATTTAGTTGAACTTAATTGAATGGTTGATTCACATTAAACATAATCAAATGGCTAATATGAATCTAATAGTCCAAAAATTAGATAAAGTTGACCTTCTTGCTCAGAAAATAGATCAACTCCTAACCCTAGGTCAACAATCTCCTACACAATTCACATCATCTTCTAATTATCAGGAGAGATTATTCAATCTGTGCTAGCCCAACCCATCATGTGAGTGAATGTCCTATGACTGCACAATTTCCATATTTTATCCAAGAACAAGTTCAAGCTGCTCAAGGATACTCCAAATTGATTAATGACCCATTTTCAAATTCATATAATTCAGATTGGAGTAACTTTAATTTTTCTTGGACATCCCAACAGACTCAGGCTCAGACCCAAATTTTACTTGAGTCCAAAATTATCAAAATAGGCCCCAATACCAAAACTATGCCTATAATAATGGCATGCAGAAAAGTAACACACTTGATACTAAGATCTAATTAGTTTAGATCTAGCATCTACTTGCTGAAAAATAAAAAAATAATTACTAAAAATATAGAAATTAAAAATTGTAATAAAATAAAAGTTTGAAATTAAAGTGCAAAAATAAAATTTTTATTAATTAAAAATTTTGAATTTAAATACATAAAATTTAAAATAAATACAATAAAATAGCCTGATCGCTGATCTGGATCGAATGGGTGAAAAGATGGTGTAGAAGCCCAGCTTTTTCCTCTTGGCATCAGTTACCTCAAAACAGCCATTAACCGAGCCTAGCTTTAATCCTTGTACATAAGCTTCACCTTATTAGAGTGTTGGATTTTGGAGCTTGGGGTCCTTTTATAGAGCTAAGAAGGCTAAAAGAAAAAATAGATATTTTTTCCTGGAGGCAATGTGGGACTAAGGTTGTTTTAATATGAAAATAGAAAAAAATTTGAGTGAAATTCGGGATTAAAATAGCCCCTCTGAGTTCTTTTAATTCTGATCGTTAATGGTGACATCCGATGCTTCCAAAAAATAGTGTGTAAAATGGCCCAGATCAAGTCGATTAATTTCTGACCATTGGATCATATTTGAATGGGAAAAAATTTAGGCCGTTGATCATGCACCTGAGAGTTTTTGATCATCGTCGGAAGCCTTCTGGACTGTTCGAATGGGATAGCTGGAATCAAACGCTGTCGTCCGATGGCGATCCAATATGAAAATCGCAATGAAAAAAAATGCTTGTGCCATCCAATCTTGATCGTAAACAACCACCACCGTACGATCGCACATTTACTTATTCTATGGACGCGGTGTGGAGGCCCGACAATGTGCACCGCAACAAATCAGCATTTTTTATTGATCGATGAAAGACCAAAATACCCTATGGAGCATGATGAATTTTCTATATAATCCTTAGGGGTCTAAGGTCCACATGTGGCAAGCTCTAATTCATTAGTGTTTGCTGAGCTAGCCGTCCACACTAATGCTGTAGACTGACTGATGGCTTCTGGCTTGAGTCGACTAGCATATAATAGCTTGGCCACTTCGGCTTGGCCGGCGCGTTTGGATGCGCGCGACGTGTTGTTGATAAGCATCATAAATTTCCAATAAAAGTAATTAATTTATTAATTAATTATATTACATTTTTAATAATTATTAAGTAATTTATATATAATTTTAAAAAATTTCATATTTTATTAATTAAAAAAATTAAATTAAAAAATAATAAAAATAATAAAATTAAAAATAAAATTTTATTATCAATAGAAAGAGCTCATTTTTTTGAATCACAACGAAATAAATTTTTAAGAAAAACCGGAGCTAAAATGGAAAGATATGAATTTTTAAAAAATTATAAAATAATAAATTAAAATAAAAAGAAATGGCTCAGCCAGCCTCCGCAGCCGAGCCACCAAGCCAAGCCAAGCCATCAAGCCGAACTCAACGTTGAAGCCATCAGTCGGTCCTAGCGATCCAGGTGTGGACCGCCGCTCAGCAAAAATCCGGTGAATCAGAGCCTGCCACGTGTGGACCTAGCCCTTAAAGGGTCTACAGAAAATTTATTCATGGCTCACAGGGCAATCTGGTCATTTCCACTCGGTGACAGAAGCATGATTGGTTGCGGTGTGCGGTGCGCCGTCTACACGCGGTCCATGGAAGGCAGTGATTGCGCGATCGGCGGCTTGCGGTTGATTGGGTTAAGATCGACGGTCAGCATTTTTTTTTCGTTGCCCAATTTCACTTCGATCACATCGGAACGGTCCCAGCGCCTGATTCCCAGCTTCGATCACGATGGTCAGAATGCTCTCGCAGTGATCAGGAACCTCCCGAAGCGCGATTTGCGGTCAGATTTTCTCGATCAAGCGCGAATCGGACGGCCAGAATTTATCCACTTGATCTAGGGCTGATAGCAAAGAGAGGGAGGGATGGGATCCGGCCTCGCCAGTGAGGAAGATCGAGAAAGGGAGAGAGGAAGATCGAGAGATGAAAAAGTTGGGAGGGAGGGGTTCGGCCACGCCGTCGTCGCCGGCGAGAGAGATCGAGAGAGGGAGAGAGGGAGTGATCGAGGGGATGGCACATAGTCGAGCCAGCTCGGATATGCAATCGAGCTGGCTCGGGCCGTGATCGAACCGACTGGGGGAGGATCCAAGCTGGATGTCTCAGGCATAGAGTCGACTATCTCAGGTATGGAGCTGGCTCGACTTTTAAGCGAATAGAATTTGATATGTCTCTCTAAGGTTCCAACTTTAAGCCCTAAGATGCCACCATCATCTACTTTATTCTTCTTTCAGATTTCTGGATTAACACCAAAGTTTGCGCAAGGGATCGAATCTACGACTGTTGCTCATCCTTAATTATTTATGAATGTAATTCATGTTGTAGAATTTATTGTATAATATTTTTTGGATGTTTATATCTTATTGCTTTTGTTTATTCCATTGCATAACGATAGATTCGTTAATTGATTAGTGTACATTTAGAGACTATTTATTGATGCTATACTAATATTATTGTTCAACATATTATGTTGATTAATATTCATTAACATTGCAGGTCATGATGGCACCGAAATGCCATCTAGCTTTCACCCCTACCCCTCGGTGGGTTACGTGCAGTTCAGCATCCGAGGAGCAGTCGGAGCATACTCCATCCACCTCGATATTGGCTGCTCAGGAATCTTCACTATCGGCATCTACTCCATCGACGACATCTACTTCACCGATGACATCTACTCCACCAGTAGCTAAGCCTCTACCGTCGCCCATATTTAAGATACATGCTACTATGCAGTCATCTAAGTGTACATTTTTATTATATTAGCATAATTTTATTTTTTATATAGTATTTGTATACTTATATATTTGTATAACATATTTGCATTGCAGGTGCATCATCCAGTCGGATATTTTACGGTCCCACACGTATGGCATATGTGTGGAACGCTAGCATCAGGGGATGGTCTATTACGATGCAAAGAGGAGGCCGATAGGGGAGATCACATGAGAGATGCATTCCATTTTTGGAGTGCTTGTGAGGTGGTCAGACATCATTCCCATAGAGCCCATAGACTGACGTTTGATGGATGCTGCCATCAGGGATCGGGTATAGAAGGAGATATGAGTAAGTACGTGCATCTTAATTATATTTATGCATTTTATATGTTTACACTATATATGTTTGATTAGAATAATTTTGTAACTATTTTTAATAACTTTGTGTAGAGGAGGTACAACTTTTTCGATCATGAGAGGGCTCAAGATGCCCGACTGAGGAAGATCGAAAAGTTGTACCGAGGTTACAAGATCAAGCTCCACAGAGGATGGCTCGAGCACCGATGAGACACTCCAAAGGAGCTTGTTCCCTGGATACAGGACTATCCTTCGAGTCAATGAGAGAGGATGGTTAGACACTTGAGAAGCTAGAAGTTCGAGGTAAAATTTCTAACTTTTGAATTTTTCAATACGCTTAAAATTTTATTTAAATATTATTATTTATTTGAATACTTATTAGGCTACCTTCCATCAGAACCAAAAGAATCGTGCAGCCCAGGAGTATACGCACACTCTAGGCCACGAGTCAATCATTTGCATAGAGAGATAATTAATTCTAAATCTTACTAGATAAATTAAATTCATATTTTTTATCATTTTTTTAATAAATTTAATCTTTGTTATAGCTGATGAGAGATGGAGTGATGTCCTGCCGTAGCAAGATCTTCCGTCCAGTCACACGGACAAGACGGGCAGGCCGATGAACGTCGCGATCGAACGTATTTTTGTAAGTATTAAATATATTAGTATATACTATTAATATTATAGTATTTTTTATAAAATTTTATTTTAATTTATAATTATAGGATCAATTAGATGCACTCGCGAGCGAGGGCTCGGATACCTCTAGGCCCCATGACCATCTATCTCAGATCTTGGGGCCTGAGCACTCTGAGAGGATCTGATGCAGGCTCGAACATATGCCGATGAGCTACTGATCTGAGGTGAGCATCTCCTCATAGATTTTCAGTGTCATCAATCAGGAGGAGCTTGAGGAGGCGTTGGCATGGGCAGATCATGCTGCGACGCAGCCAGATCGGACTGAAGAGCGTTAATCTCATCTGGAGGACATCGTGAGAGACATGATGTCAATGCTCAGTGCGTATTTTGAAGTCATGAACTTTGAGGATATGTTGGCCCATGATCGAAATGTGATGTTGTCATTAAGACACCATGTTTATCAGTTTAATCCGACTTCTTAAAATAATTAAAAATCCATAGATAGTAGTGAGTCGGATCGAATCCTTATAAAAGGTAGTATTTTTAGATTTAAAATCTTTAATTTTTTTTAAAAGAAAAAAAGATTTGAAAATAAAATTTGAAGTTGGAAATTAAAATTGCAAAATAAAAATTAAATTATGCAGAAAAGTAAACTTGATACTAAGATCTATTAGTTAGATCTTAGCATCTACTTGCTGAAAAATAAAAAAATAATAATAAAAATATAGAAATTAAATTGTAATAAAAATAAAAAGTTGAAATTAAAGTGCAATAATAAAATTTTTATTAATTAAAATTTTAGAATTTAAATACATAAAATTTAAAAATAAAATAAAATAAAATAGCCTGATCTCTGATCTTGGATCGGCATGGGTGAAAAGATGGTGTAGAAGCCCAGCTTTTTCCTCTTGGCATCAGTTACCTCAAAACAGCCATTAACCCAGAGCCTAGCTTTATCCTGTACCAAAGCTTCACCTTGATTAGAGATGTTGATTTTTGGAGGCTTGGGGTCCTTTTTATAGAGCTAGGAAGGCTAGATATTTTTTCTGGAGGCAATGTGGGACTAAGGGTTGTTTTAATCATGAAAATAGAAAAAAATTTGAGTGAAATTCGGATTAAAATAGCCCCTCTTGAGTTCTTTTAATTCTGATCGTTAGATGGTGATCCGATGCTTCCAAAAAATAGATGTGTAATGGCCCAGATCAAGTCGGATTAATTTCTGACCATTGGATCATATTTGATGGAAAAATTTAGGCCGTTGATCATGCACCTGAGAGTTTGATCATCGTCGGAAGCCTTCTGGACTGTCGAATGGAAGCTGGAATCAAACGCTGTCGTCCGATGGCGATCCAAATGAAATCAGCAATAGAAAAAAATCTTGGCCATCCAATCTTGATCGTAAACAACCACCACCGTACGATCGCACATTTACTATTCCTATGGACCGTGTGGACCGACCACATCGTGCACCGCAACCAATCAGCATTTTTTATTGATAGATGAAAAAGACCAAAATACCCTATGAGCCATGATGAATTTTCTATAAATCCTTTAGGGGTCTAGGTCCACCATGTGGCAAGCTCTAATTCATTAGTGTTTGCTGAGCTAGCGGTCCACACTATGCTGTAGACTGACTGATGGCTTCTGGGCTTGAGTCGACTAGCATATATAGCTTGGCACGTCGGCTTGGCTCGGCGCGTTTGGATGCGCCGACTGTTGTGTGATAAGCATCATAAATTTACCAATAAAAGTATTAATTTATTAATTAATTTATATTAATTTTTAATAATTATTAATTAATTTATATATAATTTTTAAAAAATTCATATTTTTATTAATTAAAAAATTAATTAAAAAATAATAAAAATAATAAAAATTAAAAAATAAAATTTTATTATCAATAGAAAGAGCTCATTTTTTTGATCACAACGAAATAAATTTTAAGAAAAACGGAGCTAAAATGGAAAAGATATGAATTTTTAAAAAATATAAAATAAAAATTAAATAAAAAAGAAAATGGCTCAGCCGCCTCCGCAAGCCGAGCCACCAAGCCAAGCCAAGCCATCAAAGCCGACTCAACCGTTGAAGCCATCAGTCGGTCTACGATCCAGGTGTGGACCGCCAGCTCAGCAAAATCCGGTGAATCAGAGCCTGCCACGTGGTGGACCTAGACCCTTAAAGGGTCTACAGAAATTTATCATGGCTCACAGGGCAATCTGGTCATTTCACTCGGTGACAGAAGCATTGATTGGTTGCGGTGTGCGGTGCAGCCGGTCTACGCGGTCCATGGGAGCAGTGATTGCGCGATCGGACGGCTGCGGTTGATTGCGGTTAAGATCGGACGGTCAGCATTTTTTTTCGGTTGCCAATTTCACTCGGATCACCATCGGACGGCAGCGCCTGATTCCAGCTTCGATCCGATGGTCCAGAATGCTCTCGGCAGTGATCAGGACTCCCGAAGCGCGATTTGCGGTCAGATTTTCTCGATCAAGCGCGATCGGACGGCCAGAATTTAATCCAACCTGATCTAGGCTGATAGGCATCCGATTTTGACGATTTTTGAACCATTGGATTCCTATCGAATAGCCAGAGATTTACCAGAGTCGTAACAGAGTTATTTTTATTCAAATTTTATTTAGATTTTTATGATTACAAAGGCAATTAGTCCCATATTGTCTTTAGAAAAAAATATCCAGCCCTCCTAGCACTATAAAAAGGACCTTAGGCCTCCAGAAATCAACATCTCCGATCAAGGTGAAGCTTTGGTACAGGGCGAAGCCAGGCTATGGGTTAAAGGCTGCTTCGAAGCAACGGGTGCCGAGAAGAAGAGTCGAGCTTCTACACCATCTTTCTGCCAATGCCGATCCAAGATCAGAGATCAGGCTATTTTATTTTATTGTCTTTTCTTTTTAAATTTTATGTATTTAAATTCTAAAATTTTAATTAATAAAAATTTTATTTTTGCATTATAATTTCTTACTTTTTATTTTTATTGTAATTTAATTTTCATACTTTAATTATTACTTTTTATTTTATTGCAAGTAGATGCTAAGATCTAACTAATAGATCTTAGTACCAAATTTAAATTTCTGCACCTTTTAATTTTTGCTTTTAATTTTTCGACTTCACTTTTGATTCTAAAAATCCTTTTCTTCTTTTCTTTTCAAAAATCAAAGATTTCAAATCTAAAAACACTACCTTCTCTGTGGATTCGACCCGACTCACTACTATCTACGCAATTTCAATGATTTTAAGAAATCGAATTAAACTGATAAACACAGTGTCTTAACG
Organism: Cocos nucifera; assembly: GCA_006176705.1. NCBI lineage: Eukaryota > Viridiplantae > Streptophyta > Magnoliopsida > Arecales > Arecaceae > Cocos > Cocos nucifera. The sequence goes on along the minus strand of QRFJ01001472.1, from coordinate 170,122 downwards.
ACAACATCGTGTCCCTATCAAGTTTTTGGCGCCATTGCCGAGGAAGGAATAGATGCTATTTTTTTTTCTTTAATTTTTTTGATTTTTTTTTTATAAATTAATTATATTTTTTTTAATATTATTTACTAATTTTTTTTATTTATTTTGTAGAAAAAAAAAGGAGAAAATGAAGAAAGCATCTAATTTTGGTAAGATCAATCCTAACCCTAGTCCTCTTTTCTTTTTATTTATTTATTTATTTATTTTATTTTTAAATTAATTTAAAAAATATTCATTTAAACCTAATTAAAAGCCTCATAATAAGATTAGAAACCCTAACTGTTTAGAGCATGCATCATATTAGTTTTATTTTTTTATTTATTTTTTTTGGTGATTGCTGGAGGTAAGGTAAGCCTTTCAGAATACAATTAGTTACATGCATCTAGTTTAAATTGCATAGAACCTTTTTATTGAAATTTTTTTTTTTTTGTGCATATTCATATTAAACCAAATTAAGGGCACAACCCAATTAAACAAGATAAGGTGGGGATTCCATCACCCTTCCTTAGCCCACAAACAACCAACCAACATCCTGCATTGACCTAAACCTTTAAATTAAAATCAATTAGACATCAAACCCTGAGAATTCGAGCTCAATAGGATAAGGAATCCTAAGAGTTGAACTGGATTAGGATAAGTCAACTTGACTGGTGACTAGGAAAGTGGTTCAGGAACGATTGGACCCGAAGAAAGGTGGTTTTTAATTGGTTCCGTTCGCTTACCTGGCCAAGCATAATTGGTGTCTAAGGCAAGCAACGGGGGGACTCCCACCAATCTTACACTTATCTGGCCAGTTGATTGGCTAATCCTACACTTGGAGGGCTTGAAGGTGACCTTGGCAGTTAGGAGCTGTCTAGATCTAGGATAACCCTTAGTCAGGATTGATTGACCAATTTGATTGCTAACCAACATCAAACCTAATTAAACTTAATTTTTCTCTCTCTTCTTAGTTCTAGGACTCCTTAGGATCTTTTCTTTAGAACTCTTCTCCTTACTCCTCTAAAAATAAAATAAAAATAAAATAAATAAAAATTAAATTAAACTAACTAAAAAATATTAAAAATAATAATTAAATTAAATTAAATTAAATTAAAATTAACAAATAAAATAATTAAAAAAATTAATTTTTAATATAATAAAATAATAATAAAAAAATTAATTAAAAAAAATTCTAAAATTTTTTTTTGAACCATACATTAGGGTTACACTAATACATGCATGGTAGGAAATCACTTTTTTCTGATTTAGTTGAACTTAATTGAATCGTTGATTCACATTAAACATAATAATGGCTAATATGAATCTAATTGTCCAAAAATTAGATAAAGTTGACCTTCTTGCTCAGAAAATAGATCAACTCCTAACCCTAGGTCAACAATCTCCTACACAATTCACATCATCTTCTAATTATCAGGAGACTTATTCAAACTGTGCTAGCCCAAACCATCATGTGAGTGAATGTCCTATGGCTGCACAATTTCCATATTTTATCTAAGAACAAGTTCAAGCTGCTCAAGGATACTCCAAATTGATTGATGACCTATTTTCAAATTCATATAATTCAGATTGGAGTAACTATAATTTTTCTTGGACATCCCAACAGACTCAGGCTCAAACCCAAATTTTATCTATCCAAAACTATCAAAATAGGCCCCAATACCAAAACTATACCTATAATAATGGCCAGCCTAGTCAGTTTATCCAGCCATCATATTATAATCAGCCCTCATACCCACCTCCTCAACAGACCAATCTAGCTGATGATAGATTTAACCAACTTCAACATTTGATTCTGACTCAACAGCAATCTATTGCCATACTAGAAGCTCAAATAGGACAATTAGTTGAGTCTAACATGAGGAGAGAACTAGATCAACTACCGAACCTACCAATTTCAAACAACCCATCTAATGTCCACCAATCACCTGGATCAAGTTATCAATTTAATGTCTCACTTAAGAATCCTCAATTTGAGAATACCAAAGTAATTTCTGAACTTAAAAGCTATAGAATTCTTATGGACCCATACCAAGATCAGGTGAGAGAGGCTAGTACTGATGCTAGCCAAAATGAAAATTTAGAGAAACTGGTTAGTACTGAGACTAACCACATAGAAGAACTCGAGCCAAGAATTAGTACTGATGCTAGTTCTAATTTAAATGAGATAGAAATAAGGGAAAAGAGAATAGATGATTTACCCGAGACTTATAAACCTAATGTCCTATTACCTTCAATCCTAGAAGCTGGTTCTTCTTATAAAAGTCAAAAGGCATGTAATGAAATGTCAATAGAGTTGTTTAAGCAGGATCACATTAATTTACCTCCAGAATTAAAACCGCCTTTAGTCACCATTCCAGCACCCATTGAATCAAACTTAACTCCTAAAACTCCATTCATGAGCATTTTAGAAAAATAAATAGGAGAAATTCTTAATAAATATGGGTCTGAAAAAGGAATCATAAATTATATCCCAAAAATTAACAGTGAATATATCAATAATGGGATTAAAAATTAATTTTCTAAGATTGGCAATCCAAAACCATTGGAATTTATCAATCCAATATTCGACACAGGATAGTGAGCTGCATTGTGTCTGGCTGAAGATGGTAAACTTAGCGCTTGTTGGGAGGCAATCCAATATTTAGTTTTTATCTAATTTATCTTTTTAGTTAATTTTATTTTTAGGATAATTTGAATAAGTTGGAGGGAGAGCTCAAATTTTCAAAGGCATATGCTGGACTAAAAATATACTGAGTTAGGTGTATTCTTTCATATTCTTTATTATATTCTTTATTTTTTCTTCTCCATTGAGGACAATGTCGATTAAGTTGGGGGGAGAGAAAAATAAAAAAAATTTAAAAATTTAAGTCCTCAAAAAAGTTAGTATTTAGTATTTAGATACTTAATTATGCTTAAGAATCGAATTAAACTAAGCATTTTAAAAAGAAAATTGATGCACAGATTAGAGAATCTATGAGATATTGAGGAATCAAGTATTAAGAAAATTCAATAAAGAGTTAAGTCTAGAACATAAAAAGTTTTTTCCTTGGAGCATTTCTAATTATTTCTATTAGCATCAAAGAAAAGTCTACTTTTTATAGGCTTGTGTAGGGTAACTATACATTTCTTCATATAAAAATTTATTTTAATAAAATAGTTTTCAAGTACTTCTCACTGAGTAACCGGGCCTCTTTGCCTAAGCAAGCATTGAGTTTCACGTCAAAAGGTGGAAGGGCAAAGAAGCTCGTTGTAAAGCTAGTCTTAACTCGTAGCCTATTTGATTCGAGCTAGTAAGCCCGAGGGGTATTCTATACCTAGTGCCCTAAAGCCAACTGGTTTGGGAGTCATTGGCCCAAGACTCGCTACATGGATCAAATAGAAAGCTTAAGGAGTTAAGACACTCAATAGTGGTACAACATTAAAAAAAAAAAAAAAAAGATTCCCACCGAGTAACCGAGTCCCGTTGCCTAAGTAAGCAATGATATTCGCATCAAAAAGTGGGCAATATGAAAATAAAAATTAATAAATGAAGGATGGAAGTAGCAATACACCTGTCTATATGAAAGTTTTGACAAATCAGAAATAAAAGTGGAATAATTTAGAAAAAGTTCTGAAAAATTTAATGTTCTTTACTTAATTTTTTTATTGATAAGTATTAATACCCCAATGATATATCTCATTTAAGCTCTACTGAATATCAATGGCCATTTTGAAAATTGCTTAGGTAAAATTCGAAACTCTAAAGTTAAAAGGTATTTAAAATTAAATTCTTTCTTTACTCGAGGATGAGCAAAGCTTAAGTTGGGGGGTGTGATAAGCATCATAAATTCACCAATAAAAGTATTAATTTATTAATTAATTTATATTAATTTTTAATAATTATTAAATAATTTATATATAATTTTTAAAAAATTCATATTTTTATTAATTAAAAAATTAATTAAAAAAATAATAAAAAAATAATAATAAATAAAAAATAAAATTTTATTATCAATAGAAAGATCTTATTTTTTTGATCACAATGAAATAAATTTCAAGAAAAATGGAGCTAAAATGGAAAAGATATGAATTTTTAAAAAATATAAAATAAAAATTAAATAAAAAAGAAAACGGCTCAGCCGCCTCCGCAAGCCGAGCCACCAAGCCAAGCCGAGCCACCAAGCCATCAAAGCTGACTCAGCCATTGAAGCCATCAGCCTGTTTACGATCCAGGCGTGGACCGCCAGCTCAACAAAATCCGGCGAATCAGAGTCTGCCACGTGGTGGACCTAGACCCTTAAAGGGTCTACAGAAATTTATCACGGCTCACAGGGCAATCTAGTCATTTCACTCGATGACAGAAGCGTTGATTGGTTGCGGTGTGCGGTGCGGTCGGTCTACGCGGTCCATGGGAGCAATGATTGCGCGATCGGACGGCTGCGGTTGATTGCGGTTAAGATCAGACAGTCAGCATTTTTTTCGGTTGCCAATTTCACTCGGATCACCATCGAATGGCAGTGCCTAATTCCATCTTCAATCCAACGGTCCAGAATGCTCCCGACGGTGATCAGGACTCCCGAAGTGCGATTTGCGGCCAGATTTCCTCGATCAAGCGCGATCGGACGGCCAGAATTTAATCTGACCTGATTTGGGCTGATAGGCATCCGATTTTGACGATTTTTGAACCGTTGGAATCCTATCAAATAGCCAGATTTTACCAGATTTACTAAAGTCATAATAGAGTTATTTTTATTCAAATTTTATTTAGATTTTTATGATTACAAAGGCAATTAGTCCCATATTGCCTTTAGAAAAAAATATCCAGACCTCCTAGCACTATAAAAAGGATCCTAGGCCTCCAGAAATTAACATCTCCGATCAAGGTAAAGCTTTGGTATAGGGCGAAGCCAGGCTATGGGTTAAAGGCTGCTTCGAAGCAACGGATGCCAAGAAGAAGAGTCGAGCTTCTACACCATCTTTCTACCAATGCCGATCCAAGATCAGAGATCAGGCTATTTTATTTTATTATCTTTTCTTTTTAAATTTTATGTATTTAAATTCTAAAATTTTAATTAATAAAAATTTTATTTTTGTATTTTAATTTCTTACTTTTTATTTTTATTATAATTTAATTTTTATACTTTAATTATTATTTTTTATTTTATTGCAAGTAGATGCTAAGATCTAACTAATAGATCTTAGTATCAAGTTTAAATTTCTGCACCTTTTAATTTTTGCTTTTAATTTTTCAACTTCATTTTTGATTCTAAAAATTCTTTTCTTCTTTTTTTTTCAAAAATTAAAGATTTCAAATCTAAAAATACTACCTTTCCTGTGGATTCGACCCGACTCACTACTATCTATGCAATTTCAATGATTTTAAGAAGTTGGATTAAACTGATAAACATGGTGTCTTAACGACAACATCGTGTCCCTATCACTGCGGCATGGCGGCTTGAGCCGTTTGAGCCGTATGTTATTTTTCATTTAAATTTTTTTATTTTATTTCTTTAGAAATTCATATCTTTTTCGTTTTAGCTCCATTTTGCTTCAAACTTATTTCGTTATGATCAAAAAAATGAGCTCTTTTATTAATTATAAAATTTTATTTTATAATTTTTATTATTTTTTAATTAATTTTTAATTAATAAAAATATAAATTTATTAAAAATTATATATAAATTAATTAATAATTCTTAAAATTAATATAAATTAATTAATAAATTAATATTTTTATTGATAAATTTATGGTACTTATCACACCCTCCAACTTAAGCTTTGCTCGTCCTCGAGTAAAGAAAGAATTTAGTTTTAAATACTTTTTAACTTTAGAATTTTAAATTTTATCTAAATAATTTTCAAAATAGCCATTGATATTCAGTAGAGCTTAAATGAGATATATCATTGAGGTATTAATACTTATCAATAGAAAAATTAAGTAAAGAACATTAAATTTTTTAGAAATTTTTCTAAATTATTCCATCTTTATCTCTGATTTGTCTAAACTTTCATATAGGCAAGTGTATTGCTACTTCCGCTCTTCATTTATTGATTTTTATTTTCACATTGCCCACTTTTTGATGTGAATATCATTTCTTACTTAGGCAATGGAACTCGATTACTTGATGAAAAATCAATATTTTTTTTTAACGTTGTACCACTATTGAGTGTCTTAACCCCTTAAGCTTTCTATTTGATCCATGTAGCGAGTCTTGGACCAATGACTCGCAAATCAGTTGGCTTTAGGGCACTAGATATAGAATATCCCTCGGACTTACTAGCTCGAATCAAACAAGCTATGAGTTAAGACTAGCTTTACAATGAGCTTCTTTGCCCTTCCCATCTTTTGATGCCAAACTCAATGCTTACTTAGGCAAAAAGGCTCGATTATTCAGTGAGAAGTACTTGAAAATTATTTTATTAAAATAAATTTTTATATGAAAAAACGTATAGTTATCCTACACAAGTCTATAAAAAGTAGACTTTTCTTTGATGCTAGTAGAAATAATTAGAAATGCTCTAAGAAAAAAAATTTTATATTCTAGACTTAACTCTTTATTAAATTTTTTTAATACTTGATTTCTCAATATCTCACAGATTCTCTGATCTGTGTATCAATTTTCTTTTAAAAATGCTTAGTTTAATTTGATTCTTAAGCATAATCAAGTGTCTAAATACTAAATACTAACTTTTTTGAGAACTTAAAATTTTAAAAATTTTTATTTCTCTTTCTCCAACTTAATCGACATTATCCTTAATGAAAAAAAATAAAGGGTGTAATAAAGAACATGAAAGAATACACCTGACTCAGAATATTTTTGGTCCAGCACATGTCTTTGAAAATTTAAGCTCTCCCTCCAACTTATTCAAATTATCCTAAAAAAATTAACTAAAATAATAAATTAAACTAAAAAAAATTAAATATTGGGTTGTCTCCCAACAAGCGCTAAGTTTACCGTCTTCAGCTAGACACAATGTAGCTTACTATCCTGTGTCAAATATTGGATTGACAAATTCCAATGGTTTTGGATTGTCAATCTCAGAAAGTTGATTTATAATTCCATTATTGATATATTCACTGTTAATTTTAGGGATACAATTTATGATCCCATTCTCAGACCCATGTTTATTAAGAATTTCTCTTATTTATTTTTCTAAAATACTCGCGAATGGAGTTTTTGTATTAGGAGTCAAATTTGATTCAATGGGTGCTGGAATGGTGACTAAAGGAGGTTTTAATTCTAGAGGTAAATTAATGTGATCTTGCTTAAACAACTCCGTTGACTCTTTATTACATGCCTCTTGATTTTTGTAAGAAGAACCTGCTTCTAGGGTTGAAGGAAACAAGCTTTTAGGTTTATAAGTTTCGGATAAATCATCTATTCTCTTTTCTCTTTTTTCTATCTCATTTAAACTAGAACTAGCATCAGTACTAATTCTTGGCTCGGATTCTTCTATGTGGTTAGTCTCAGTACTAACCAGTTTTTCTAAATTTTTATTTTGGCTAGCATAAGTACTAGCCTCTCTCACTTGGTCTTAGTATGGATCCATAAGAATCCTATAGCTTTTAAGTTCAGGAATTACTTTGGCATTCTCTAATTGGGAATTCTTAAGTGAGACATTAAATTGATAACTTGGTCCAGGTGATTGGTGGAGATTAGGTGGATTGTTTGAAATTGATAGATTCGGTAGTTGATCTAGTTCTCTCTTCATGTTAGACTCAACTAATTATTTTATTTGAGCTTCTAGCCTGGTGATTGATTGTTATTGAATTAGAATTAATTATTGAAGTTGATTGAATTTATCGTCGGCTAGATTAGTTTGTTGAGGAGGTGGGTATGAGAGCTGATTGTAATATGATGGCTGGGTAAACTGATTAGACTGACCATTATTATAGGCATAATTTTGGTATTGGGATCTATTTTGATAATTTTGCATAGGTAAAATTTGGGTCTGAGCTTGAGTCTGTTGAGATGTCCAAGAAAAATTATGGTGGTTGCTCCAATCTGGATTATATAAATTTGAAAATGAATCATTAATCAACTTAAAGTAGTCTTTAGCAGCTTGGACTTATTCTTGGATAAAAGATAAAAACTATGTAGTCATAGGACATTCACTCACATGATGGGTTGGGCTAATACAGATTGAACAAATCTTCTGATAATTAGAAGATGATGTGAATTGTTCAGGAGATTGTTGACCTAGGATTAGGATTTGATCTAATTTTTGAGCAAGAAGGTCAACTTTATTTAATTTTTGGACTATTAGGTTCAGATTAGCCATTTGATTATTAGGTTTAATGTGAATTAACCATTCAATTAAATTCAACTAAATCAGAAAAAGTGATTTCCTACCGTGCATGTATTAGTGTAACCCTAATATATAGTTCAAAATTTTTTTAAAATATTTTAGAATTATATATATATTATTATTATTTTATTATATTAAAAATTAAATTTTTTAAATTATTTTATTTATTAATTTTAATTTTAATTTAATTTAATTTAATTTAATTTAATTTAATTTAATTTAATTTTTATTTTTAATATTTTTTAGTTAGTTTAATTTAATTTTTATTTTATTTTATTTTATTTTATTTTTAGAGGAGAAAGGAGAAAAAAGAAAGAAGAATTCTAAAGAACAGGTCCTAAGGAGTCCTAGAACTAAGAAGAGAGAGAAGAATTAAGTTTAATTAGATTTGATGATGGTTAGCAATCAAGTTGGTTAATCAATCCTGACTAGGGGTTATCCTAGATCTAGACAGCTCCTAACTGCCAAAGTCACCTTTAAGCCCTCCAAGTGTAGGATTAGCCAATCAACTGGCCAGGTAAGTGTAAGGTCGATGGAAGTCCTTCTGTTGCTTGCCTTAGACACCAATTATGCTTGGTCAGGTAAGCGAATGGAATCAGTTAGAAACCACCTTCCTTCGGGCCCAGTCGTTCCTGAACCACTTTCCTAGACACTAGTCAAATTGACTAACCTTAACTTAGTTCAACTCTTAGGATTTCTTGTCCTATTGAGCTCGAGTTTTTAGGGCTGATGTCTAATTGATTTTAAAATTAAAGGCTTAGGTCAATGCAGGATACTGGTTGGTTGTTTGTGGGCTAAGAAAGGGTGATCAAATCTCCATCTTATCTTGTTTAATTGGATTGTGCCCTTAATTTGGTTTAATATGAATATGCACAAAAAAATTTTTAATCAAAGGGTTCTATGCAATTTAAACTAGATGCATACAATTAATTAAATTCTGAAAGGCTTACCTTGCCTCCAGTAATCATCAAAAAAAATAAAAATAAAAATAAAACTAATATGATGCATGCTCTAAATAGTTAGGATTTCTAATCTTATCATGAGATTTTTAATTAGATTTAAGTGAATATATTTTCTAAAAAAATTAATTTTAAAATAAAATAAATAAATAAATAAAAAGGGCTAGGGTTAGGATTGATCTCACCAAGCAAAACTAAATAATTCGTTACTTGCCCTGGTTCTTTTTATTCTTTAACCTCTTTTTATGCAAAATAAAAAAAAAATAGCAAGTAATATTTTAAAAAAAATATTTATAATTAATTTACAAAAAAATCAAAGAAATCAAAAAATAGCATCTTATTCTCTCCCCGACAACGATGTCAAAAACATGATAGGAATGCGATGTTGTCGTTAAGATACCGTGTTTATCAGTTTAATCCGACTTCTTAAAATAATTAAAAATCTATAAATAGTAGTGAGTCGAGTCGAATTCACAAAGAAAGTAGTATTTTTAGATTTAAAATCTTTAATTTTTTTTTAAAAAAAAGAAAAAAATTTAGAAATAAAATTTAAAGTCAAAAATTAAAATTACAAAGTGAAAATTAAGTTATGCAGAAAAGTAAACTTGGTACTAAGATCTATTAGTTAGATCTTAGCATTTACTTGCTGAAAAATAAAAAAATAATAATTAAAATATAGAAATTAAATTACAATAAAAATAAAAAGTTGAAATTAAAGTGTAATAATAAAATTTTTATTAATTAAAATTTTAGAATTTAAATACATAAAATTTAAAAAAAAAATAAAATAAAATAGTCTGATCTATGATCTTGGATCGGCATGGGTGGAAAGATGGTGTAGAAGCCCAGCTTTTTCTCTCGGTACCAGTTGCCTCAAAGCAGTCATTAACCCAGAGCCTGACTTTATTCTGTACCAAAGCTTGATCTTGATCGAAGATGTTGATTTTTGGAGGCCTAGGGTCCTTTTTATAGAGCTAGGGAGGCTAGATATTTTTTTTGGAGGCAATATGGGACTAAGGGTTGTTTTAATCGTGAAAATAGGAAGAAATTTGAGTGAAATTTGGATTAAAATAGCCCCTCTTGAGTTCTTTTAATTCTGGCCATTAGATGGTGATCCGATGCTTCCAAAAATACCAAAAATAGATGTGTAATGGCCTAGATCATGTTGGATTAATTTCTGACCATTGGATCACGCTTGATGGAGGAATTTAGGCCGTTGATCACGCACTTGAGAGTTTGATCGTCGTCGGGAGCCTTCTGGACCGTTGGATGGAAGTTGGAATGAAGCGCTGCCATCCGATGGCGATTCGAGTGAAATCAGCAATCGAAAAAAATCTTGACCATTCGATCTTAACCACAAACAACCACCACCATACGATCGCACATTTACTATTTCCATGGACCGCGTGGACCAGCCACATCATGCACCACAACCAATCAGCGCCTTTTATTGATAGATGAAAAGACCAAAATGCCCTGTGAGCCACAATGAATTTTCTGTAAACCCTTTAAGAGTCTAGGTCCACCACGTGGCAAGCTCTGATTCGCCGGTGTCTCCTAAAATGGCGGTCCACACTATGCTGTAGACCGACTGATGGCTTCTGAGCTTGAGTCGGCTAGCATGGATAGCTTAGCACGCCAGCTTGCTCGGTTTGGCTCGGCACATTTGGATGCACCAACTGCTGCGGCATCACGGCTTGAGCCGTTTGAGCCGTATGTTATTTTTCACTTAAATTTTTTATTTTATTTCTTTAAAAATTCATATCTTTTTCGTTTTAGCTCTGTTTTACTTCAAACTTATTTCATTATGATCAAAAAAATGAGCTCTTTCTATTGATTATAAAATTTTATTTTTTATCTTTTATTATTTTTTAATTAATTTTTTAATTAATAAAAATATGAATTTCTTAAAAATTATATATAAATTGATTAATAATTTTTAAAAATTATTATAAATTAATTGATAAATTAATATTTTTATTGATAAATTTATGATACTTATCAGCCCACATTTTAGCTCCAACTTCAGCTCCAGCTCCGGCTCCAGCTCCAGCACCAGCTCCAGCTCCGGCTTTGGCTCTAACTTTCGGTGATGATGATGATGATGTAGATTTAGGATATTTTTGATGTATTTTATTTTTTTAAAAAATATTATAATAAATTTTATTCAATAATAATATTTTAGCATTTCAGAATAATTTTTATATTTATTATATTTTTTTCGTGTTATATATCTATATTTATCAGGTAAAATATATAAAAAATAAAATTTTTAATTTTTTTAGTTATTCAAGATCTATGGCAGCGATTTTATAATCACTGACATATCCATGTCAACCGTTGTTATAGATTTCTGATGTAAACGGTGCCAACCGCTGTATTAGACCTATAATAATGGTTAAGAAATTGCTGCTATAGATTATCTATAGCAGCGGTTATATAACCACTGCCATAGGTCGATCTATTGCAGTAATTTATAAATCGCTATAATAAACTATCTATGGTAGTGGTTCAAACAACTGCTGCCATAGAGCTACAGCGATGGCTTCAGTAACAGCAATTAAATAACCACTGTCATAGCCTTTGGCAGCAGTTTTTTGGGCTACAGCAGTGGTTACGAACTACTATCGTAGCCCTTTTTTATAGTAGTGAACGGGGTGTAATTCTAAAATCGATGGGGAGGACTCCTTAGTCTCAAGCTGTGAGGCTAATATGGGGCCTCTCTTTCAGTACGTGCATTGCTTAGCTTCTCTTGGGCATATTTTTGTTCCTGGCTACTTTCCTTCCTTCAGATCTACGCTGATCAGCTTGTCCTTCCTCAGTGTGGTATATCTATGAGCTCTCGCAAGGGGTCGGCATAATTCCTTAAAAACTTCTTGTTTAGATAGAAAATAAGCATGGAACTCCGAAGTCCCCACTTCATAGTTGACATAGCGACCCCTCCTTGATTGAGGTCGTGGATCTCCAACATGCTGATGGCATTAAACCAGCCATGTACTCTCTCAAAGACTCCCCTTCCATTTGCTAGATGGAGAAGAGGCTGTTCAAATTTTGTGGCTGCTTTATGTTGTTGCTGATGTGCACCATAAACTACCTCTCCAATTGCTCGAACAAGTGAATAAAGTCTAGTTGCAGATTGGAATACCGCATCCTAATAGATTTTTTAAGGATGGCAGGGAAAGCAAGACACATAAGGCATCAGAAGCCTCTTGAATCATCATAAAAATCTTGTAGCACTCAAGGTGGTTGAGTGGATCTTAGGAGCCATCATATAGCTCTAATTATGGCATCTTGAACTAAGGTGGGATCGGTTCGTCCATAACACAATGAGAAAATGGGGGGCGTGTGTCAAAGTTGATGGCATCCACTTGCCCCCTATTGCTATCCTGGAAAGCTGCTAACTATTTAATTGAGATCAGCTGCTCCCCAAGGTTTCCTTTGGCAAACAGACCTCGAAGTTGAATCTCCCTCATAAGATTCTGAGGATTGCCCTGCTTCTCTCACCTTGGGCTCTATTGGCAAGAAGGTGCCTTTTTGGGCTAGGGGCTTTGAATGATGAGCCTACTCGGGACATGCCAGATCAGGGCTCCGATGATGAGATCAGCAACTTGTGATGAGAATAAGCAACCACAGCAGTCGGTCCCTTCTGTTGTTGTTGTTGCTATTTGTTTGTCATTTGTTGGTGGCTTGGCACCACAGCTATAAGAGTTTGGACTTGCACTACGAGAAAATAGACCTACTGCTAATTGCGGAAGCAATGAGTTGGGATGGACCAGGGTCGAGGCATCAATCTGGCTGGTCATCCAACTGAGATGATTGCTGGCAAGAGCTGGTGGAGATATGTTGTGCTCGAGTTCTTATTTTAATGCTTCTCTCCTCCTCAACAAAGCCAAAAAGATCCTTCCTCTAGTGGCAAATTCCAGCCGCTAAACTCCATAAGTCGGTGGGTGATTGAGCCTAGGTCAATGAGAAGATGAGTTGGATGTTCGTCAGGAGACTGAGGTGGGCAGATTCTTCAACTTACATCTTACAACCAAATTAAAGTCCACTTACTAAAGGTTGTATGGTGGGGGATCTTTTGATGCCTAAATTAATCGAAATTTTGAAAATAGCCAAAGAAGAGAGGAATAATAAAAGTGAACTTTTGTGTTTCCAATAAAGATTTATACGAGAGTTCCTCCTATCTCTCTTTATATAGAAGAGGGATAATCCAACTATTATTCTAGATATTAGAAGTACAATTAATATTTAGATGGGCCAAAATCATGGGCAATTACTAGATTCATGATGAGTCATGGTGGACAGTTATTGCATGATGATGAGCCATGGTAGATAATTATTGCACCCACAATAGCAGATTTATTATCCCATGCTATTAATAAAGAAAATGAAGATTTTATTAGAATCATCATAAAATATGCCGTCGGCATATATCCAAGCTTGAGGTCGGTAGCAATCCGAAAAAGACTAAGTACAAGATCTAAGAAGATAAATCAGAATACAACCGAAGTCGTGGAACTTCTATATATCCATAACACCCATAATTTTTTATTCAATAATTTTTATCCGCTATTTACACGGGCTAATTTGTTCACATTTTCTCTGAATGAAGGTTTTGTCATAAATGTGTTTATTCCAGTGTACTGAATTTCCGCACACTAATTTTTTTGGAGCAAAATATTTTTTTAAAAAAAAAGAAAAATGAAGGGACAGCTTGCCACCTAGCCAGATAAGTGCTAGTGAGACTTGAATTCTCGCCATTGAATGCCACGGACTAACAGCTTTATCAACCATGGCAGCCGGCACCTACGAAAACCTTTCTTTTTTATCCATGTTGCTGACTTTTATAGACCATTAACATATGCCAATTTCTACACATGGTTTACCCAAATGAAGAGAAGCAAAATAATAATATAATAATATTTTATGGTGCAGTATTGGAGGCGATGGAGATTGGGAAGAAAATTGATAATATAATACTGATTTATTGTGTGATATCAAAAGGATAATAATTGATGAGGATGATTAGAGGGCCTATCGCATAGTATCGGGTACCTAGCTAGATCTAGTGGCCACTCAATTAGATCAGATACAGAGATAACATTGTCTACAAAAATTTGTACAAAGATGAAAATACTCTTATTGGCAAGGCCATTTCCGTGAAAGTCACATTACGGGTAAATTTTTATTTTATTTACCTCCAAAAAAAAAACTTCTTGAAAATTTTCTTAAAGAAATTGCATGAGACCAAAGAGATAATTTTGTTTAGGAAAGTAGATAAATATGATAATATTAGTGGAATTATTTGTTTCTAAAAAAATGAGTTGAATTACCTCGACCACAGAAAGATCTATTAAACTTCAACACTATAAATTACTCGCAATCACCGTTCCAAATCCGATTCCAGTTGCGGACTAAATACCCCCTCGATACAGCCAAAAAACACTACTAGCACAGTAGACTTTTAACTTGCGCCTTATATCTTTAATATACCCAAAATCCAGCATACATGAATTTTCTTATAGGTTTATGAGCTATTAGGCTTAACATTCTTCAAAATCCGTCACAGTCAGGAGACATTACGAAGCCACTCTAAAGGATAATTCTACATGAGCATCCGCTAGTCAAGTGGCCTGCAACATTAGAGTAGGATTTGCAAGTAATATGGACATCTTTTGTTTAGGTTGCCCAAGTTCAACTCAAATTTCGCTCATCTTTGCACAAGCTAGAGAGTACACAAATTAACCAACGAAACTTTTACACACACAAAAAAAAACAACAATGAAACTTCTAAACTTTGATAGGGTATTGAAAGGCTAGAATCAAGCCATTTCAAGATACCGGACTGATGCAAATTCTCTACTGTCATACAACAAAGCTTTATTTGGAAGTTGGGGGAGCGAGAAAAAGCTTCCTCATTTGCCATGTAATACATATATAGAGCTCTTAAACGTTAAGAACATCATAAATTATGTAGCTTGGAACAAAATCTTTTGCTAAGAAATTATAATCTAATCTCGGCCTATCACTCTTTTTCTTCAACGACAGGTAGCCCTTCTTTGAACCATGAATAGAGCCCTCCATCCAAATGAAATACATTTTTATATCCATTCAGGACCAGCAAGTAGGCTGCTATCAGAGATCTGCCACCCAAGTAGACGCATCAATTCAATAAAGTGATAACATTCAATCCAAAGGAGCGGCATATAATATAATACCAATAGCATGACTAATAATACAGCAACATGTGCGTTTGCTGCTTGCCAATATTATCCTGCTGATGGTTGAGTACATAAAACCCATTGACACTGTATGTATTAATGTAAAAGTCAAGGAATTTTGTAACTTGTAACATTAATTAGAACATCTATATCGCGATGGCCTACTAGTCTAGAAGATTGTCTTCACATACTTTTGATTCACAAAAGCCATCATAAAGCTTCTGTTTTTATTTTTCAGAAAAACTAGTTTTGATACAATACCCTGGTTTGCTAAAATTGTTATCAACATTACCGTTTTATGAAACCTAAAACATTACCATCATTATTGAAGGATGATAGCGATGAATTGCTAAAACTTAAAAATGCCGGATGATTTGACCTCTGATTTACCGTCACTCACAAATATAGAGAGAAGATGCTCAAACCATGTAATGTATCAGTCAGATTTTTTTCCTTTTTAATGTTAGATCATTCCCTAGATACAACAACCACAAACTTTAGTATAGCCAAGCTAAGAAATTATTTTCAATGACATCAGATGTCATCTTTAACAGGAATGAATAGTGAGAAAGCATTCAAAAATCTGACATATATTTGGGATGAGGAAATCTGTTAAATGTAAAACACGCAGGACAAAATTACCTGGATTGTTGGCCTTCTGGAAGATTTTGTGATGGTCTCATTGTTCCCCCTGATGAGCATGCTACTATAATTTTTGCATCTTTATCAAGTTTGGACTCCACGCCTGTTTGCAAATAACATTCATGAAAGGCCTTGCTGGCTTACGCTGTCAACATTATCTTTAACATATTTTCAGATATCACATAATTCAAAACAGGCTTTGCTAACTTACTTGGTATAAACTCAGGATTCTCTTCTGTTCCAGAGAATATTCCAAAGAATGCAAATGCAGCACGCCGAGCAATATCCCATGCAGTCCATTCCTTTATAAGTCGATATATTTGTACATTAATAGCACCTGGTGGATGAGACTATAGAAGTTTGAAAGTTAAATATCATTTTATACCAAAATGTACAAGAATCCTGCCATGAAAACTACAATACCAAAGGAAAGAAAAAACTATTAACATATATCATATCCTCTATGCTAAGACTATAAGTTATGCAGTTTTACAGATTCATCTATCAAGATGATAATCTAAACAAATTGGTTGGACAGAAAAAAAACAGAGGACTGTTGAAATGCATCACTATCTGACTTTAAAGAAAATAGATGATGCATGCACAGGTTTAAAGCTAAGTTAACCGGCTGAGAGCAAATAGAAAAGAAAAAAAATAAAAGAAAATCAAGTTTTTCCTGACATAGAAAGGTGGTACCAGAGCTATGACAACAGGACTTCAAAAGTATATCTTGTTCTAGTTTTTCAATTTGTTTTAATTACTGCACCTGTGTCCCCATCCACTCCAGCTTCAAGTAACTAAAACCTCACATGTTGATAACCTATGTTGTATTTCTCACATGTACTTTATTTCTCTAGTGATAGCTTGTGAACCTACCTCCTTTGAAAACTCATAAGCTGACACAAGTGAATTATCCATTGCTGTTAATATAGATAATGAAGAGATAGAGTTGACGATTGAAAGATGTAGAAGGTGCAGAAACAATATAGAAAACCAAATTGGCACTTCTTGCCATTTCAAAAGGTATGCAATTGAATTAGCGGTGTAAATCGGGTCAGGTTAGATACAAGATATATCAAAAATTTGTCAACCCAATCCTGATCTGTTTATTAAATGATTAAAAAATCAAGACTCAAACCTGACCATTCTATTAAATAGGTAACCTAATCCGACCAACAATTGGTTGAATCAAGTTAAATGAGTTAAATGGTTAAGCATTGCTACCCCTAAGTTGAATGCATTACACAAAGAATGAAGGAAAAAACAAAGATTAATTAATCTTCCTTCAGGTAAAGCTCATGAAGTAGAAATCCTTCACTTTTTCAGTTCCTTTACCTCATATGACCAATTCAAGATTAGAGCGACCATCAGACAGATAACCATATTTCATGAGCATCTGGCCTTGACCATTGAACATTTTTGGTTCGATATGTCAATGAAGGCTTCGAATACTAATGATGTAAGGGCTTTTTCAATGCCATAAAAATCAGTTACAAAATATATATGAATTGGAGTGGAAGTTGAAATTGCATATTACATCATCTAATGTACTATGTACACCATGAATCAAAACAACGTGTCAATAACATTTTAGAAGTATGGTTGATTGCCTTCTACAAAATTTAGTCATAGAGACCAAGAAGAGCAATAAATTGTATAAATCAATAACCCTTTTTATTTTATTTTATTTTATTTTCTTGATAATTGATATTGGTATACGATAAGTTATGCCTTTCTACTTTCTGCTAATATGCTGCCTATTCACTTTTACTAAATGTGTGCTTCTCATTGATTTTTTAGCTAAAGTATGTAGTTTATATTCCAACTCTTAAATAGTTGGCCACAAGGTTTACTGAATCCATATTGGAGAGTATATTGGTCAACGACCAGTTTGGCATGGTATAGATCTTAACCTGTGAGAGAGAGAGAGAGGGAGGGAGGGAGGGAGGAAGGGAGAGGACCTAGGGAAACCCTAATCCTAATGAGAGAGAGGAAGGGAGTAGGAGGGGTGATGCTAATCAATGATGCCAGGGGAGGGGGGTGCTACAATCACAAGTGCTGGGGAGGGGCGGGGATGAGATTAATTGAGATGGGGGAGAGGATTTTTAATTGAGCCAGAATTTTTTTTTCTAAAAAAAAAAGAATTATGGAGGTTTTGTCCTTCGTTCGGAACCAACAAGGGGAATTGTCCTGGTTCCCCATCACTTAAGCTTAGTATGCCCTAAACCAAGCAATTAACGTCAGTATGATGAACCATTGTCAACCATTTATTTTGTTGTTTTTCTTTCATTGGACTATTGTTAACAAAATCATAACATTGATCCTTGTGAATTTAAGTTCTCTGCCCAGCATCTCTGCTAGAAGGACAATTATACTTGGATCTTGGGACAGAGGATATTTGGTGATTGATAAATTGATAAATATTGGCATTCTTCTTTAGCATTAATGTTAAGTGAATTATTCTTGCTTTCAATGCATGTATCACATATCATTTGTCTCTAATGTTGTATTTTGATAATGAAATTCAGGCCTGAGATAAGGGATGGGAAAACTAAACTATGGTGTCTCGATACCAGGCCCCATACTAGTGCCACCATGTTAATGTGTCGGTCCGGGGCTGGTTCAATATGCTAAGTATTGGTACACCCCATACCATCCGGTTCGGTACGATATGGCATACCTTGGGTAAAACAAATTAGCAGTCTTGACATCACACTGAAATGATCTAGCATTCAAATTTGAACGGTGATATCCTTACACAAATGGAGTTTTCAAGTATTATTCATTCTCTCTTATTGATAAATTATTATTGGCTCTTGCATGTTTGACATACAGAATATTTTGAACAGGATTAGATGTTGATGCTGTCACACTCTAAACTTGGAATACCTGAAAACAGGGCCACTTTCCACTGCCAGTTGCATCAATGGCCTTCCTCCTTAACAAATCTGATTGTTTTTACCTCCTATATTACCTGTGGACTTAGAAGGGAACAGCAGGCAGTTTTCATACTCTATACATCTTAATCTTGTTGTCTGTGTGTATTTTTACCTCAAATGCTGCCATAATTTATGTCTTTTTGTTTAACTCCTGTAAGATGACATAAAACTTGGTGTTATATTGTGATGTGTATTTTTATTGTGCATTAAACAATCTGTAGTCAATTGCCTTACAGGAATCATGATGACATATTGAATTTAAAATTACAGAGTTAATTCAATGCAAACCTCTTCTAGAAAGATCATTGCAAATTACGAATTCTTCTAAGCATTTTACAGCTAATGACTTATGTGGTACCACAGCTAAATCCAAATCACTTTTTAGCTGAAATAATTTTCTGAGCTCCTTTATGTCTTTGTCAGATTTAATGAAAATCTTGTTAAAAAACATGAATTAGTGCTGCTTTTAATTTCTGATAAAAAACAATAATATTTTATTCAATGTTTTCAGGTTTTCCAACCTCCTATCAGTTTTGTAACATCAATGCTTCCCTGCCATCACATCCAATCCACTGCATTCACTCTTCCACTTGATAAGAGTATGGTACAAATTACGATAGAGTTGTGAATCATGTTTTTATTTTCCTCTGTTCATTTCTGCAAATTACAATTAATGAACCATAAAATCTAATTGGTATAGGCATATTTTCAATGGACATTCGTTGTGTGTACATCTAAAACTGATGTTCAGTTTCAGTAGAAAGAAGTTATTTCTAATATATGGAACTACTAACAGAATCATGTTTCAGGAATGCACTCAAGATATCCAGGATGTATGCTTTCTGCATTGGCAATGGTTCTCATGGAAACAAATGTAACAACAAAGCTCTGCTTTTATGATGTTTTCTACAGAAACTTCTATGACCCCAACCATAGTTCTAAAGCTGTGGAACAATATACCTCATGTCTAAAAATTAGAAACATTGCCCTTTTTCAAATTTAATGTGGGATAGGCCTTACATGACACCTTCTCCTAAGTTTCTATAAGTACTATTTGTTGATATCAACAGAACACCCTTTAATTAATGTTTGATGCAAATGATGGTAATGATTAATGGGACTCAAAACAGTAGTAAATCAAATAAGCCATAAGCCCAGACTTCAAATATTTGCAGAATTAAAATATTAGTACACAAAGCCAAACTTTGGTGATAATCCCAATAAGCAAATAATGCAGTACAAAGCATGAGGAATGAAATGAGAAGATGCAGTGACGGTCAAAGTTATCATTCAGAAGTTAAGAGGTTTAAAAATCGGTTCAGCGGTAACTCCATTTAAATCAAAATATTGAGTGTGGAGTGTATCTATAAACATAAGATGGATGCCAAAAAAGAAATCATAAAGTCAAAGGCATTGTAGAAACATCCACCGAAAGAAAAAGGTGTTGCAAAAAAACGAGAGAGAGAGCAAGCCCTTAAATAGGATAGCGCAAGGGATACAATTGAGGCATAGAGTAGAGAGAAACACCGGAAAAGGGATGGGGTACTCCATGGTACAGGTTGAAATGTCAAAATGGAAAAGACCAAAAAATAGTTAGTTGAAGGCAATATAGAAGAACTTTTATTAAAGGAACCTGTGGACAAGAACCAATTTCATAGTAAGATCCATATGGCCAACCCAAACTCATAGGACATGGTTGTTGTTTATGCCTGTGTATTCATGTCTCAACGTGTGTTATTATCTCTTGAGCAAATCATATTACTAGGAATATCACAGAGATTTTTAAGGAAGAATAACGCTTAGCTACTAATAGGCAATAAAAAATACCTCCTTAAATTCTGCTTCAGGGCGAACATCTAGAATAACAAAGTTGTTTTCTTTTTGAAGGCGCAAAGCCTCCTTTACTTCGACACTGCGTACCTGCAACCAAACCGTAATTCCATATTGATGAAAATTACACCAGCACATGCACATCGAAAATGAAGAATGTTTAACTGTTTGGGGACCAAAGAATGACTAAAAGCAGAAGTGTCATCCAAACTAGACCAAGAAATTCCAACATATTCAAGGAAAAATATTTTTGGTGTATGGTGAATAGTTCCTACAGGACCTGTTTCATGTCCATTTCTTCTTTGAGACAATGTTTCATGTCCATTTCAACCAGTGATTTAAAGAAAGGAAGTTTATGCATACACTGTACATTATCCTGTTTTTTCAGTTATCAGCAACAAAATGGACTTCAGACACCAAGATTACCATGGAGGTAGAAGAAAGTAGCCAATTTGGATTATATCCACTGCTAGCCACTTGGCACCAGATTTTGTTAATGCCGAATCAGCATAAGGAACAGAAGATTGACACATCTAGTAGGTAAAGTGCATGATTACTAATGCAGTGTCAAGCATGACCTTAGCATATTTTCTACATTTGGACTTCCTCATTTCTACAACTTTCAAAAGGCTGATGCCACCAAATAGACCTTATAAAGCTATAAGTTTAAGAATATATTAATCCAGACTGAAGAGAAGGGCTACTCATGTATAGGAACTAAAGGTTGAGAGCTCCTAGTGAACCTTTTTATATTTTTATTCATCATTCATTCTTCCTTAAATCTATGATCATACTTAAGTTGGTAAATGTCATTCCATCAGTGTTGACACAATGTTGGATCATCAAGGGAATCTGTTGATGGAAACAGCCTAAAACTTCAAAAAAACATCATGTGTTGATACAAATTTTAAACATCAACAGTTTCTGGATGACTAATACAGCAGAGTAATTAGCATCCTAGTAATCTCTTGCAGGGCCAACTCTTTAAAATCCTCTGCTTCTTCTTACTCTTTGGGTACCAATAGAATCTCTGGCATCTGGAATAATCAGATGCTCTGGAGCTGAACTCTTCACCATTTTCTGTTCAACAATTCGCACCTTATAATAGATGCAGTAATCATAGTTAAATTGCAGATTTAAAGCAAAAATCATGATAAATAGCTTAGCAGTGTCATTTCTGTAAACCATTGTGTGACCTTTGAACCATTCTGCTTCTTAGGTGTTGGTTTCTTCAATTTGCTAACTGATCACTGATTTCTCACTATCCTCTCCCTTTTCAAGTTTGAGAGTTGATGACAACTCCATTCCTTACAACCACATACTCTGACTCTGAGTTTCCTCATGTAACTGCATTTCTAAAATTGTCAATAACAAAAAAAAGGGTGGCACGGTTAGGGAGTTTCCATTTTAAATGTAAAACTTTTGACGCCAACCATAACGAACAAGTTGAGTGATGCCAGGGGCGCATGATATAGTACAACAGCCAATGATGACATCACAATTTTCAGATTTATCTTAGTGAGCATTTAAGGATTTCATTTTATTTACTCTTATAATTTTGGACTGAATTTATGTGTTTTATAGTAGTATCAATAGGTTGAATGGGATGATTTCTAGCAATATTTACGGATTCTGATGTTTTCGTAACTATTTTATATCTTGAAACTTGGGCTTTTTAAGTTGTTTTAAAGGGATAACAGGATGCTCAAAATTTCAGTTTTAAAAGCATGTGGATACATCTGAGAGGGTTACCTTCTCTCTTTTCCTTTTATTCTTATCACATTATTTTCATTCATTCTATTTCTTTCATGATGTATTCTTAGAAAAATATATAACACATGTTCTAGTTGTTAGATTTAAGGTTGCAAATGCGCACAAGCCTCTCCTAAGGATTTGGGCCTATAAATTTTGAGCTTTCACCTGGCCCAAGCTCAAGTTTCTATGCCTGGCCCAAACTCAAGTTTCTACCATAAAGCGAACGTCTTTGTTATAAAGTGGCCTTGAAGAAAAAGATATTAGATATAAGATGCTGCAAAGCTGTTTCTTTCAGATAATGAATGCCCTTTACATGCAACTACAATAAGCACCAGACATCACAAATGATATGCAGAACATAATAGATAGCGGTCGCATATGGCCACATATGCCTGTACAAGAATATATCGAGTACCAGCTGTTTTGCAACATAATAGCAGAACCCAAAAAAAGGAAAACTTGATTTCATAAACTCAACCCGTCATCCTATGAACTTTGTTAATTGGATTTGGTTATTAGCATCTATGCATTGTGGAGTAAATGAGTGTATAAATTAATAGCAGGAAACTTCCACCTAGGATGTCACTCCAAAATTTTCCTTGTAGACTTGATCTCTCACCTGCTCAGACATTTTTGTTCCTATAAAACACTAGAAATGGACACTTGCAGAGGCTAATCTTCTTCTGCTCTGCTGGCCTAATTGAGCATAGTGAAGATACCACTACACTCATTTACAGTTCCCAGATACTTATCAATCACACCTAGCAAACCTAGCAATACAACAATCTGATTTCAGTAAGAATTCCAACAAAATACTCGAATAGACTACCTACAGCATATCCATCCTAACACTTGGCATGTGACAAGCGTTCTTTAGCATAGATATGTGGGCTAGATGGTCCTGTTTTGCCTTTGTGGCTGGTGATAGTTCTCTATACATGAGCCAATTCTATTAAGTCTAGCTCTATATACTAGAGATATAATTCATCCTTTGTTTCATGGTCATTAAAGGAAAAGAACAGAGGCAACATGAAAAACAAAAGAAATAGCAACTGAAGCATTTGGACCTGTTCACCATAATGATACATTGATTGCAGAAATCCTGCTCCACAACATTCAAGTTTGAAAATAAAATACAAAGAAGACTAACAAAATGGAGGAGTTAAACTTGGGACAGGAAGTACCCTCTTCTGAAGTAGATACTCACGCTTGATCTTCCAGTCTTCTTCAGCTGAGGCAAGAAAACAAATCAAAACATATCCGAATGTATGAAAATAAGGAAACCAGATATACGCAGCAACTGCAGAAGCAATTCAGTTATACCCTAACTACAGAAAAAAAAATTGGACCACATTTCATTGCTAATAAAAGAAATATATAGCCAATACCTAAAATATATATTAATAAAAAACAACAGGAGGTGAAAAAAATTAAGAGAAACAGGAGGGGCTAACCAGGCGACTTAGCAGGTTTGGTGGCCGCACTTCTGATACGAAAGGAACGGACCGAGCGCGAGGGATTGAATATTGCGCTTGATGAGGGAGAGAAAGGAATGGAGTTGTGGTCTGAAGAGAAGAGAATTCCCGAAGAAGAGGGGAGATGAAGCTTGATGGTTGGAGCGGTAATAGCAGCAAGCATTTTTTTTTATCCCTCTCTCTTTTTTCAGAAAAATCAAGAACGGAGGAGGTGATTGCCTTCTTATAGAGTAAGGGTGGGAAATGGAAATATATGATGGTACCATATTAGGCATGGGTCCAAGTTCTTTGGATCGGTGGCGTCGCAATTTCCAAACTGGTGGTGGAGGTTGAGAGTTCACCTGCTTTCATCTGGATTTCTTGCCCTCCACCGACCCCACCACGGCCCTCTTCCATATCATCTCTCTCAAATAACATATTACTAAATATCTCAGGCTCAGAGGCTGGCCGGTCCTCAAATTGTTATTTTGTGTTCATCTGTGTAAAGCCAGGATGAAATTCACCCGGTGAAATTTACCCAGTGTTGCGAGATGCTGCAAACCTTCAATTCTAACTCTCTCGTAGGGTTTGAAATTTGCCTTCGAATTTCGTGCACGACTAGTGGCATGGCTGTGCAAGATGAATCCTCCTTGCGGGTGATGCATCCCATTCTACGGCTGTCCTTCGCACAAAAGGACTCACCACCCCTCGCACCCATCCGGCATTGTTACATCACCCAACTGCATAAATCTAAAAGCAAGAAGTGGATGATTCAATGGTGGATGGCTGCGAAGGAGAATGAATCCTCTCATGCAAAGGATACAGGTCTATTAGATTGTAGCTGCATCCTTGAAAAGATTCACTTCACACCCAGCCATCATTAGATTATTTATTGCACAAATCTCAAAGTACTCCAAACTTCGTCAGTCTTTTATCTGAAACTATCTGTAGTGTGGTGTGAAGATTTCTATTGGTTTCTAAGCGTATCCTTAAAGAAGGATTCACCTTTCTTCGGGATTACCCATCATGCAGATCTCAAAACACATCAAACTCCATCATCCTTCCATGTGCACTATGAAGCACTGGATGATCTAATAGTCAATGGGCGTGAAGGAAGGTGAATCCTTGCTTCGCACGAACGATGCATTATGGCAACCAATAGATTACAAGCTGAAGCCCAGCCTAGGACCCAACAAGATAAGCCTCATCAAGTGGGCCGAAATCAGAGTGCCCCACACCGCCGGCTTTTGTTTTCGCACTCGCCGTCCCTCCCGCGCTGATAGCCAGAGATCCGGTCTGGCTCGCGCCCTCTACTCGTCACTGTTCCCCTAGAGCGGTAACCCATGGCGGCCGCCTCCTCCTCCTCCTCCACCATCGCCGCCGCCGCCGCCGGCCAAAGAAATCCTATTCTCTTCTCACCCAAAACTCTAAATCCTCGAAACCCATCTATCCTCCTCCCCAAATCCAATCAAACCGTCGCCGCTATCTCCATCTCGATCACCTCCCAATCTTCCAAGAAAAGAGCCTACTTTCCTCGAATGAGAGCCGCCGGCGCTTCCTTGGATCCCGATCCCGCACCCCTTTCCCCCGAACCGCGGACCCTCAAGTCCCGCCTCGCCGCCGGCGAGACCCTCTACGGCCTTTTCCTCCTGAGCTCCTCCCCGACCCTTGCAGAGATCGCTGGCCTCGCCGGCTACGACTACGTGGTCGTCGACATGGAGCACGGCCCAGACGGCATCGCCGAGGCCCTCCCCTGCCTCCGCGCCCTCGCGGCCGCCCGCACCCCGGCCATCCTCCGCCTTCCGGAGCTCTCCGCCGCCTGGGCCAAGAAGGCGCTCGACCTCGGTCCCCAGGGCCTCATTTCCCCATGATTGAGTCCCCCGCCGCCGCCGAGCTCGCCGTCTCGTTCTGCCGTTTCCCGCCGCGCGGCGTCCGTGGATCCGCCCACACGGTTGTGCGCGCCTCCGCCTACGGCATCGACGACGGCTACCTGGCGCGGGTGGAGGAGGAGCTTCTGGTGATGTGTCAGGTGGATACGGCGTCGAGGCTGGTGGAGATCGAGGCGATCGCCGGCGTCGAGGGGGTGGACGTGGTGCAGATGGAGCCGCTGGATCTAAGCGCGGGCATGGGGTATCTGTGGGATCCGAGGAACAGGAAGGTGAGGGACGCGACGAAGGAGGCGGAGAGGAAGGTGCTGGAGATGAGGAAGAAGCTGGGGGCGTCGGACGGCGGCGGCACCGCCGAGAGGGGGGCGTATTTGGGTGGGTTTGCGATGCCGCACGATCGGCCGGAGAATCTGAAGATGAGAGGGTATCATATGGTCGCGGGGGCGGTGGATGTGGGAATTTTCCGGCAGGCGGCGGTGGAGGAGCGCGAAAGTGGACATCGGGGAAGATGACGACGAGGACACAAAGGACGAGGAATACTGGAGCGAGTGAAATGAGTTGATTTTACTATTTAAAAAAAAATTGAGGGAGTTGCAGCTTTTTTGGGTTCATTTTTTGAAGTTTAGGCTGGAGGCAATGTGAGATAATAAGAGGTTATGTATGAGAAAAATGAAAATGTTTATTCATGAGCCCATTTATGCCTGCTTGGCGTCAGAACAAGCAGAATTTTTGTGGAGAAGAAAATAGAATCTCCCATCAAAATAAACTTATATTATATGTGACTGAACTTTATAATCTTACACTTATTAGCATCTGAGTGTTAACAAAAAAAAAATCAATGAATATTAAAAATTAACAACATTTACTGGCTTCAATATTTTGAGTCAAGGAGGATACTAGTTTTACTAGTATAGTAATTTGTCTTGATAACTATTTGCTAGGATTTGAAGGGTTGAGAATATTTAGGCCCTTGTTCTATTTGAGATGCACCAAGAAACTCTTTTTCGTAGTAGAAGCTCCAACAAAAGATTCAATTTTGGATCCTAATAAATGATAACCATCGTATATGATAATTATTGGTGCAGAAAATGGTGTTGATTTCGAAGATTATCGGAGCCAGAGAAGTTAGGGTTGTCGACGGAAACTACAAGATGAAGTTCTGACCAGAGTTGACTCAAATAGAATCCTTCGACGATCAAGTTAGTTTTCCGTCTAACAAGAATGGAGTACTCAGGAAGAAAATTAGTAGAATATCAAGAACATCATTTCTTGGACTAGAGGATTAGTGCAGATGTTGTCGTTGTGGATTGGGACGGTGTGGTAGAGTTTCTCAATCTGTTGATTCATTTCTTAGAGCTTTTGATCAAGAAGATCATCTTGATCATGGATCTCAGAGGGCCACCAACTGTACACGAGGAGAGTCTCTCCGGAAGAAGAATCGTGATTAAAATAGGGGCGCTGCTCCCTACTTTCCCTTCTCAAGGGTTATCGGTCTACTTACCCAAGTGGGCCTCCTTTCCAGCAAGGATCTCTCTAGCTAAGTCGGTATCGGAGGCTGTTGCATGACCTGCATTATCTCGGTGAGGCCTCTAATATGCTGCATCAGCAGGTTGAACTGCTTCAAATCCATCATGGCTATTGATGGAGGCGGTTGAAGTACAAAAGATGGGGTCGAAGCAGGCAAATCTAGGTTAGATCTAGTGGTGGAGGTAGTAGATCACCGGGTTGTAGTCTTCTTTGGCGGCATCTCATAGGTATAAGAAGAGATCAGAGAAAAAAGAGCTAAAGAATTGAAGATGAAAGATAGAAGATGAACTCGACTGAGTACTTCTTTTAGAACAAGGACTCAAGAGACCTCTTCTTCTAGTGTCAATCCTGTTGGTACGAAAAATGATGCTGATGCTGAAGATTATCGAAGCTGGAGAAGTTGGGATCACCGACGGAACCTGCAAGATGAAGTCCTGATCAGAGTTGGCTCCAGCAGGATCCTCCAACGATCAAATTAGTTCTTCGCCCAATAAGAATAGAGTACTCAAGAAGAAAATGAGCAAAGTATCAAGTAAAGTGTTAGAGCTTAAGAAGAAGAAGCATATCTGGAGGGTCCTTTATATAGATGAAATGTGTAACAAATTGATAGTGACAGTCATAATCATCTGGTAGTGGACCGTTCGAGCCATGTAGAGTTTATTATGGAGAGTGGATTATCATTTATCATGACTCATTAGTTTGTTGGTGATCCATAGTGGGAGTTCAGGCAGAATCTCTGCACTTGTATGCATGCTGTATGCATTGGAATGAAGAGCTTGAAGCTGATCGAACTCGGAGATCGATTGTTAAGTGGTAGATGGTGAATCAGACCTAAAGGGGCTAATTAAAATTTGTTGGTGCTACCTTTGATAACTTGGAGAAGTTCGGTCGGCTAATCAAAAATAGTTTTTCCTAGAGGAGTTCAGTCAGGGTGACAAAGATCTGAGATCACCTGGGAGCTAAGACAAGTGAGTGCTGAGATTTAAAGACTTTTTAATGAAATCATTTCAGTTTCTCCAAGTAGTTCGTCCGATGTTCAGGATCAATTTGAAGTAGATCAAAGGAGTACTGAGGTTCAATGTCTACAAAGTAGCTACTTTGTGTTCCAGATTAGGAAATAAACTCACATTGATGATGATGTCCTTTTAGACCAGTTCAGCCAATGGTGGATCATAGACTGAGCGAATTTGTGATCGACTAGAAGGAGTTCGTTTGGAAGGAGCAGACTGGAAGAAGTTCGTCTGGAAGGAGCACGATACAAGAATTCAACTACCCTCAGAATTTGTTATCTATCGGGGTTGGACGAGCTGGAGCTTCAATACTAAAAATTCTGTTATTCATCTTAAGTCAAAAGGTAAAGTTAATAAAATAGTACTTCTCTTTATTATTTAAGATCGTCTGGTTGGATTTTAGTAGGTTTTTGACAAATTCTGCAGCCAGGAGTTGTTGCTAAAAAGATCAACAGATTTTCACAGAATGGAAGTCGGCTGCTAAGAACTTTGGCGAGAACTAATTTTACCCCCAACACTTATCTCCTTACTTTCGAGTTCGAATTTTGAATGATAGGAGTACAAAAACTACAGCAGTCGAAATCCTTTTCCTGCTTCTCATCTTTGGGAGATAAAAGATTTTGATCTTTTTTGAGTTGACGTCAAAGCTTCTTAATGGGCGAATGACTTGAAAAGATGTATCTTTTTGGAAACCTATCCGGCGCAGAGCTCTATGTATGGTGCAATAATTGCTCTATCAAGCGTCAGGGGTAAGCATGATGGACGGGACGCGTGGCAAGTCGGGACTGCCTAAGAAGGTTCTGCAATCATAACTGCCTCTGATTTCTCTCCATTATTTAGACTCCTTCCCCTCTTTTGATCTCTCATTTCTATCTGAGCTTTCTTTCTTCTTTCTTCGCGTCTTGCTTCCTCTGCATACTCTGTTCTTCCTCTGCTGCGATTTTTCAGCCATTGACATTCTCCTCAACCACCTTCCACCTTCCCGAGCTCTTCGTCCAACTTAGGTTAGTCTCTCATTCTTTTTCTTTGGTTTCTCTGTTTTTCACTTATGTTTTAGGTCTTTTTCATATTTTCTAAGTGGATTTCATTGTTCCCCCTCTTCGGGATTTCATTGTCCTTTTTTCTTGATTTTTCAAAAAAAATTTAGATTTGTTTTGATCCAAATATCTTCGAAGATATCTTGGTCTACTGGTTCTAGGAGTCCAGCTAACCCAAACTCCTAAATTCCCAACTCTAGGATAGGAGCAGATCTTAGAATAGCACCTCATCTAGTTTTCATGCCTGAAACCATCCCTTGTTCTCTATGCTCTGAAGATCTTTTTCTAATATGGGTCCAGTATGGGGTGCCTTTAGAGTACGAATTAAAGCTTTTCAGACCGAGCGATCGAGCTTGTGCTCCTCCCACGGATCACTTCTATTTGTACATTGAAGCTCTTCGTACTGGACTTCATCTCTTCTTCTTCTTTTTTGTTATAGCTCTTTTTCAATTTCTAGATATTTTTCTTGCTTTCATAGTCCCAAATTCTTTCAAGTTCATTATAGGTTTCATTTTTCTTTACATCTCGGCTGAAGTTCGGCCATCCATTTTCTTATTCCGTAGCTATTATAACTTCAATTCCATTTTACTACCAAGGATTGGTGGTACCTATCCCCCCAATTTGGCAAGGAGTTGCTTAAAGGTGCCCCTTCTTCCATTCATCACTGAAAGAAAAAAATTTTCTTTGTTTCATGCCCATCTCTTAGGTTAGGACTTCCTCCATGGGGGCAATTGAGGGATTTGGTCTGTCGAGCTCCTAGTTTGGAGAAGGATGATCTCGATTCCATTAGCAAACTTAGGAATTACCAAGCTTTCCTTTTGTCCAAACTCATAAAAGACCAAACTCTGTTCAATCTGGGCCTAAGCCCCTTCAATCCAATAGATATATTTTTTAATTTCATAAGTTACTTTCTTGCCCTTCCTTCTAATCGTGATTAGTTTGTTTTTGTAGAAATAGATGCAGATGAACTTCAGCATCTCTCCAAGGGACTACGAGCCCATAAAAGGAAGGGTGCTGCACCCGATGAGCCTTCCAAAAAAGCAAAGATCAACGGTCCGAGTTTTGCTGTGCTTGCTGGTGCTGTTGACCTCCCTACAACTATCGCTGCCACCAAGGTTGCAGCACCTCCAACTTCCTCAAGCCCTCCAGCCGAAGTCCAAACTTTGGAACCTCCCATTGAGAGGAAAAAGAGGGTGGAAAAGAAGAAGGCAAAGATGGCCTCCAGAAAGGTCAAGCGCAAGACCCGTCCTAGTGAGTCCAATGATTCTGATGAGGATCTAGAAGAAAATCCCTTCAATAACCAAGAAATTGTCAAGGAGTTAATCGATGGGTGCACCCTGGCCAAGGTCGTGGATAGGATTGTTGAGGCCGATCATGAGCAGCGCACCTGGGACTCTCTTGGATCCTTCCTTGAGATAAATCACTTCATCTCTCTTCCTTTTTTATTTTTTGTTGATTTGTCTATATGCTCCTCCATCACTTGATTATTTTTGCAGATGGGACACCAACTAATTACCAATATCAAGATAATGAATCATTTTAGGTCGGAGGTGGTGAAGATTCAAGAAGACCCCCAAGCTGAGCTCAGTTATCTCCTTGAGGAAAAGGCCGAGGTTGACCGTCTCTTTAAGGAGAAATCGATCGAAGCCGAGGGCCTTCAGAAAATAGTATGAAATACCAAGCAGGCCCTATCCAAAGCAAAGAAGGAGCTGGGCCTAGAAATTAAGAAGAGGGACAAGGCCGAAGCCAAAGCTGCCGAGATAAGGGAGCAGGTCTCAAGGCAAATCCTAGAGGCCAAGGCTCAAGCGGTGAAAGAATTCAAGGCTTCTTTAGAGATGAAGGATATAAAGGTCGAATTCATCCAGCTGTCCTTCATCAAGAGGTTCGAGCTCTGCTAGAAAATGTGACCGACAAATTTTTCAAACTCGACCTCAGCTTCCTGGACGAAGAAGATTCTGATGATGAGGCAGGACCATCTGTCATAGCTGCCGATCTTCCACCAGTTGATCCTTCTTCCACTGTGCCTCCTATCACATCTACTCCCTCAGCTACTGAAGAACCTGCACCAATTAAGATTGCGCTGAACTCTTCTACTACTCCTCCAGAGGTCGAAAGTTCTAAATAGTTATATTTTTTTGATTTTTGTCTGCTTTCTTTTATACTCAAGAATATTTTAATTAATAAAAACATGCATTTTCTTTTACAATACCTTTGTGTTATAATATTTTTATGTATTAAAATGCAGTCTTTTATTGAAACTGATCCCTTGCCTCAAGGTGTCCCCCTGAGAGCTTATATAAAGAATTTAAAGAAGTTTGTCCGCTCAAGAAAAAGTTGGGAAAGATGAAAGATGAACTTAAAAAATCAAAAAAGAATTATGCCGATGTGGTTATCAAAAATAATCATCTAGACAACTCTTCAAAAAATATAATACTAAGAAGTACCATCTGAATGAAGAACTTGAGGAGGTCAAGAAGCGTGCGAGTGAGAAATCTTGGACTTTGATGGCTAAGGCTTGTTTCCTTAGGTTGAGCTGAGGACGGCATAAGAGAGGATTCAACTGCTTGAAAGAAGTTCGGCGTGGTCCACTGATCGAAAAGAATATGGCTGGGATTGGTCAAAGAGATTTTCCAAACTCCAAAGCCAATTGAAGACAGTCGAAGACTCGTATAACGAATATAGACGCGATTGGTATGATCAAGTCACCGATCTCCAAAGAAAGCTTCAGAAGGCTAATGATGAGATCGCTCAACTTCAATAACGGTTGTCTGATAAAGCCCAGGCTAGGTCAAGTAAAGATTTAGAGAAGGTTCTTTCTTTAAAGAATTTTTTAGAGAACTTGTCGATGATATATGCAAAGAAAACAGTCGAGCTACAACAGCTGAGGATCCAGATGATCTATCAAAAAGATACCGTCAAGGATGCTAAAGCCAAATCTACAATTCTTAGGAGGTTGAGAGAGATAGAAGAAGAGTCACGCAGATGGGCAAGGATGCTAAGGGACAGCTTGATGGCAAGGCAAAGACTCGAGGAGAAAATAGAAGGCCTAAAACTCTTTCTTGTAATGGTTGGAGCTGGCAGTCCGAAGTCCAACTTTGAGTAGGACTTTGTCTTCTTCTTTTCTATAATCAGACTTGATGTCCCATGTAATAAACTTTTCTAAGTATAATGAAAGGACATTTCTTTTAGTTACCTCCTCGTGTTGTCTCCATTTCGTTCTTATTGAGTCCCTTTCTTTTTTTTTGTTTGATGTCGTCTTGGAATAGTTGTTTCCACTCTATGGCTTATATGTCTGTCCCCCTTGCTTATGAACAAGGGTCTTTGAACTTAGACAGAGGTAAATACGTTCTTATCTTGGCATCGAAAGTTGTTGTGTTCGTATCCAGCTTTTCATTTTTGAGATTTAGAGCTTTCAATCTATGTGGGGATGAGGCCCTCTGATTTTTGCTGCAGTCAATCATGATCCTTGTTTGTACTGAATCAATCTCCTATCTTGAATAACTAGAAGCCTTTATCCATATTAGGACGAGCTCCTCTTCTTATTCTTGACATAGTGAATTTTTATCCTTGTTAGGACGAGATCCTTCTCCTATTTCTAACAAGATCACTAGAACATAAAAGGGCCTCTTTCTTTTTTTTCATGTTAGGATGAGGTCTTTCTCCTATTCCTGATATGGTGGACTTTTATCCTTATTAGGATGAGATTCTTCTCCTGATCCTAACAAGATCACTAAAGCACAAAAAGGATCGTTGAAAGGATCTCTCTCCTTTTTTTAATATCAGAACGAGATCCTCCTCCTGTTTCTGATATGGTGGACTTTTATTCTTATTAGGACGAGATTCTCCTTCTATTCCTAATAAGATCGCTAGGACACAAAAAGAGCCATTGAAAGGGTTTCTTTTCTTTTTTTTATGTTAGAACAAGGTCCTCCTCCTATTCTTGATATGGTGGACTTTTATCCTTGTTAGGATGAGATTCTACTCATGTTCTTAAAAAGATTGCTAGGGCACAAAAAAGGTCATTGAAAGGGCCTCTCTCCTTTTTTCCATGTCAGGATGAAATCCTTCTATTCCTGATATGGTGGGCTTTTATCTTTCATAGGATGAGGTTCTCCTCCTGTTCCTAACAAGATCGCTGGGACACAAAAAGGGACGTTGAAAGGGCCTATCCCCTTCACCTCCTGTCTTAAATGATCGAAGGTTTTTTTTTTGCTTTGTTTAGGAATGAAGCTCGATTGAATCACTTCCTGTCATTACAAATTTACACTAAGAACAAGGATTGTTGAAGAAAGTTTTATTTTAATGGTCATTGATAGTATATCCATAGGTTTTCTGAATTCCAAGGTCACGGGAATGTCAACCTTCCAAGCTCTTTTAAATAATAAATTCTCAGTTGGATAATTTTCATGACCTCATAAGGACCTTTCTATTTCGGGACGAGCTTTTCTTGACTTTGGGGCTGTGAAATATCTGCTCGCTGAAGCACCAGATCTTCCACCTTGAATGCTTTGCTTCTAACTCTAGAATTGTAATGGTGGGCTACTTTCTACTTGTAAGCCGCCATCATGATCTGGGCCTTTTCTCATTTTTCTTCCAACAAGTCAAGGTTGGCTCTGAGATCTTGTGAATTTATCTATTCACTGAATGCTTTGACTTGCGTTGAAGGAAGTTTAAGCTCTATTGGGATGACCGTCTCCATTCCGAAGGCTAGGACAAAAGGAGTTCCCTAGTTGGCAATCTCTAGATGGTTCAATAAGTCCAGAGTACATGGTAGAGTTCATCCACTCATATGCCTTTTGTCCTTTCAAGTCTTGCTTTTATCCCTTGAAGTAGAGTTCTGTTAGTTACCTCAACTTCATCATTCGCTTGAGGGTGTGCCACAGATGTAAAATGATGAAAAATATTCAAACCTTCATAGAACTTGATGAACTTTGCTCCTGCAAACTAACATCCATTATCAATAATTAAGGTCCGAGATAGTCCGAATATGCAAACTATTGACTTCCAGATGAAGTCCTGCACTTTTATTTTAGTAATTTTGGTCAGAAGTTTGGTCTCAACCCATTTAGTGAAGTAGTCTATCGCCATTAAAAGAAACTTTTGTTGTCCGAATGCCATGAAAAAGGGCCCGAGTATGTCCATTCCCCACATATAAATGGCCATGAGGTGCTCAAAGATGTAAGCTGAGAAGCCGGTTATCTCTGAATATTGGCATTTTTTGACACTGATCATATTTTCTCACATACTCCATAGCATCCTGATGCATAGTTGGCCAATAGTAGCCTTGTCAAAGTAGTTTATGGGATAGATCTCTAGCTCCTAAATGATTTTTATATATTCCTTCATGAAGCTCCCATAGTGCATAGTCAACTTCAGAAGATCTAAGATATTTCAGGAGTGGCAAAGAGTACAATCTTTTATACAGTTTATTTTCATACAAAACATAACGAGAGGCTTAGTTTCTCAATTATCGAACTTTCTTTGGATCTTGGGGAAGAATGCCATCTTTGAGATACGCAACAAATGGGTTGATCCAACTGGACTTATGGTCAATCTACATTATAGTCCAAGATTTTTCTGAACTCAAGTGCTGCAGAACTTCTAAGTAGACCTCTTTCGGCAATTCACTCTGAGCCAGTGTAGCTATCTTGGAGAGAAGGTTAGCCCTAGTATTCTCTGCTCTTAAGAAATGTTGAATCTCGAAACTACTGAAGGCCGAGATCAAACTCCTTAAATTTTTCAAATATTTCTTCATGCTTTCTTCCCAAGCCTCATACTTACTACTAACTCATCCCACCACTAATTGAGAGTCACTATAAACTTTCACTCAGTCTGCATTGTTTAGCTATCTTCAATACCGTGATTAGAGCTTCATATTCTGCTTTATTATTTATTATGAAAAATTCAAAGTGCAGCACATATTCAGTAATAATTTCTTTAGGGTTGATTAAGATCAAACCCACGCCCGCTTCGAAAGTATTGGACAAACCATCCACATATAGGGCCCAAAAGCCTTTGAGAAAATTCATTCTTTCCTCAAGGGGGTTCAGCTATAATCATGGAACATTGACCTTGGACTGTTCAAGTTCAGCTTCATCTAAAATAGTGCATTCTACTATAAAATCGGCTAATATCTGAGCTTTGATTCATAGCCAAGGTTGAAAATTAATGTCAAACTTCGTGAGCTCAATTATCAATTTTTCTATTCTTCCAAAGATATCTATTCGATAAAGAACTGTCTTAATGGATTGATCAATAAGGAGTATTATGGTGTGCTCCTGAAAATAAGATTAGAGCCTTCGGGCTGCAATCAATAGAGCATAAGTTAGTTTTTCTAACTTGGTATACCTGATTTTAGCATTTCTCAGAACTCAGCTTATATAATAGATCAGCCTCTGCATTTGTGCCTCTTCCTTAATCAGGACAGCCGCAAGGGCCGCTGGTGAGACCACCAAGTATAAAAATAATTCTTCTCCAGGTTCGAGCTTGGCCAATAGTGGAGGTAAGCTAAGGTAACTTTTCAGTTCCTTAAATGCTTACTGACATTCGAAAGTCCAGCAGAAGTTCTTCGACTGCTTAAAGATCTGAAAGAAGGGCATGCATCATTCGACCGACCTCGAAACAAAGCAATTCAAAGCTACCATCTTTTTTGTTAGGCACTGAACTTTTTTTATCGACTTTAGGATAGTCATTTCTTAGATGGCCCTGATCTTCTCTGAGTTTGTCTCAATGCTGCATCCCGATACCATGAATCCTAGAAACTTTTCAGAAGTCACTCCAAAAGTATATTTCATAAAGTTCAACTTTATCTTATACTTTCAGAGGGTACTGAAGGTCTCCTCAAGATCGGTGATTGTTAGATATATGCTCTAGAAGCTAGATTGGCTGACACTTGTTAAATACTTTCTAGGAGCATTTTTATAATTTTGACTTAAAATTAGTTAAAGATTTATTTATTCTATCACATTCTGTATAAAGTGTCTGTGATACATCCATTAAGTTAATAGACATGATAACATATACTCTGAAAAATTGAGAATTTAAGACATATTATCATAATTAACTCATAAAAAGTTTTCGATTATAGAATCATCATGAGGATGGTCATTGATCCAGAAGATCAGTGTACGATCGCTTTCTTAGGATAGATAAGTCTTGAGTCTATGGTGTGGAGACACTAGAGCGAGAGTATAGATACTCGTTAGAGAATGAGGACACTGAGTATGACCGCCTCGAGCAGTCATAAGGGAGCCAACCTTCTCATCGATGACTAACTCGATGCTGCAGTGCATGTTTAATTCTTTAATCTGAGGTGCATCGGTAGTTCACCTTGAGGATGTTATAGTTTGACTATACCATAACTCGATCTTCTAGCCATTCAAAATTCTAAGGTGTATGTTGGCTATAGCATGTTCATTATAGCAATTGGATCGCACCAAGATGAGATCTATCAATCTCGGTAGAGGAGTAGTCCTATGATGAACATAAGATCGAGTCCCAAAACCCATGGCCATGATAGTGTGAAATAATATAAATGAGTTTCTATTAGTATTTCACATCAGACTCGAATTGAATGATTCATTCATATGATGGGTATTGGGTTTGATGAGTTCACCTTAACCCTAATCCCGTTGGGACTCATGATAGAAGAATCCAATCACACAGATAGCTACACCGAGAGATTCACTATTTAATTTTGATGGATTGCCACCATATACTTTTAGATGTTACTGATAGATTTTGAAATTAATTAGAATTATCTTGATGATCGATGATTCTAATTGGATGAATCAAAAGAGTTCTGATCCATCGAAAAATATTTCAATGATGTCACTGATGAAGATTATGACATGTCCAATTATCACATAGAACTAAACCTAACTGGATTACACAAACAAGAATTTGGGTTTGGATTCATCAATTGAGCTAATCCAGTTTGATTGATTTGGATTAAATCTAATTAGGTTCAAGAAAATCGTGCTAGCATACGATTGAGCCTAATATTCTCATTTTGTAGTCTTTCTGGATCATCTCGACTAAGCCAAATTAGATTTGGCTTATCTAGGAGCTTTGTATGAATTTATCTTAGTCTGACTGAAACTTGTTTAGGTCAGAAAAATCTTATCCTAACCTGATCTAGGCTTGTCCTAATCCATCGAATGAAAATAGGACAAGACCTACTAATTTCTGAAACTATTTGGACGAGACTTATTCGAAAACTCTGTAAGGATTTATCTTGATCTAACTGAACCTTGTCTTGGCCTAATCAAGACTTATCCTAAATCTCATAAGATGGGAACAAGATAAGGGTTGTCTTTGCCAGATTAGGGTTTGTCCTAAAATCATGAGATAAAATTTAGACAAGCCTCTTCCAAAAATTCTAGATGGATTTTCTTGATCTGACTGGACCGATCCTGATCTGATTAAGACTTGTTCTAACTTGATTAGGACTTGACATAAATCCATTGGATGGGACTTGAAAAGATTTTGTCTTAATCCTATAAGATGGGAATAGGACAAGGGTCAAATGTTGACCCAGTATGCAGGAAAGAAGAGATATAGCATGTGCCCCCTAGAATTTATCTTAGGGCGCACGTATGGTGCTTACGTGAGGAATGAGGGGCGCACTTCCCCTTTGTCCATGCACCCTATATGGATAGGGTGGAGGCATCCCATTCAATTCAAGTTTGAATGGGTCAAAAGTTTGAATAGTTTAAACTCTTGGGAGATAAGAGTTGTGCGCCAACTTCATCTTATCCCAAATTATTCCATGCCATTTTCCCTTATTCTTATGCAACAAAAATCTAAAAATAAGGGGTGTGGGGCATAGAGATCATGGGAGAGTTCTTTTGCTTGTTGGCTTTGATCTGTTCAAAGTCATATGCGAAGAGACTCTTGGTTTGGTCTATTTAAAGGGCCCTGCGCAAGCTATTGTGCATAGAAAATTCTCTATGGTAAAGCCCAGGCAAAATCTCCATCTCCATGCCTTCCTCATCTGATCCTCTCCCTCTTCTCTATGTCTAAGAGTTGGGCAAAACCTACGAGCAAAGATCAAGTTTCATTAGCACGAAGATCAACGAGAGACGATGATGTTCGTGAGATGAACACACAGCTCTCAAAGCTTGTTTTGAAGGCTCTATGGAAAGACATCTGATCTGATCTTTGGAGATCAAATTCAAAAGGAGGAGACTTCTAGATCTGATCTGAGTGGATATCGGTAGAGGTCAGATGCATGCACGGCTCAATCAAAACCTCGGATCAGTCGTCAGATCATCACAATGGGTAAACAGTTTATCCGATCAGGTGATAAATGTTATCACTATTTTATTTTTATTTTACTTCTAATTTTAAATTAATTTAATTAAATTTGAGAACTTTCAAATCTGATCAAATTATAGAAAATATTTTAAAATTAATCTGCCATAAATCTAATTCGATCAAATGCATCCTGCGGCAAAAAAATCTGATTTTTTCTTCAACTGGTATCAAAGCCAGGTTGCTGCTTCCAAATCTGTCTTTAGATTGATCTAAAATTATTTTTTATGATCAAATTATTTGATTTTCAGATGTTACATGGGATGTAATCAGATCTGAAATCAAAAATTGTATGTTTTAAATAGATATGTTTGACATAAATAATGCATGTTTTAGTCTAAATTTATTGTTCTATATCATGATAGTTTTCAAATATATTTTAGATTAGATCTGATTTAATTTTTTATGATTTGATCATTTTAATTTTAGATGTTACATTAGATGTAATCAGATCTAAAACATAAGGTTTAATTTAAAATTTTGATATATATGATATAGGCAATATATGTCTAGACTAGATTCCTAGTTTAATCTCATAGTCTAGATCAAAAATTTTATGAAATATTCATTTAATTTTTTAAAGATTATGTGATTAGATTAGTTAAATTTTAGATATTATATATGACATAATTTGATCTGAAAGCATGAGATACATTTAAAAATTTTATATGTATGACATGCAATGCATGTCTAGACTAGTTCCATAGATATATGCCATGAGTAGTCTAGATTAAAAAAAAAATTTAATAAGATTATTTAAAATTTTATTTTTAGATATTACATCAGATGTAATCAGATCTGAAATATAAATTTAAATATTATATTTGATACATGAGATGTATGCAAAACATGTATAGATTAGATCTTAAATCATGTAACAATTATATGCTTTAGATCTAATAGTTTTATAGTATAGTTTATATTTTTGAGTAAGATATTTTCCTTGGCTATCCGGTCATAAGAGTAAGAAGGGTTTAAAGACCCTCTCTTTCCATTCGATGTGGTGCTCTTATGACGTGTAGGGATGCTACATGTTTGCCCTTAATTAAAAATCAAAAATTTATTTTTCTGCAAAATCCTAGATCCTAAAACTCTAGAATTTTTATGCATGTTTTGTTATTGAACCCTTGGACTTAATTAAGAATTAAGTTTATGAAATTAATTAAATCTAAAATTATAAATTTTTAAATCTAAGACACCTTCATAAATCATGGGTTCAGATGTGGGTAGCTCAATTAGGTCTAGTGGTTGATCAAACTGAATTAAGAGTTGGTTAGGAGGGATCAAGAGTGCTTAGGTTTGACTAGCCTAATAGGATTAAGTCTGGGTCAGGGTTGACTCATAGTCACATGTGGTCGATCAAGTTAAGACCTAATTTGGCTCCATGGTTCAAGTCTGGATTGTAAGCTAATCCAATCAGTTCTGATCAGACAAGTCGGTGTCTAAGGTAAGTATGACAAATATGACCAGTAGTCTTTAATTGAAAGCTACTCGATCTGAATGCATTCACGATGAGTTAATGGCATATTCCTCCCACTGATCTCACTTACCTGACCGATTGAGTCGATCCAGTTCTGGTTTGAGGTGACTAACAATTCGATCTAACGCATACCACTAGGTTAGTCATAAATGTTATAACTAGTTAAGTCTAAGAGATCAAATCAAATCTTTCTAAGAAAATATTAAGTCTTAGGTCTTCCACCATTGTAGATGTGTGGATCCTTCTCAGAATTGATTGTTCTCGACTGGATATAGTGGTTCAGTTGCACCGAAAAGATGCAATCATGTCTATTAGGCATTGGATGCTATGAGTTGGAGGATGTGTTGGGCTCAATATTCTAGATATGGTGAGGGATCCAATCAAAAATCCAATTTGTGCAAATGGTTGGTTGACTTAACTAAGGAGTTGAGCAATATTTCGGGCATGGTGAGCTTCATGAATTAGAGACCAGGTTTGGGTGTACCATATTTAGAGAAATATTGAATAAGAGTTATCCACTCATCGATTGATCCATCATCAATAATTGTTAGATGAGGTGGTGAGCCAGTCGATGGGACAGCACCATCCACTAGAAATCAATGATCGTGGAGATTTTTGCATCTCTACCAAGAGAGTGTAGGAATTTGAGAAAATAGTGAAAGCCTAATTTATTTAAAAATAAAGCTCCTAAATAAATTGGTTGAGTCAAATTATAAGTCTAACTAGAAACTTTGACTTTCTACAAGAAAATGTCTACATCAAAACTCCTAGCCCGAATCCTAGATACCCATAAGTTGATCAAACCAAGTTACAAGGAATGGCTAAAGAACTTCAAAATTATTTTGGGTTCAAAAAAGTTGACCTATGTATTGGACCAGGACCTCCCCTTTACCAGCCCGTTCGACTGCTGATCAAAGAACATCTCATGAGAAGTGGTCTGACGATCATAACAAAGTAAGGTGCCACACGTTGGGCTCAATGTCAAATAAATTACAGCACCAATATGAACACATCAGGACTACTCGCCAAAAGTTGGTGCACCTGCAAGAGTTGTTCGGTTAATAGAGTCATGCAGCACATTATCAAGTCTTGAAGAGATTTTTTAAGATGCAAATATGTGATGGACAGTTAATCCAAGATTATTGCTTGGCAATGATCAAGGACCTAAAGAGCTTGAGAAGCTCAGAGTCTTGATGGACAAGGAACTATAGATTGATGTGATCCTATAGTCCTTGATTGATTCATATGGTCAGTTCATTATAAACTTCCATATAAATAAACTTTAGTGCACCTTGGTCGAGTTAATAAATATGCTGGTTATTACTTAGCAAACTTTGAAAGATTCAAAGGGCTTAGTTCTAGCTATGAAGCAGGCTTCTTCCAAGAGAAAATCTTTTGGAAAGAAGAAGTCTGCAAAAAAGCAAAAAATAGAAGGGAAAAAGAAGGACGAACCGAAGAAGGCCATGAAGAAGGAAAAGTATTTCCACTGCAACTTCGATGGCCATTGGAAGCGGGACTGTCCTGCGTACTTGGCTAGCCTGAAGAACAAGCAAAAAGAAGGACCTTCTAAAGGAATGCTCGTCATTGAGTCTGTCGAGCAAAACATGAATGCCATAGGATCAAAATGATCTAAAGATGGTGTTAATAAAAGATACCTGTGGCACCTTAGGCTAGGTCATATAGATGAAGATAGGATTAATAAATTGGAGATATTTGGACTAATGAGTTCGTTGACTTCTCAGTCATATCCGATTTGTGAATCATGCCTTCAAGACAAAATGACCAAGTTTTCTTTTATAGAATATGAGAAAGAGCCACAGACCTACTTGTCCTGGTACATATAGATGTATGTGGCCCATTTGATGTGCCGACCAAAGATAGTTATGTCTACTTTATTATCTTTATCGATAATCTATCTCAGTACGGATATGTGTACTTGATACGATATAAGTCTGAAGCCATTGAAAAGTTTAAGAAATTCAGACATGAAGTAGAAAAGCAAATCGAAAAATCTATTAAGGTTCTTTGATCAGATTGAGGAGGTGAATACCTTAGTCAAAAATTTTTGGACTATCTCAAGCACAATGGTGTAGACTAATAATAGACTTCACCTGAAATACCTCAACTTAATAAAGTTTCAGAATGGAGAAAATGGATCCTATTAGATATAGTTTGTTCATAATGAGCTTCATGGATCTTCCTGAATTTCTTTAGGGACATAGTCTAATAGGGTTCCATCTAAAACTGTTCCTACCATACCGTATGAGATATGGCATGGTAAGAAGCCAAGTCTGAGTCATCTCAGAATTGGGATTATCCGATGGTAGATAAGTTAGAGTCTAGGTCTCTTAGAGCTTGATTTATTGGATATCCTAAAGAGTTATTAGGATATTACTTCTATCTTCCAAAAAATCATAATGTGATTGTGGGTTGACACACCATTTTTGAAAAATAGTTTATTCAAGATGGTGACATCGAAAGATAGACTAGGCTCAAGAAGAAAGTTTCCAAAGAGTAATGAGCCAAGAAACCTCAGGAATCTAGTTAGTTTGAGCCAATCCATAATTCATTACCTCTTCCATCTCGTAGGATTTTCCATCTTCCTGAAGGTACTTAGGTACTATTTTAGGGGATGTAGAAAAAATATTCCTCATGAAAAATGGGTTCATGGTAATGATCCTAGAACCTATGATGAGACGATATCAGATATCGACTCCGAGAATTGATAAGAGGCAATGAAGTTAAAGATTGACTTGATGCACTCAAACTAAATCTAAATCTTGGTAGATCCACCTAAAGGTATAGTACCTATTGGGTATAAATGGATCTTTAAGAGAATGATATGTGCAGATGAGAATGTAGAGACATTCAAGGCTAGGCTAGTGGTGAAAGGATATCAGGTTACCTTCTCGTCTGTGGCCATCCATCAGCACATTGCTTGCTATTGCAATATATTTTAATTATGAAATATAGCAGATGAACATGAAAATGGAGTTCATAAATAGATATCTTGAGGAAGATATCTATATGGAACAACCCCTTAGTTTCACATCCAGTGATGGTGATCACAAAGATTTGCAAGCTATAAAGGTCCATCTATGGATTCAAGCAAGTATCTCAGAGTTAGAATGCTTGATGTAATCAAATCATTTGGTTTAATCAAGAATGAGAAGAAATCAAGTATATTCAAGAAGGTCAGTGGGAGCGTTGTTGTCTTTCTCATATTATATGTGAATGACATCCTCTTGAATGGGAATGATATTCCCATGCTGACATAGGTCAAAGTATGGTTATCTAAAGAATTTTCTTTGACAGAACTAGATAAGGCATCCTTCGTTTTTGTTTTTAAGGTCTATAGGAATAGACTGAAGAGGATGCTGGGTTTTTCACATAGAGGAGGTGCTGAAGAGGTTCAGCATGGTGAACTCCAGATCCAGGGGTATGCAGACTCAAACTTTATGTTTGATAAAGATGATCAAAAGTCGATGTCTAAAAGTTTATTCCTGTGCACTGGTGGTACTGTAAGTTGGAAGAGTTTCAAGAAGATGATTTCACCTAATCCGTGATTACCTCGAGAAGGATACATCGAGGTCAAGAAAGTCAACTCCGCAGATAATGCGACTGACCCACTGATAAAGCCTTTAGGCCAGCAGAACATCCAAGCCCATCTTGAGAAGATGGAACTTAGATTTACAGCCAATTGGCTTTAGATCAAATGGGAGTTTGTTAGATGTATGCCCTATAAATCAGATTGGCTGACACTTGTTAAATACTTTCTAGAGGCACTTTTATAATTTTGACTTAAAATTAGTTAAAGGATTATTTATTCTATCACATTGTGTATAAAGTAT
The DNA here is from genome assembly GCA_006176705.1 of Cocos nucifera. Lineage (NCBI taxonomy): Eukaryota > Viridiplantae > Streptophyta > Magnoliopsida > Arecales > Arecaceae > Cocos > Cocos nucifera. Next base: position 125,888 of record QRFJ01001472.1, on the reverse strand, counting down.
TGGTGATACATCCATTGAGTTAATAGGCATGATAATACATATTCTCAATGAGAATTTAAGACATATGTTATCATAATTAACTCATAAATTGCTCCCGATAATAGGATCATCATGAGGATGGTGATCGATCCAAAAGATCGATATACGATCGCTTTCTTAGGATAGATGAGTCTTGAGTCTATGGTATGGAGACACCAGAGCGAGAGTATAGATACTCATTAGAGTACGAGGGCACTGAGCATGACTACCTCGAGCAGTCGTAACTCATCGATGACTAGCTCAATGCTGCAGCGTGTGTCTAGTTCTTTGATCTGAGATGCATCAGTAGTTCACCTTGAGGGTGTTATAGTTTGACTATACCATAACTCGATCTTCTAGCCATTTGAAATTCTGATGTATATGTTGGCTATAGTATGTTCATTGTAGAAATTGGATCGCACCAAGATGAAATCTATTAATCTCAGTAGAGGAGGAGTAGTCCTATGATGAACATAATATCGAATCCTAAAATCCATGGTCATGGTAGTGTGAAATAATAGAAATGAGTTTCTATTAGTATTTCACATCAGACTCGAATCAAATGATTCATTCATATGATGGGTGTTGGGTTTGACGAGTTCATCTTAACTCTAATCTTATCGGAGCTCATGATAGAAGAACCCAATCACATAGGTAGCTGCACTAAAAGATTCGCTATTCAATTTTGATGGATTATCACCATATACTGCTAGGTGTCATTGATGGATTTTGAAATTAATTAGAATTATCTTGATGATCGATAATTCTAATTTGGTGAATCGAAAGAGTTCTAATCCATCGAAAGGTGTTTCAATGATGTCGTTGATAGAGATCATAACATGTTCCATTATCATACAGAACTGAATCTAACTGCATCACACAAACATGGATTTAGATTTAGATGTCATCAATTGAGCTAACCCAGTTTGATTGATTTGGATTAGATCCAATTAGGTTCAAGAAAATCGTACTAGCACACGATTGGGCCTAATATTCTCCTTCTATAGTCTTTCTAGGTCATCTCGACTGAGCCAAATTGGATTTGGCTCACCTAAGAGTCTTGTATGGATTTGTCCTAGCCTGATTGAAATTTGTCCAGATTAGAAAAGTCTTGTCATAACCTATCTAGGCTTATCCTAATCCATTGAATGGAAATAGGACAAGATCTGCTAATTTCTAGAACTATTTGGACAAGGCTTATCCGAAAACTCTGTAGAGATTTGTCTTGATCTGACTGGATCTTGCTCTGGCCTAATCAAGACTTCTCTTAAATTTCATAAGATAAAAATAAGACAAGGATTGTCCTTGCCAGATTAGGGCTTGTCCTAAAATCATGAGATGAAATTTGGACAAGCCTCTCCCAAAAATTCTAGATGGATTTTTCTTGATCTGACTAGACCAAGTCCTGGTCTAATCAAGATTTGTTATAACTTGATTAGGACTTGACATAAATTCATTGGATGGAACTTGAAAAGATTTTATCTTAATCCCATTGATGGGAATAGGACAAAGGTCAAATGTTGACCTAGTATGTAGGAAAGAAGAGATATGGCGTGCGCCCCTAAAATTTATCTGAGGGCACACATCCATATGGTGTTTACATGAGGAATAAGGGGCACACTCCCCCTTTGGCCATGCGCCCCATATGGATAGGGTGGAGGCATCCTATTCAAATCAAGTTTGAATGGGTCAAAAGTTTGAATAGTTCAAATTCTTGAGAGATAAGAGTTGTGCGCCAACTTCATCTTATCCCAAATTGTTCCACACCATTTCTCCTTATTTTTGTATGACAAAAATATGAAAAAAGGAGGTGTGGGGTGTGGAGATCATGGGAGAGTCCTTGCTTGTTGGCTTTGGCCTATTCAAAGTCACATACAAAGGGACTCTTGGTTTGGTCTATTTAAAGGGCCCTGCGCAAGCTGTTGTGCATAGAAAATTCTCTATGGCAAAGCCCTGCCAAAATCTCCATCTCCATGCCTCCCTCATTTGATACTCTCCCTCTTCTCCATGCCTAAGAGTTGGATAAAATCTGCGAGCATAGATCAAGTTTCATCAGCACGAAGATCAGTAAGAGACGATGATGTTTGTGAGATGAACGCGCAGCCCTGAAAGTTCATTTTGAAGGCTCTATGGAAAGACATCTGATCTGATCTCTGGAGATCAGATCTAGAAGGAGGAGACTTTTAGATCTAACCTGAGTGGATATCAGTAGAGACTGGATGCGTGTGCGGCTCAATCAGAACCTCGGATCAGTCATTAAATCATCATAATGGATAAATAGTTTATCCGATCAGGTGATAACTGTTATCACTATTTTATTTTTATTTTACTTCTAATTTTAGATCAATCTAATTAGATCTAAAAACTCTCAGATCTGATCAGATCATAAAAAATATTTTAAAATTAATCTGTTGTAAATCTGATCCGATCATATGCATCCTGCGATAGAAAAATCTGATTTTTTCTTCAACAATGTGATTTGACGAAGCTCAGCTTTTAACCAGCATGTTATCCATGTAAACCTCCATATTATGATCGATCTGCTCCTTGAAGATCTTATTCACCAGGTGCTGATAGATGGCACTTGTGTTCTTTAGTCCAAATGGCATAAGCCTATAACAATAGAGACCACAGTAATAAAAGTAATTTTTTTCTCATCTTTTGGTGCCATCTGAATTTGATTGTAGTTGGAGAAGACATCCATGAAAGTGAGAAGCTTATAGTCTAAAGTTGTGTCCATCAGTTAATCAATTCTCGATAAGGGATAGCTATCTTTTGGATAGGCCTTGCTCAAGTTCGTGAAGTCTATACACATCCTCCACTTGCTGTTTGCCTTCTTGACGAGGATGATGTTCGTAATCCAATCTAGATAGTATACTTTTCGAATTAACTCAACTTTGAAGAGTTTGTTGACTTCATCCGTAATGATTTTCTGCCGCTCTGGTGCAAAGTTACGCTTCTTTTGCTTTATCGATCGACATTTAAGGTTCACACCCAATCGGTGCTCCATGACTTCAGCATCAATCCCAGGCATGTCTGTAGGTACCCAGGCAAAAACATCGGCATTCTTCCATAAGAAGGCAATGAGCTACTTTTTGGCCTCCCCCTTCAGGTTAGAACCGATCTTAAAAGCATGATCTTCATGTCCATCATTTAAAAGAACTATAATAAGATCTTCGATTAGTTCTCCTTGTTCCTTCATCAAATCATCACGGGCATCAAGCCCATCTACCGAATAAGATTCCATCTGTATTCCTTCTTGTAAAGCAATAGTATAACAGTGCTACGCAAGAGCTTGATCTCCTCTAACTTCTCCAACCCCATAATTTGTTAGAAACTTCATCTTCAAATAATAGGTCAAGACCACTGCCCGAAGTGCATTCAAGCTAGGTCGACCAAGAATGGCATTGTAAGCTGAGGGAGTCTTGACCACCAAAAAACCTACTTGAAACTTTGACTACCTAAGGTATCGACCTGTCATGACAGATAAGATTATTATTTCCTCAATCGATATTGCATCGTCGGTGAATCCCACTAATGAGGAACTTATTAACTCCATTCTATTGTTAGGTATGGATATTTTGAAGAATACATCGTAAAATAAAACATCAACAGAACTTTCATTATCAATTAAAACATGGCATACATCATAGTCAATAATATTTAAAGTCATTATAACTACATCGTTGTATCGAAATTAAACCCCATGGGCATCTTCTTCAGTAAAAATGATGGATTCTTCAGTCCATTGCTTCTTCATCGATTCTGCTGATCCACTTGTCTCCCCTCATTGATGCCCCCCAGCAATGGTGTTGATGATTTTGAGTGGAGGCCGATCTCCCTATGGCTCATCTCTCTGAGATGGTTCAAGCTGTGGCAGGACTTTTGGCCAATCTTCTCTTCTTTTCGATCAGTGTCTAAGAAATCGATCCAGCCGATCCCTTCTTATCAGTCCCTCGATCTCGTCCTGGAGCTGAATGTATTCTTCAATATCGTGACCATGGTCATGATAGTAGAGACTGTATTTATTGGGGTTGCACCTGGCTAGATGACTCCTCAGCCTCTCCGATCTTGGCAACTACTCCTTTATTTTCATCAACACTTGAGTCTTTGAGGCATTCAGGGGAGCATAGTTATTGAATCTTCCGAGAGGAGAGTTCCGCCACGATCTTCTGCCCGGGCTTCCTTGTTGACAAGCTCGAGGTGGAGTTCGGGCTTGTCTGCACTTGGAAGGAATTCTAGAGCGCAGCCAAGTTTCACTCGGCTTCTCAGCAATTGTAGGCTTACTTGATTCGCTCGCTTGCCACTCTCTAGTGACCTCATCATCTTTCAACTTGAAGGCCTCCTCCACTCGGGCATAGCCTTCAGCCTGGGCCAACATATCAACAAAGTTTTGAAGGTACTTCTTTAAGAAGAAGAAGAGATTATTCTTCTGAAGGCCATCTTTCAGCACGACCATAGCAACAGACTGGTCCAGATTACGGACCTCCAAAGCAGTAGCATTAAAATGGTTGACATAAGCTCGAATGGACTCTACTTCTTTTTGCTTAATGTTGACAAGGGAGTAGGAACCTCATCTCTGGCACTGGCTGCTGATAAAATGAGCTATAAATTCATGACTCGACTGATCAAAAGAGAAGATAGTACCTAGTTTGAGATTCGAGTACCAGTTTCTTACTGCTACCTTCAGAGTAGAGGAGAAAGCTCGATAGAGAATGGCATCAGGGCCATCATGGTCATGAAGGCTTCAAGGTGGTCGACTGGGTCAGAGGTTCCATCATAACTTTTAAAATGAAGAAGCTTGAAGTTCGACGGGATGGGCTCCTACATGATTCGAGCAGAGAATAGAGGTTTAGTGCAAATATTGTCATTGTCAACTAGGGCGGCGTGGCAGAGTTCTTCAATCCACCAATTTATTTTTTTAAGCTTTTGATCGAGAACATCATCTTGATCATGGATTTCAAAGAGCCATCGTCTATAGACGAGGAGAGTCTCTGTGAGAGAAGAATTATGATCAGAACAGAAGCTCTCTACTTCTCCTTTCTAGGGGTTACCAGTCTGCTTACCCAGGTGGGCCTCCTTTCCAGCGGGGGTCTCTCCGACTGAGTCGGTACCGAAGGCTATTGCATGGCCTGCACCATCTCAGTGAGACCTCTAACCTACTGTATCAATAGGTTGAACTGCTTCAAACCCACCATGGCTACTAGTGGAGGAGGTTGAAGTGCTGGAGATGGGGCTGGAGCAGGCGGATCTAGGTTAGATCTGACGGCGGAGGTAGTAGATTGTCGGATTATAGTCTTCTTTAATTAGCAACATCTTACAGGAATAAGAAGAGATCAGAGAAAAAAGAGCTAAAGAATTGAAGATGAAAAAGAGAAGATGAACTCGACTAAGCACTCCTTTTAGAACAAGGGCTTGAGAGACCCCTCCTTCTAGCGCCAATCCTATTGGTATGGAAAATGGTGCTGATGCCGAAGATTGCCAGAGTTAGAGAAGTTGGGGTTGAAGAGAATGCTCGCAGGATTTCTAGCTCTACTTTCGAAATTTTTTTGAAAAATATATGTAGTGAAAATAATTATTAATCTAATTAATAATAAGAGATACAGATCTAATCTAAAAATTCTATGCAATATAGGATCTAATGTAATATATATGCATGCATGAAATCTGAAAATAAAAATAGTCAGCACTAAAACTATTTTACTACTTTATGTGTTCAGAACATGTTACCTTTTTATGGATAGTTGAACTCCATAATTTGATCTTCTTGATGTAGATCTGATCATCGTGATGCAGCCACACACGCGTCTAACCTCTATGGATAATCTACACAAGGCCCTGATCTCGATCAGCTCTTTTTGAGTGCTAGTTTGCTGTAAAAGCCTTCAACGACTGATGTAAATCAAACTACTTTATCTTCTTCACAAGATCTTCAGATGCTCTGAATCCCAATGAACATAGAAGAGACATTAAAGAGGCTTTCCATCAAGATCTATGAACTCACAACCCTCGTAGCTCACAATCTAGAATCCCAAATCCTAGGTAAAGATCCTAGGGTATGCACTCACCCAAAATCCCTTATGCCAAGATCTCTCTCTTTTTTTGGTTTTCTTACACAGAGGAGGGGTTCACGCATGTAGAGAAACTTTTTCTCTTCTCTCATCTTTCTTGTGCGCACGCCCAAAAATCCAGATTTTATGGAGGCACACAAAAAGTAGTGTGAGGGATTTAGATAAGATGAGGTGGTTTGCAATTCAAACTCAAACTTCTTTGAATTTAAATTGCAACCAATCTATACTTATCTAACAAGGGTGTTAGAAGGGAGGATGCACGCCCTCCGTTGCATGGAGAACTTCACAAGAAAACAATTTTTCTCGTGAAGAAAGGTTTGGCACGAATCTTGGTGAGGTGGCGCATGGGAAGACTAGTCAAACTAGTCTTAAACTTTCTTATCCAATTGAATCATTCTAAGCTAATTTGGCTAGGCCCAATCAGACTAGATTAAACCCAACTTATTAAGACTTAATTAGGCTCAGTTAAATTGTAATCAAATCAGAAATTGACAAAGCCCAATCCCTGATTAAATCAGAATCAAACCTCCTCAGCGATTAGGTCATCTTATAACCTAATTAGGTCAAATCCAATTCAATTAGACTTGATCCAAAAATAATTACTCAATCAAATTGAGTCAATAAGTGATCAAATTACTGATTGAACTTCTCTAGATCAGCCATCAGATCAGATAGGAACTTCTAGTGTGTATGATCCCGCAGGTTCAAACCTAAGCTAGTAGCACATAAATCAATTTTCTATACTAATCGAAGTGACCATCTAGCAATGATATTCGATGTCCAGATAGGCCGAATAGTGCAATCACAATATTCAAAATCTACGTGAATATGGTTACTGCATAATTCATCCCTTTGATCTCTGTGTATAGGATGACACATTGTTAAAACTATCAACCTTGAAAGATACATCCAAATCATGTCTTAAAGTAATTAGTCCCGTGACCCCTCACTAGGACTATCTTGGCTAAGGTTTTACTAAATTGAAATACTATTAAACATAGCTCCTGCAAGCAAGCAAGAGTGGTCAATCCCATCTTGACTCATGCATCGACCTTCAAGTACTTGACTATACCCAGAAATCTTTAGTCATTGAATTAGAAATTTAGGTAGTCCGGCACCAAAGCATAGTGAGTTGCTTGAAAGTGACCATGATAATTTTAGATCGGAGGGACACTTATACCCATATTCTATCGAAGCAATTCTTGATGGCAAAAAAGCTCCAAAGTCGATCACGTTTAGTATAGTTGTATCCTTATATCTCACTTGCATGCCATACCAGTATCTTCACACTCCTTGGTTAAGAGGACAACCAATCTATATGGCATACAATGATCTATACTCAATAAACATTGTCGTCCTTGGTAACAATATATCATTTGATTGCGAACATATTTAAGGACTAAACGATAAATTCTCCTTTATCGATTCTAAATAGTTCTAAGAATTTCACCACAATAGATAGGAGTTCATTAGAAAATATAAAATTTATGATGAAAAAATTAGAATAACTTTTATTCAATTAATAATTCATATATATATTCAAGAATTAGCTAAACTATCAATAGGCTGATGATTGGCTTTGAAATACTATTCCCAACAATCTCCCACTTCGACTAATGCCAATTGGTGCAGTATCGAATACCCATCTTTGACTTAAAGTTGTCAAACTCCTTCATCGTAGCGGCATTAGTGAATTGGTCGATCAGGTTCTCCTTTCCATCGATCTTCTGAAGGTCAACGTTACCTCGATCGATGATCTTTCGGATAAGATGATAGCAGTGCAGAATATACTTCATCTACTGATATGCCTTTGGTTCCTTTGCCTGAGTAATGGCTCTAGAGCTGTCGTAGAAGAACAAAACTAGACCATCAAGAAAGGGTGCTACACCAAGTTCAATGATGAACTTTCTCAGTCACACTACTTCTTTAACAGCATCTGATGTAGCGACATACTTTGCCTTGCAAATTGAGTCAGCCATGGTATGCTGCTTGAAATTTTTTCAGTAGATGGCTCCATCATTAAGGATAAACACATATCCCAACATACTCTTGCTGTCATCATGATCAAACTAGAAACTAGAGTCTGTAAATCCCCCAAGTCTGACTCACTATAAATAAGCCACTAGTCCTTAGTATTTCTTAAATACTTCATGATGGTTTAACAACCTTGCAGTGATTCTTCTCTAGATCAGATTGGTATTCACTTACTATCCCTAGAAAGTATGCCACATCAAGTCGCGTACATGTCATGATGTACATGATAGAACCCACTACCGAAGCATATGAAATTCTACTTATACGCTCTCTCTCTTGAGGTGTTGTCAGATAATCTTTCTTTGAGAGAAAAATTTCATGATCTATCGATAGATAGCCTTTCTTAAAATTCTCCATGCTAAACATTTTCAGCATAGTATTAATATACGTAGATTGGGACAATCCAAGCAACTTTTTAGATCTATCTCTATAGATCTTCATCCCTAGGATGTAGGAAGCTTCTTCTAGATTCTTCATGAAAAATTATAATGATAGCTAGATCTTTATTTCTTGTAATGCAGGAACATCATTTCCGATTAAGAGAATGTCATCTACATACAAAATGAGGAATACAATTGTTGGATCATTAGCCTATTTATATATATATGGCTCTTCTTCATTCTTAATGAAGCCATATATCTTGATCGTCCTATCAAAATGTATGTTCCAACTCCAAGATGCCTACTTCAGTCCATAAATGAACCTTTGAAGCTTGCACACCTTAGACTGATCTATGGATGTAAATCCTTCAAGTTGTATCATATATACCTCTTCATCTAGTTTTTCATTCAAAAAGCCTGTCTTCACATTCATCTACTAGATTTCATAGTCCAGATGGACAGCTATGGCAAGCATGATCCGAATGGACTTGAGCATTGCCATAGAAGAAAATATCTCATCATATTCAATACCATAGCATTGACGATATTTCTTGGTAATCATATGGATTTTATAGGTCTTCATCTTTCCGTCTGTGCCTCTTTTTCTTTTGAAGATTTATTTACATCCTATGGATTTTACCCCTTCGGATGGGTCAACCAATGTCCATCCATCATTGACCTTCAAGACTCCATTTTGGATCTCATGACCTTAAGTCATTTTCTAGAGTTGGATCTCTGCATTGCATCCATGTAGGTGATCGGATCCTCACTATTTTCATCGAATTCGATAGGATCTTCATCTCAAACCAAGAAATCATAGTATCTATCCAATTAACGTGGTACTCTACCAGATCATCTTAAGGATGCAGGTTTAGTAGGCTCTGGATTTGATCTAATCAAATCTGGTTCAAGTTCAGCTACTTGTGTCAATTTTTTCACCTACCGAACTTCTTTAAATTCGATCTTAGAGGCATTAGTTCCTTCACTAAGAAATTCTTTTTTTAAAAAGACTTTCTTAAGATTGACAAACATCTTTTGTTCATCAGTAAGGTAGAAGTAATATCTTTTGATCTCTTTTAGATACCAAATAAAGCTACACTTGTCAGACCTAGGTCCGAGCTTGTCTGTTACTAAACGTTTGACATAAGTCAGACACCCTCAAATCCTAAGGTGCGAGAGTACTGGCTTATGCCCTGTCCACATCTTACATTGCATTTTAGCTATAGACTTACTCAAAATTCTATTCAAAATATAACAAGCTGACTCTAGTGCATATCCCTAGAGGAAGATCGGTAGACCGATAAATTTCATCATTTATCAAACCATGTCTAATAGGGTTTGATTTTTTCTTTCAGACATACCATTATGCTATGGTGTTCTAGGAGGAGTCCATTAGAAAAGAATCTCATTTTTTCTTAGATATATCAAAAACTCACTGAAAATATACTCACCCCCTCGGTCAGATCAAAGAGTTTTAATACTCTTTCCAGTTTACTTTTCTATCTTATTATGAAATAATCTGAATATTTCAAACGACTCCAATTTATGCTTCATTAAGTAAAGGTTTCCATATCTAGATAGGTCGTTCATGAAGATTATGAAGTAGAAATATCCACCTCTAATATTTAAGCTCATGGGTCTACATACATCAGTATGTACTAAACCTAAGAGTTCACTAAGTCGCTCATCCTTTCTAGTAAAAGGTGACTTGATCATCTTCTCAAGAAGATAGGATTCACAGGTTGAAAGTGATTCACAATCACTAACTTCAAGAATTTCTTTTTGAGCCAACCTATATAATCTGTTCTTATTGATGTGACCTAGCTTACAGTGCCAAAGTTAGACATTTGACACATCATCTAATCTAGGGCATTTACCAAAAAATTGGATCATGTTAACAGGCTATGATAATAAATATATTTCGTTATTCAATTATCCAACATAAACTATAACATCATTCAAAATGATATTACAAAAATTTACTTTTATTGAAAATTGATAATTATTTTTGGCCAAAAGGCTTACAAAAATAACGTTCAATAAAAAACTTGGACAAAAGTGACAATCACTAAGAATAACTCTATGAGAATTGATTACAAGGTTCATGATTCCTAAAGCTAGAACTGAAACTTGTCTTCCATCTCCAACATTCAGAAACCTCTCACTTTCACCAAATCTTCTATTGACCTGCAAATTCTGCATCGAATTACAAATATGATAAAGGCTTTTGGTATCTAATACTCATGCAGTAGTATCACAAATTGAGAAGTTGCAAGGTGTTATCATTTGAATATCTTGCCCAACAACTACTTGCTTCTTCCTTGGCCTATTTGGACCTAGACAGGCAATGAACTGAGGATAGTTTCTCTTTCAATGCCCCTACTTCTTATAAAAGAAGCATTCCGCCTGGCTCTGGTTGGGCTTGCACTTCTTGGTCTGATCCTATGCTAACATCCCAGCATGCAGTTGCACCTTCTTGTTCTTCTTCTTATTCTTTTTTTCTTTCTCAAAGGGTCGAGAACCAGAAGAAGACCCTTTCACTATAGTCATGGACTCCTTTTGGAGCTAGTGATCCTTCTCAAAGTTCTGTAGTAACTCTAATAACTCATGGTAGTTTACTATAGGCTTTGTTATTCTAAAATGAGTAAGAAATAGAAGGAAGGACTTGGGTAAAGAATTTAGGATCGCATCCTTCCCAAGCTGCTCATGTAGAAAAAAGCCTAATTTACTCGGGCATTCAATCATCTCGATTATGTATAATACATGATTAGTGACTGACACCCCATCCCTCATACGAGCATTGAAAATGGCATAACTAGTCTTGTGCCTTTCAACGTTGTGAGGCATGTCAAAAAAGTCATTCAACATTTGAAGCATCTCCTCGGGTTGGGCATTCTCAAATCTATGGCTGACCTTATTATTCATTGATGCCAACATTATGCACCGAATGATGGTGCGGTCATTGAGCCACTTCTAGTAAGTATCTCTAACCATCCCTCTAGTGTTCGAGGTGGCTCCTCGGGTGCCGAATCAGTTAATACATACAAGATTCATTCATGTTCTAAGATAATTTTTAACTTTTAATACCAGCTATCGAAGTTGGATCTCATGAGTTTGTCATTGTCCAACAATGATCGGAGCGACAAGGTAGTGACCATTTCTACAAAAAAAAAATATGATCTAATTAGTATATAAATTATTTACTCTAAAGACTTAAACTTTAGTCTAAAGATTCTTCTACTATTTTATACGAATCGATAGTCTCTACCTTCAATTCAAGAAATTACTCTTAATTTTTAGTGGGTACTAGAATCCACACAGACTACACATGAGCCCAACTTTGATTGATCAACCCATGTGCATCTATGGATAGGTTCATAATAAATTATTTCTCTAAATAAATTATAATATTTTTTAAATTTTTTTCAAAAATCTAATCTATAGGCTTTGGCCTTCACTAAAAAGATCCAATTAGATCCAACTATTAACATAACCACATTTAGTGCATCAGACCAACAAATTATCAGGCCTGATTTTGACCGGCCAACCTGACCACCATTAGAAAAACACGACCAAATTATCATATTATGAATGATAATTTTATTAGTCAATAAGCACTAGGTCTTTGGATCTCCAATAATTATTAAACTAATGGACTCATTATCACTCAACTTAATGGAAGGCTATGACTTAGTTATCACCATAACTTCATCATTTTAAAATAATTTTAGAGAATTTAATTAACTAATTTTAAGAAAAAAAGAGAAGAATTGACTAGCCAATTTTGATCCTCCCATTGACTTTACCAAGTTAGATAAAAAAAAAAATCTAATTCAAGTTGGCATTAGGAGCACATAAATCAGTCACATTGATTTACCAAATTGATATGGATGAGCCCAAATCACCAAGTGGTTCAATCAAAACTTAATTTACTAGGATGGTTAGGTAAGTGAGATCGGTGGAAAGGATATGCCATTAAATTGTCAAATACCGAATCAGTGCAAGTAGCTTCTAATTAAAACCACTAGTTTAAACTGTCAGACTTATTTTAGACACCATCCAGTTCATTAATTTCAATTAGACCAACCTAGCAATTTTGGATTCGACCATGTAGCCACGAATCAAGTCCATTTGGTCCTTGTTAAAAGCATGGGCTTGACCAACTACAATAATTGTAATTGAGTCTAAAGAGTTTTTGACCTAATCTAAATCAACTCTTGGTTAGATTTGATCAATAACTCTAATTAAGTCCATTCTTTAACTAACCTTAGGTTTAACCCAATTAATGGACCTATTCAACTAACCCAATAACCTACATTTTATGATCAATGACTTAAAATCTTTAATTTATAATTCTAGATCCTAATTCATAATACTTAATTCTTAATTAAGTTTTGGACTAAAGGTTGGGGTTCGATATTTCAAAAATATTTTTCAAAATTTTTTGAAAGATTCTTTACAACCTAGCACTGTTTCACTAAATAGGTCGACTCATTTCAAAAATAGATCAGCTTATTTCACAAACAAGCACTAGTTGTACGTTTGATCACATAAAACCAGCCATTTAACAGGTTCAGCCAACTTCTCAATTAAGTTGGCTCGGATTCCATCCGAGCAGACTTTTGCTTCGAGCCGGCCCGAGCAGAAGTTGAGTTGACTCGGTTCCTGAGGCAGTCGGCTCGAGCAGAAGGCTAGAAGCCTAACATTCCCGCTAAGCTAACTTGGATCTCATCTGAGTCAGTCCGAATAGAAGCCAAGCCGGTCCGATTTCTGATCGAGCTGGCTAGGACAGAAGGCCAAAGAGCCTATATCAGGCTGGCATGCTGATCGAGCTGACTTGATTCTTGAGATAGCTGGTTCGATCGACGAATAGATCCTTCCTAAGATTCTGTTCAGGTTTAATCTATCGATGTATACTACATAAAAAATTATGAAATAATTTAGATCTAAGCTAAATATTAACTCATGATAAAATTCAAATTAAACCCTTCAAATACATCATAAAAATAATTAGATCTAATCTAAATTTTTTTATGAATAATTTTATAGATCGCAATGTACTTGGATAACCTCTCTACTGTAAGGGATAAACCTTACAGCAGGACAACCTATAGTCCATGCGATCAGAGTTTTTATTTTTTAAATCAGATTATTATTTAGATATAATCTAACAGCAATCTAAACATGCATATATAACACATTAATACCATTTGAAGGAAATGCTCGTAGGATTTCTAGCTCTACTTTCGAAACTTTTTTCAAAAAATATATGCAATAAAAATAATTATTAATCTAATTAATAATAAGAGCTATAGATCTAATCTAAAAATTCTATGTAATATGGGATCTAATATAATATATATGCATGCATGAAATTTGAAAATAAAAATAGTCAGCAGTAAAACTATTTTACTATTCTACATGTTTGGAATACGTTATCTTTTCATGGATAGTCAAACTCTATAATCTGATCTTCTTGGTATAGATCTGATCATCGCAATGCAGCCATGCACGCGTCTGGCCTCCATGGGTAATCCACACAAGGTTCTAATCCCGATCAGCTCCTTCCAAGTGCTAGCTCACTATAGAAGCCTTCAATGGCTGATGTAGATCAAACTATTTTGATCTTCTTCATAGGATCTCCGAATGCTCTGAATCTCAATGAACATAGAAGAGAGGTATAAGAGGCTTTCCACCAAGATCTGTGAACTCACGATCTTCGTAGCTCACAATCAGAATCCCAACCCTAGGTAGAGATCCTAGGGTATGCACTCACCCAAAATCTCTTGCACCAAGATCTCTCTCTTTTTCTGATTTTCTTATGCAGAGGAGGGGTTCATGCACATAGAGAAACTTTTTCTCTTCTCTCATCTTTCTTGTATGCACACTCACAAATCTAGATTTTATGGAGGCACACAAAAAGTGGCGTGAGGGATTTAAATAAGATGAGGTGGTTTGCAATTCAAACTCAAACTCCTTTGAATTTAAATTGCAACCAATCTATACTTATCTAACAAGAGTGTCAAAAGGGAGGACACACACCTCCCTTGCATGGAGAACTTCACAAGAAAATAATTTTTCTTATGAAGAAAGGTTTGGCACAAATCTTGGTGAGGTGGTGCATGGAAAGACTAGTCAAACTAGTCTCAAACTTTCTCATCCAATTGAACCAATCCAAACTAATTTGGCTAAGCCCAATTAGATTAGATTAAATTCAACTTATTAAGACTTAATTAGACTTAGTTAAATCCTAATAAAATAAGAAATTGATCAAGCCCAATCCCTGATCAAATCAGGGATCAAACTTTCTCAACGATTAGGTCATCTTATAACCTAATCGGATCAAATCCAATTCAATTGGACTTAATCCAAAAGTAATTACTCAATCAAATTAAATCAATTAGTGATCAAATCATTAATTAAATTTTTCTAAATCAGCCATCAGATCATATAGGAATCTCTAGTATGTATGATCCCATAGGTTCGAATCTAAGTCGGTAACACAGGAACCAATTTTCTGTACTAATAGAAGTGACCATCTAGCAATGGTACCCAACATTCGGATAGGTCGAATAGTGCAATCACAATATTCAGAACCTACATGAACATAGATACTACATAATTCATCCCTTTGACCTCTATGTATATGATGACTCCGAGTTAAAACTGTCAACCCTGAAAAATACATCTAAATTATGTCTCAAATCAATTAGTCCCGTGACCCCTCACTAAGACTACCCTAGCCAAGGCTTTACTAAATTAAAATACTATTGAACATAGCTCCTGAAAGCAGGAGTGGTCAATCCCATCTTGACTCATACATCGATTCCTCAAATACTTGATTATACCTAGAAATCTTTCATCACTGAATTAGAAATTCAGGTAGCCCGACACCAAAGCACAGTGAGTTGCTTGGAAGTCACCATAGTGATCTCAGGTCAAAGGGATACTTATATTCATATTCCATCGGAGCAATTTTTGATGACAGAAAAGCTCTAGAGTCAATCACGTTCAGTGCAGACATACCACTATATCTCACCTGCATGCCATATCAGTATCTTCACACTCCTTGGTTAAGAGGATAACCAACCTATATGGCACACAATGACCTATATTTGATAAACATTATTATCTTTGGTAACAACGTATCATTTGGTCGCGAACATATTTGAGGACTAAATGATAAATCCTCGTTTGTTGATTCTAAATAGTCCTAAGAATTTCATCACAACAAATAGAAGTTCATTAGAAGATGTAAAATTTATGATAAAAAACCTAAAATAATTTTTATTTAATTAATAATTCATATACATGTTCAAGAATTAGCTCAATCGTTAATAGGTTGATGATTGGCTTTCGAACATCATTCCCAACAGGGGTCACCGATGAAACCTGCAAGATAAAATTTTGATCAGAGTTGGCTTTGATAGGACACTCCGATGATCAAGTTAGTTCTCCATCCAACAAGAATGGAGTACTTAGGAAGAAAATGAGTAGAGTATTGAGTAGAGTATTAGAGCTTAGAAAGAAGAAGCATATCTGGAGGATCCTTTATATAAACGGAACATGTAACAAACTGATAGTGATATCCATAACCACCTAGTAGTAGACCGTTCGGGCCACTTGGAGTTTATTATGAAGAGTGGATTATCATTTATTATGACTTATTAATTTGTTGGTGATCCATAGTAGGAGTTCTTACAGAACCTCTACACTTGTGTGCAAGCTATGTGTTAGAATGAAGAGCTTGAAGCAAACTGAACTCGGAGATCGACCGTTAAGTGGTAGATGGTGAATCAAACCTAGAGGGGCTGATTAAAATTTGTTGGTGCTACCTTCGACAACTTGAAAAAGTTTGACCGACTTATTAAGGATAGTTTTTCCTAGAGGAATTCAGTCAGGATGACGAAGGTCTGAGATCACCTGGAAGCTAAGATAGGTGAGTGCTGAGATTTAAAGACTTCTTGATGACATCGTTTCAATTGCTCCAAGTAGTTCATCCGATGTTCAGGATCAGCTTGAAGTAGATCAAAGGAGTACTAAGGTTCAATGTTTACAAAATAGCTACTTTGTGTTTTGAATTAAGAACCGAACTTGCATTGATGATGAGATCCTTTTAGACCAATTCAATCGATGGCACGTTATAGATTGAGCAAATCTACAACTGACTAGAAGGAGTTCATCTGGAAGAAACACGACTGGAACGAGCACGACTGGAAGGAGTTTGTCCGAAAGAAGCATGACTAGAAGGAGTTCGTTTGGAAGAGCGTGACTAGAAGGAGTCCAACATTTGCAATACAAGAATTCAACTACCCTCAGAATTCGTTGTCTATCGGGGTTCGACGAGCTAGAGCTTCGATAATAAAATTCCTTTTATTCATCCTGAGTCAAAATATAAAGTTAATAAAATAGTACTTTTTCTTATTGTTCAAGATCGTCCGTTCGGATTTTAGTATGTTTTTGATAAGTTCTGCAGTCAGAAGTTATTGCTGAAAAAATCGATAGATTTTCATAGAATGAAAGTCGACTGCTAAGAACTTCGGCGAGGACTAATTTTACCTCCAACAATAATAATGGGTCATGTAGCCCCAACTAATAAGGAAAGGTATTAAAAGTTATATAATGATATTTATCCTGATAATTAATAGAATATTTATAAATATCATATTGTAATACCAAGAAAAGAATCTTTCACCAATCAAATAACTCATTATTAATTTTATCTTTATTTTAATTTATTTTGAATTTATCTTTAATTTTCTTGTTTTAATTATCTAACTAGTTGAAGATCCGTGCATTACACGACGTGGATAATTATGGTTTATAATTATTTTAATAATAAATATTTATAATAATTTTTTTTAATTTTTAATATTTTATTTTTTATTTATTATATTTATTTATTATTTTATGAAATAATATTTTATTTTTTTCTTTCTGTTCTCGCATCTTCTTCATACCTATCGGTGCCGTCCCACTCCTTGCTGTGCCACTATGGCTTCCCTTCTCTCTTGGCAAATGTCGATCCCGATCGCACCCGCGCTCCCTCTCTTCTTCTCATACCCTTCTTCGTGCCCGCCCGTTCTGCCCCACCCCTCTTGCCACCCTAACACCACTCTCCTTCTTTCTCGACAAACGACGATCCCAATCGCATCCCCCGATGCCCCTACCAATACCACCGCTCCTAATGCCACTCTATTTCATTATTATTTTTTTTATTCTTTCTTCATGTTTCCATATCTTCTCCGCACCCATTGGTGCTTCCCCACCCTCCTGTCATCCCACCACGGCTCTTTTTCTCTATCGGCAAATGTCGATCCCGATCACACCCTGCCCCCTCTCTTTTTCTCATATCTTCTCCATGCTTGTCATTGCCATCCCATCCTCCTGCTGCTCCACCACTTCTCTCCTTCTCTCTCGGCAAACGATAATCCCAATCACACCTCCCCGACTCCCTTACTAGTACTATCGCCTCTGGTGCCACCACTCTCCCTCCTTTCTCCTCCCTTGCCTCATGCGTGGCCCCCTTCCTACTGTCACCAACATCTCTCATCCCAGCCATGCCCCCTTCGCCCGACCCTTGAGGAAGGGATGGGATTTCGTGGAGTATTATTAATAATATTTTCCTACTGCCCCATCATGGCTTCTCTTCTCTCGATAAATGCTGATCTCGATCACACCTCTGTCCTCTTTTTTCTTCTCATATATTCTTCACACCCCTCAATACCACCCCACCCCTCCTGCCGCCCCACCACTGCTCTCCTTTTCTCTTGGCAAATATCGATCCTGATCACACCCCCCTAGCATCCCTATCGGTACCACCATCCTCGGTACAACCACTGAAGGAAGAGAGAGACACTCTCTCTCTTCTTTTCTTTTCTTTTCTTTTCTTTTCTTTTCTTTTCTTTTCTTTCTTTTTTTTTCATAATTATTATTTTTTTCTTCCTCAATTTTTGGTCAGTACTCAACTTTTCTTGATTCCTTGCCTGTCAAATACTCAAAATACCACCATTTTTAATTCTTTATATCATCCAAAAAAACTAACTAAACACCAAAAAAATAATCATTAAAAAATATTTTTAAAAAAATATTTAAAAAAGATACTATCAAACTCATCTTTCTTTTGAAAGATGAAAGGACTTGGTTCCGCTGCCTACTTCCTTGCTCGTCCATGGTGCCCCCGCCACCATCCCCTAAACTGAGGAAGATAGAAATTCGAAAGGAGGGGCAAGGAGAATGAAAAGCAATATACTTCATCATTAATATCTTGTAAACTTTCAGAGGCTATTAAATGCAGAGATTTGGCTTTCAAATCGATGGAGTACCCTGCTTTGTTTGTGGATAATTTATTAGGTTTGATCTGATATGATCCAATGGATCGATTCAGATCTCAAAACATATTATTTTTTTAAAAAATAATAAAATATATTATTTTTAGATAAATAAATTAGTATGTTATTATTTTTAAAATTAAAAAATAATATGTTATCTTTTTAAAATAATAATAAATTAATATTTTATAAAATATTATTATTATATTTTATTTTTAAAAATAATATTTTTTTTAAAATATATTATTTTATCTTTTATTCCTTCCTTATTTTTATTTTTAAAATAATATTTTAAATTATTATTAATAATAAAATAATAATATTTTTTCTCTCTCTTTCTAAATTTTTTCTTTTTTTTCTTTTGCCCCCTCCCTTTCCTTTCCTTCCTCCTGTCACCTCCCCCGCACCCACCACGTGAGGCCCAAATCGCGGCCTCCACGTCGTACCCACCACCTGCACGACCACCAAACCCCCTCCCCTCTTCTGACTATGGCACCACCAACCATCCTCCCATCCCCTCCCCTAATCATTCAATAGCCGTGGGAGAAGCAAGCGGCGGAAGCGAAGCGGGCGGTAGCGTGGCCCAATGGTCGTGAGAGAAGGAGGCCGGTGGGAGGTGGGTGAGCACAGCATGGAGCTCAAAGCCATGTGCATCTCAACGGCCGTGAGAGAAGCGGGCAGTGGAGGTGTGGGAGAAGGAGGTGATAGAGATGAATGGGCGGGAGTATAGCGCACAGAGACGACTTGTGAATGAAGCGAGTGGGCGAAGGAGCAGAAAAGTGGCTCCAGCTCTGGCTTTGGCTTCACTGGGTGAATTCATGGCCCACCTCCCTCGATCGTCGATCTCGGGCCTGTGTCGCTGCCCCCTCCTCCAACGATGGCTGCAAGGATAGATTCGGTGCCTACTCCCGCAAGTTTTGCGAGGAAGATAAGCATGCGGTTTTGGGTTCTTAATCTAGTTCCAGCTCCAGCTTCTCTCGATGGATCCATGGCCCACCTCCCTCAATCGCTGATCTTCGATTTGTGCCGCCGCCCCCTCCTCTAACGATGGCCACGAGGATGGATTCGGCACCTACTCCCGTGAGTTTTGCGAGGGAGATATGCGCAAGATTCCAGATGCTTCCATATATCCCCATTATCGACCCCTCTCTCTCTCTCCTCTTCAAATCCCTCGTTACATGTTAGCGAAACGAACGCTCCACCTACATGGCATAACAAAACTCATTTAAAAAGCAAAGTTGGCAACCCTATAATACTCCTCCATAGAGTATTATTATTATTATTATTATATATATATATACAGAAAGAGAGGTAGATTGGGCTCCATCGACCGAATTTTAATCCATATCCGGTCGGATCCCCAACCATTCAATCAACACGGATCTTCAAAAATAGGCATATAAAAAATGTGCCTGCTGAAAAAAAGTGCGCGCCTATGCCTGAAAAAAAATAAGCCTGCTGAAAAAACTTCTAAAGAAAAAAAAAGGAGAGAAACAGGCGCCTTTAGGTAACTTTTTTTTTTTCCAGACGTAGGCATTTTTTTCAGCAGGCTTTTTTTTTCAGGTGTAGATATGCATCTATTTTTTTAAGCAGGTACGTCTTTTCAAATGTCTATTTTTAGAGATACGTACTGATCAATAGTCGAATATCTGATCGGATATGGATTGAAATCTGATCGAATGGAGTTCAATATATATATATATATATATGAATGTGATTCCACTAGTTTATTTGTAGTTATAGTATAGAATTGTAACCCCGGTTGTATCCTACCTTCTCCTCTTCCGAAAGATGATACTACGGTAGTGAAGGTCCTTAAATCTCAGCGCATTAGGACATGCGCGAGTCCATCATTGTCGGTGGCATGCTTGCACGCTCGCACTCGAACTTGCTAGGGAATGCTTGCACCATTTGGAAGATTTTTTGGCCAATACATTCTCTTTTGGCATGTTCGGGACTATTCGGGCACCTATCATCATGTTGCTAGGAAAAAAGGGATTAATACTCAGTCTTCAAGATTACTAAACAATATATCACACTGTGCCACTAAGCCTCAGAGTACCCAAGCCAGGTTATTTCAACTCTATTCCTCCTAAAGAGTCCAGCTTTTACAACTATATTCCATAAGCTAATGTGATCCATCTGCTAGTCAATCTCTTGCAAGATACGATCACACAACTTTGGTTCTACATGGAGAAGAATTGAATTGGCATGACCTATTAGAAGCAGTCATCTGTCAAGTGACTATTGTGTTAAGGCGCAAGACATTTTTGAAGCCAAACCATATTATCAACAAATAAACTCACCAGTCATGACAATTTTCTATATTAATTAAGAATTAACAAAAATAGAGTCTCATCCTAGGTGAGCAGACCAACTCAGCAGGAAGCAATTGCAATTTTTGAGAAAAAATTGGGCAAAATTGCAACTTAGGAACCCAAACTTGAACCGAGCAAATCAAAGAATCAGATAGCTAGGCCCCTAATACCAGTAGAGGTTCTGGATTCAAGGTTGTGATCATCAAGCAACACCTTTGTATCCCTCATGTTTAGTTCCTCAGTTACCCTTGTATCTAATATTTCCTCATGCTCCCTGTTGTGCTACTCAGATAGGTGGAGGAATTGTGTCTCATGACTTTAATTTATCCACCTTTCTTTGGCTTTTCAACCGTTCCCACCATGCATGCAAGATATCACATAGACAAGAGTATTGCTATCGATCACCTGCTAATTATCACCACTCAGTTCACCTGATATACAGTAGTCGGTTATTGGTGCCAAACATGATGAGTTCGGTGGTCTCAGTAGGGTCCTGCCTACCGTCTGGTAAACTGAACGGTGATCGATTGCAGGTGATCTACAGCTTTTTCCCCCGTAAACAAGGGGTCAGCATCCAAGTTGGCCCACCATGTATTTTGTTTTCACTTCATTATAACCTGCGGAGCATTGGAAGAACATCAGCATCAATTGATGCATGCTTTCTTCCATCACTAGGTCTGCAATTGCCAGAAGGACGTAATAATGTTGTTAACATAATTGATGCACATTGAAACCACAACATTATTAATATATGCCAGCTGTATAGGAAGTGTGGGGCATTTCAACACACATTAGAGCTGCATGGAAATTGTAATCTAGAAACAAATTGTTATGGTAATTATTAGTCATGCGTATTAAAGATATCATTGCAGCAAACTAATCATCATGATATGGTTCATATAAATACAACCTCAGGAAACAAGAAGCGCAAACATGAAAGGTATGCTGAAATAAAATTCCCTCTATCGGTAATCCAATTAAGAACAAGCAACAATTTTCTTTTCTTTTTAACAGATCTCGGCGAATGCACGCATCCTCTCGTTCAAACACCGACCATTGAAACTAAGTAGATTTACTTGAACCATACATCAAGATGTCACAAACAGGCACACTGTGTTCCTTTTTTCATGGCACTAGTTTCCATCATGGAAGCCTCTGAAAGAACTGACACTTTGTTTCCTTTTAGCATCAAGACATCATTCCCTCCATTCCTTCTTGATTCATCCAACTCCAAGGCCTTCCTTGAGACCACTCCATAGATTTCTTCTAAAATCCTTAGGAAAGCACTCTCCACATTTTCCCCACTGAGTGCGGATGCCTCTGAAAAGAAGAGTCCTTGTTCCTCAGCAAATTCCATGGCATCTTCAGTAGAGACAGCCCTTCGAGCAGCGAGGTCAGCTTTGTTTCCTATTAGCATGACAACAATGGAATTGTCGGCATGGGCTCGTAGTTCCTCAACCCACCTCGCAACATGATCAAATGTCTGCCTGTTGGTGATGTCATAAACTAACATTGCACCAAGAGCTCCTCTGTAGTAAGCACTAGTGACTGCTCTGTACCTGCATTGAGGAGAGAGGAGGTAATCGCATGGATGCAATATCATGTGTTATTCTTCTAAAGTATTCTTAGTTTTTGTGAACCAGAGCTGGAGATTTCAAACAAAAGGAGCAAGATGTTTCATGTTAGGTTTCTAACCAAGCCAACCAGTAAGCTGAAGGAAAAGTAAACCACTACTCGAGAAGAAGCGAGAATTGCAAGTGAGGATAGGAACCTGAACTCAAATGAATCCACAAATTAGACTACTATTGACACTAGTATCTTTCTTGTGTTAAATTAATGGAATACTTGAAGAAATTCTTGATAAAAAGAGGGGAAAAAAAAATGTTGCAGTTGGTATCACAACTAGGGTTGGGCTGGTTGATTGGTCTTTCTCGCTAGAAAGCATAGCTTTATGTTCGAGGTCTATTTATCTAATTCACCTGTCAAGCTTGATAACCAAGTGGATTAGCACGCTTTTAGCTGGCAACTATACAACACAGTCCAGAAATTCTGCTATTGGAGACAGAATCATTTAGTTAGATATCAAGAATTGTACAATATATTAATCATAATGTCCAAACCATGCTTCATAAGTGGATGTAAGCAGGCCTGATCCAGTTGATTATCAATGTAATCACCTAACCGCTTACCCAAAATATAAATAAATAAATGGACAAAACCACCTTACTGGTTTGGTATCAATAGGCTTCACTAGATCAGATAAAGTCTATGAAGTCTGACTTGCAAAACCAATGAGTGCAACCTCAAAGTAGCTTTTATCACCAAATGGTGTTTAGCTGGTTCTGAGATATGAAAGTTTTCTGTTCATCTTCGATGTTCTTCAATCTGAATTCTCCCCTGAAGTATTCTCTTCTACATTGGTCTTTTGCTGCCACAGCTTTGCTCTTTAAATTCTCAACTTAGACTGTATTTTTCTCTAAGGCACCTTCTGTTGCCTGGCTCTTTTAAATGGTATTCTGTACATCACTCTCTTTCAAAAATAAAAAGTCGGCTGGCATCTTGCTTCCCTTCCCATCAAAAAAACAAAAAAAAAAGAAAAAAGAAAAAACACCAATGACTGCAGGCAGACTAATTTTTGCTTCCTTGATCAAGCTATAATGAAGAGTCTCGAGCGACCAAAATGCAAGGTAATTACTGACTAGAAACGCTTGGTGGGATATTAGAATACTTTAGTGTATGAAAATCACTTAAATCTACAATGCTAAATAACATTTAGAAACCCCTCATGTCGATAGAATCTGACTTGCAACGAAGTGGCAATGTTAGTTACACTAAGACCTTCAGTTCTCCAGCCACCGAAGTGGCGAGCATAATCAGTGACCTGCAATAATTAGTTAGATCAGAAATATTTTACCATCATCCACAGAAATCACCCAAGTAATTATTTTTCCCTCCATGACATTGAGGATGTATGACAGGCCCTGGGTGGCTTAAGACTCTTCAGTCTGGCCTAGATTATACAAAAGAAGACTGCAACAGACTGGAAATTTCAGGCTCAAATTGAAGTCAGAGCTAGCTTGGGCCAACGTTGGCATACATTTTACTTATTTTATATATGTTGCATATTTTATATTTGTTTCATTTGCTATACTAATCTCTTTTAACATAGAAAATATCCATCCTTCGACTAAATTGGATTCACATTACATATTTTGATAATCTTGAATGTGGCAATAGTGACTTTTGCTATTGTTTTCAAACTTCACCAAACCAAAAAAGAAAGGGTGTGGATTTGACAGGTAATGACGGTGAAAGCTTGCAGATATGTGTTTGAGGCACTTCCCAAAGGATTAGTTTATACAGACATTCTCATACCAAGTATGCGACTAAGATTTAACTTAATATATCTGTTTGATAAGTTTGATATAGTTGTCTTAGCGATAATTTAGCATGCTATATGTTGGGGATAAACCCCGCTCCTGTCGAAGTCCGGTTTGATGCTCAGCTTAATGCAACTGGTAGCCACAGAAGAGCTTCAGCGGCCGGGTCTTAGCCGAACTCCCTCCAAGCTTTCCCTTCGATCGGACTTCTTCAGAAGCCGAACCCCTTCAGCCCGCCGAACTCCTCAGCGGCCGAGCTTCTTCGGACTCCCAGCGGCCGAGCTCCTTCGAACCCCTTCAGCCGGCCAAACTCCTCAGCGGCCGAGCTTCTTCGGACTCTCAGCGGTCAGACCTTAGTCGAACTCCTTCAACCAGCCAAACTTTTCAGCAACAGAGCTTCAGTCGGACTCCCGCGAGAGCCGAAGTCCCTCCGCGCTCCTCCAGCCAAACGCCTGCGGGAGCCGAACTTCCTCCAAGCTTCCCATTCGATCGGACTTCTTTAGGAGCCGGACTCCTCCCAGACATCCCCTTTGGCCGATCGAGCTCCTTCTAAACTCCCCAATGATCGAGCCTTAGCTGCACTCCTCCAGCCAGATGCCTACGGGAGCCAAATTCTTTTCGAGCTTCCTCTTCAGGAGTCCGAACTCCTTTGGAATCGATATATGCCGAAGTCCACCAAGCCTGCTTTCTCAGAGCCACGGCTATTAAAGCTGGATGAACGGTCACCATCAGTCTGCCATAGGCGACGCTACAGGCGGCTCCTCCAGACCTCGAGCAGTCCACCACTGTCGGATGGTATGGCTGTCGCTTTCGATCTGACGATACCATCCTCTCCGTATCAAATCCGATGCAGCCTCGAGCGGTCCGCCACCAGGCAGCTACAGCTGTCACCATCAAGCTCCACCGATAAAAAGGATCCTTCAGATATGCTAACTCTAAGCTCTAAGCTCTAAGCTCTAAGCTCTAAGCCCTAAGCTCTCCTCTCCTTCTCTAAGCTCCGTGGAACTCATTCCCAAGCACTCCATTTCTGTTGGTCAGAACTGACTTGATCGTCGGAGGGTCCTGCCGAAGCCACCCCCCACCGGCTCCGGACGGAACTTTATTTTGTAGGTCTCCGATGGCGATCTCGTCCTCCTCCGCTCCAGCCGGATCCGATGACGATCAGTTTCTACGTCAACAGATTGGCGCTAGAGGAAGAGCCCGAACCTCTAAGGTTTTCTTATTCTTAAAGGAGTGCTCGACGATGATTTCTCTCTTCCCTCTTCGGAGACCTCTCTTCTTCCTCTCTAGAGTTCTTTTTTGAAGAGAAAATGCCTTCCAGGAGAGCTTCGACTCGCCGATCGACGGCCTCCACGTCAGGTCCATCTGCTCCCATTTCAACCCTAGCAACCTAGGTTCCATCTATACCTATGGTGGATGCGGAGTAGTTCAACCTGCTCGTCCAGCAGGTTCGTGACCTCACGGAGATGATGCAGATAGTGCAGGCCATGCAGCAGCTCCCGACGGTGACTCCACCAGAAAATCCACCATCGGAATGTCCAGAACCGGCTCCAAGAAAGAGTACTTGGGCTAACGTACTCGTCGTCCCTGGAAAGAAGAAACAGAGAGCAGAGGATCCGTGTTCGAATCATGATTCTTTTATGAAGGAGACCTTCCCCATTTGTAGCCGAAAGGCCCCCAAGATCTGCAACCAAGACGACACCCTCGATCACAGACTGCGGGAGATGGACCGATGGATTGAAGAGCTCGGCCACGTCACCCCGACTCATCATGCCGACGTCCGCACTGATCCTTCTTTCTCCCTCCGAATTATGTAAGAGTCCATCCTGCCGAACTTCGAGCTTCCTCAATTCAAAAACTACGATGGAACTTCTGATCCAGTTGATCATCTAGGGGTTTTTCGGACCATGATGCTACTCCACGGTGCTTCAGACACCATACTGTACCGAGCCTTCCCATCTACCTTAAAGGGAGTAGCTAGAAACTGGTACTCGATGTTGAAGTCGGATGCAATCTTCTCCTTTGACTAGATGAGCCATCAATTCGTGGCCCACTTCATCAGCAGCCGACATCCGCGTCGAAGTTTGGATTCTCTGATGAATGTCAAGCAGAAGCTGGGGGAATCCATTCGAGCTTACGTCATCCGATTTAATGCCGCGGCGTTGAAGGTCCGGAACCTAGATCAGTCCGTTGCAATAGCCGTGCTCAAGGGCGGCCTTCAGAATGACTTGCTGTTCTCCTTGGAGAAGAAGTATCCTAGGGACTTCGCCGATCTGTTGGCTCGGGCCAAAGATTATGCCCGGGCTGAAGAGGCCTTCAGGGCTAAGAACGATGAAGGAAAGCCAAGTGAAGCTTGGCCGCATTCCTGTACTCCCCCTCGGATCGGAAGCGTGAAAACCCTGATAAAGGTTTCACTGGAGGGCAGAATGAAGTTCGGCCATGCTCACAACCTCCCCAGCGCAAGCGAGGCCGAACTCTCTCTCGAGCTCGCCATCAAGGAAGCTCCAACAAAGGGCATGAAGTTCTCCTGACGAAAGCTTCACAGGAGGGCGGAATGAAGTTCGGCGCAAGTGAGGCCGAACTCCCCCTCGAGTATGTCATCAAGGAAACCTCTTACAAAGATTTCACAGGAGGTAGAATGAAGTTTGGCCATGCTCACGACCACCCCAGCGCAAATGAGGCCAAACTCCCCCTCGAGTATGTCATCAAGGAATCCCCTACAAAGAATTCATAGGAGGTGGAATAAAGTTCGGGCAAGCAAGGCTGAGCTCCCCCTCGAGCTTGTCGTCAAGAAAGTTTCGACAAAAAAGCATGAAGTTCTCCCATAGAATGTTTCACAGAAAGTTCGGCTGCGCTCACAACCACCCCAACGCAAACGAGGCCGAACTCCCTCTTGAGTATGTCATCAAAGAAGCCCCTATAAAGAATTCATAGGAGGTGGAATGAAGTTTGGGAAAGCAAGGCCAAGCTCCCCCTCGAGCTCATCGTCAAGGAAGTCCCGACAAAGAAGCATGAAGTTCTCTCGCAGAAGGTTTCACAAGAAGTTCGATCGCGCTCATGATCTCTCCAGCGCAAGCAAGGCCCGAACTCCTCGAGCTCACCACCAAGGAAGCCCCGACAGAAGGGCGCGAAGAAGTTCTCCTCCTAAAAGGTTCTGCGACTACACTCCCCTCAACGCTCCTCGAACTCAAATTCTCATGAAATTTAAGAACCAGCTATCAAGATCAGAAGGACTACGGGCTCCCCCAAACATGTGCGATCGAAGCAAGTAATGCCTCTACCATCGCAACCACGGCCATGACACTGAGGAATACATTCAGCTCTAAGATAAAATTAAAGAGCTCATCAGAAAGGGCTGCTGAGTAAATTCCTCCGACGCCAGCCTGAAGCAAGAGAAGATCGACCAAGGACACTGCCGTAGTCAAAAATGATAAGGAGGTCGGCCGCCTCACGACGTCATCAACGTTATCCCTAGGAGGAGCTTGGTACATCGACGATTCGTCATCTCCCAGCGTCAAAGCCAAAAAAAGTATGCTCCGAATTGAGAAGGCCAGCATGAGATAGAGGAGGTCGCCCGGTCCGAAACTTACTGCCCGAGGGAACCCGAAGGAACAATGCCCCCATGATCCTGAATCGGGGATGTGCTGTCCGTAACTTTCTTTTGATAAAATTCTTCTCTTTCAATAATATTATTTTCGGGTGCAAAAACTATGTGATGACAGAAAAGAAGCAGTCAATAGTTACCGTGTTAGGAACAGGAGGAGAACCTCGTCCTAACACGAGCAGATCAAAGACCATCAACCTCGACCAGAGATAAGATCTCTTCCGAGCGATCGAGTCAACCTCGGTAAGAGATAAGATCTCTTCTGAGCGACTGCGACAACCTCGGCTAGAGATAAGATCTCTTCCGAGCGATCGAGCCAACCTCGATCAGAGATGAGATCTCTCCCAAGCTTCAAAGAACCTCATCCTAACGCAAGTAAAATCGAAGGCCTCGTTCACCTTAGACGAGACGGGGGGAGAAACATGGACGATGGTCCGAAAATGTGCCCCCATAGCCCGTTAGGAACAGGAAGAACCTCGTCCTAACGCGAGCAAAGTCGAAGACCTCGTTCACCTTAGACGAGACGGAGGGAGAAGTATGGACAACAGTCCGAATGTGCCTCCATAGTCCATTAGAAATAGGAGGAGAACCTCGTCCTAACGCGAGCAAAGTCGAAGATCTCGTTCACCATAGATGAGATGGGAGGAGAGGCCCAGACAATGGTCCGAATGTGCCCCCACAGTCCGTTAGGAATAGGAGGAGAACCTCATTCTAATGTGAGCAAAATCGAAGGTCTCGTTCACCTTAGACGAGACGGGGGGAGAAGCACGGACGACGGTCCGAATGTACCCTCACAGTCCGTTAGGAATAGGAGGAGAATCTCATCCTAATGCGAGCAAAGTCGAAGGCCTCGTTCACCTTAGATGAGATGGAGGAAGATGGACGATGGTCCGAATGTGCCCCCACAGCCCATTAGGAATAGGAGAAGAATCCTGTCCTAATGCGAGCAAAGTTGAAAGCCTCGTTCACTCTAGACGAGACGGAGGGAGAGGTACGGACGACGGTCCAAATGTGCCCCCACAGTCCGTTAAGAGCAGGAGGAGAACCTCATCCTAATGCGAACAAAGTTTAAGTCTGAGCTTCGAAGTCTGCAGGAGATAAGATCTCTCCCAAGCGATCGAGCCGACCTCGACCGTAGGAGACAATCTCCCCCAAGCGCCTACATCAACCTCAACTGCAAGAGATGAGATCTCCCCCGAGCGCCCGAGTCAACCTCGGTCAGAGATAAGATCTCTCCTGAGCGACGGCGATAACCTCGATCAAAGATAAGATCAGAGATGACCTCGGCCAGAGCGCCCGAGGCAACCTCGATCAGAGATAAGATTTCTTTCGAGCGACCGAGTCAACCTCGGCCAGAGATAAAATCAAGAGACCACCTCGGCCATAGCGTCCGAGACAATCTTGGTCAGAGCGCCCGAAACAACCTCGATCAGAGATAAGATCTCTTCCGAGCGACCGAGACAACCTCGGCCAGAGATAAGATCTTTTTCGAGCGACCGAGACAACCTCGGCCAGAGATAAGATCGGAGACAACCTCGGCCAAAGCGCCCGAGACAACCTCAGCCAGAGATAAGATCTCTCCCGAGTGACCGAGACAACCTCGACCAGAGATAAGATTGGAGACAACCTCGCTCTGAGATCGGATCTCTCCTGAGCGCCCGTATCAACCTCGGCTGCAGGAGAGGAGATCTCCTCCGAATCAGCCTCGGATGCTGAAGATAATATCGCCCCCGAGGAGCTCAACCTCCGATCTCGATCGCAGGAGACGAGATCTCCCCCGAGCTTTAACTTCAACTTTGGTCGAAGATGAGATCTCTCCCTTCGAGCTTCAATCTGAATCAGCACGGAGCCCAAAAGAGGACTTCGGCAATCGCCTTTTCTGTACTTTCTTTCTTCGAATTTTGAACTCGAGAGTGGGGGGGACTATTGTTGGGGATAAATTCCGCTCCTGCTGAAGTTCGGTTCGATGCTCAGCTTAACGTAACTGGTAGCCACAGAAGAGCTTCAGCGGTCGGGTCTTAGCCGAACTCCCTCCAAACTTTCCCATCGACTGGACTTCTTCAAAAGCTGAAACCCTTTAGCCCGTTGAACTCTGCAGCGGCCGAGCTCCTTCGAACCCCTTCAGCCGATCGAACTCCTTAGTGGCCGAGCTCCTTCGGACTCTCAGCGATTGAAACTTAGCCGAACTCCTTCAATCGGCTAAACTTTTCAGCAGCAGAGCTTCAGTCGGACTCTCGCGAGAGCCGAAGTCCCTCCACACTCCTCCAGCCAGATGCCTGTGGGAGCCGAACTCCCTCCAAGCTTTTCCTTCGGTCGGACTTCTTTAGGAGCTGGACTCCTCCCAGACATCTCCTTCGATCGGCCGAGCTCCTTCCAAACTTTCCAACGATTGAGTCTTAGCTGCACTCCTCCAGTCAGACGCCTACGGGAGCCGAATTCTTTTCGAGCTTCCTCTTCAGGAGTCCGAACTTCTTTGAAATCGATATATGCTGAAGTCCACCAAGCCTGCTTTCTCAGAGCCACGGCTATTAAAGCTGGACGAATGATCACCATCAGTCTGCCATAGACGATGCTACAGGCAGCTCCGCTAGACCTCGAGTAATCCATCACTATAGGACGGTATGGCTGTCGCTTTCGATCCGACAATACCATCCTCTCCGCATCAAATTCGATGCAGCCTCGAGCGACCCGCCATCAGGCAGCTGCAGCTATCACCATCAAGCTTCGCCTATAAAAAGGACCCTCCAGATACGCTAACTCTAAGCTCTAAGCCCTAAGCTCTCCTCTCCTTCTCTAAGCTCCGCGGAACTTATTCCCAAGTACTCCATTTCTGTTGGTCAGAGCTGATTTGATCGTCGGAGGGTCCTGTCGGAGCCACCCCCTACTGGCTTCGGACGAAATTTTATTTTGCAGATTTCCAACAGCGACCTCATCCTCCTCCGCTCCAGTCGGATCCAGCGACGACTAGTTTCTACGTCAACACTATACTTCTAATAGAAAAAAAATAATTTAGCTTTTTAACTAACATATTCAATATTACTAAAATTAAGAGACGAAGAAACTCAATTTTCTAATCAAGCCGTAACTTGTTTTCTCTTCATGTCATCAATGGTTATCTCCTATAAATATCTCAAGCAGGAATGGTGGCGGAGGAAGAGAACATAACGTACATAATGGGCTTGCATGTTGTCCATCTAGTCTAGTATCTTTTTTTTTCTATATATATATATATATATATATATTCAAATTAGGATAAGTAGAACCCAGCTGGTTACTAAAGTAAGAGTAAGATTTTAGCAAGAAATTTTACCATCTCAAGCCATTGGCCGGTTCTCAATTTATGTTAGGATAAGCACATGCCCAATTGATTTGGCTTGTGGTCCATTTTATCTATTATCAGAAATTTCACACATCAACTTAGAGGAATACAGTTAGCTAATTAGCTGGCCGGCTCATCCACCAATCACTGAAAAGGGTCCATTTCATAGTCCTATCAACCCAATAGAGAAATTACCGGATTTAACAAATACGTGTGTTTTTCTTAAAGCTGTCCACCCAGCGATAGAGACGAAGATGGTGATAAGAACAACGCCCATTGGTTTTGCCTTAAGTTTCCACCAAACATACTAAATATGAGAATGACAACATTTACAAAGTGCACCTTAGTTATTTATATATTTTCAAGTTTCAGATTATTCTTCCATGGTTTAAATCTCAGTAAAATAGGGACATCCCGGTCATCTTATTCTATTTATGTGAGAAAATAAATTAGGAGAGGGTGGAACTCCAAAATCCATCCACACAAGCTTGGAAGGGATAAAAAAATTATAAAAAAAAGGAAAGAAAAAGAAAAGAAAAAAAAATTAAGGAAAAAAGAAAAGAAAGAAAGAAAAATGAAAGAAGATTAACAAAAAAAAAAAAAAAAAAAAAAAAAAAAAAGAGAAAGGCACAAAGAAGAAAGAAAAGAAGAAGAAGAAAAAGATTAAGGGTACCTATTAGAATACTCAATCAAACAATCAAATTATGTCGGATATCCTATTCCAAAAAAAAAATCTCGTGTCCAATGAAATTTTAGAACCTTCTTTTTCCCAAGTCCCTAACGCAGGTTCCATTTAGTAAGAAGACAGAGCACGAAAGAACACGATCCGTAGTCGGAAATTAGTTTCGGTGCAGTCGTCCTTATCCAACACCACACTGCTTTGGCTCAAAGCCAAGAAAAAGGATCCAATATTTATGGACAACGATGTACCATAAAGTATCCAATATTGTGCACCGTGTTTCCTGCTAAAGCCTTCCTTTTTTTTTCCAATGAACAGCGACTGGCGGTTAACTTGCCCCATCCTGAAGCGAATGGAATCACGCCACCCAAAATAAAGTGGTGTAAAGCTGTCCATTATCCAAATTAATTTAATACAAACACCATAACTATCATCAGCCAAAGAAGAAAAATCTTCTAATCTATCTTAACTTCAATAATTACTCAAACATTCAAGTTAAAAACACCTCTAAAGACATTATAATTCTAATTAATAATACATCAAAAAATTTCAAACTTTAGAGATTCATGATTTAGATCATAGCCAGTAAGAACATCACCAATCTAAATCATTAAGAATGCTACCTTTGTTTTGATATATTTTTCAGATTAAGAATCATTAAGATAAGGGATGGGATATTCTGATGAACTTTGTAAAATAGCTGGTCCAACAACAACAACAACAACAACAACAAAAAAGAAAAAAAGAAAAGAAGAAAAAGATGAGACTTTGGGAGGAGCGAATGGTTGGTACCTCTCTTGGCCGGCAGTATCCCAAATTTGGGCCTTGATGCGCTTGCGGTTGAGCGTTATGGTGCGAGTTTGGAACTCGACACCAATGGTGGACTTGGAGTCGAAGCAGAACTCGTCCTTTGTGAACCGCCCCAGAAGCTGTGTCTTCCCCACGGCCGAGTCCCCCACCACCACTATCTTGAACACATAGTCTATCTCCAACGCTCTCTCGGCTTCCCAATCCTCCTCCTCCCTCCCCATCATCTCTTCTTCTACCATCTTCTTCTCTGCTTGCATTTATATATGTGTGTGCTTGTATCAGGCTAAGGAGAACATGGAAGAGACTAGCTGGAGTGGTTTGTATTAATTTATATCGACGCAGTTGTTGAGGCGGCAAGGAGGTATATATAGGTGGTAAAAGAGAGAAACAACAGCCCGGGATTAGGTGGATTCTATTGATGGTGGTGTTTGCCTTTGGGGAGAGGAGGCGTTTTTTATGGAGCATGCCTCATCAAAGGCCAGGACGCTTGCTTTCATGTTATTTAAGAAAGAATCATGATGGTGCATGGACTCGAACAGGAGCATAGCATTAGTGAAATCTCAAGTCTTATGAGGATGGGACAGCTGGTCTCGGCCGTAGGCGGTGGCCATGAGTTCTGCCTTCTGTTGCCTTCGGCTATTTCTTCCAATATGTTGGAGGTTAGTTTAAGGGAAAAGATGGGACCGTATTATGGTTGGATGTTGGGTTAAATCTGGTGCTTATAGGACCATCGATGATCAAATGTCCACCACTGAACATGAATCGGTATGCATTAGGTATTCACGATGTATATAGTGCAAAATAATGTGCATTTTATGCATCATCATGCATAACTTATGCTTAGTGCAATTAACTATAGATGAAAAATAAGATTAGATAATATCTATTTAGATTTATTTTTATATTTAAATTTATTTAAATATAAATAAAAATTTAAGTATCCGACTAATATCTATAATTATTTAGTATCCATCAAAGAAAAATAGATATAGATGTAAATAAATAATTTTTTAATTCTATTTAAAATCTTATTTAATTTTATATAGCATTCAAAAATTTTTAAAAAAAATAAATAATCATATCAATATATCATAAACTTGATTTATCTTCAATATGATAATTAATATTGTTAATTTCTTGATCATAATGTTTAATTATTCAACTTCTATCAATATAATATTTATATTTTTAATATCTAATTTATATTCATATCTATTTAAAATAGATATTGATATGAATTTTTGTACCTAATTAACATATATATATATATATATATATATATATATATATATATATATATATATATATATTATATTCATCAAGCAAAATAAATATAGATATAAATGTACCGGTATCTAATTCATATATGATATAGTTTCATTCTTATAACTAACATTAGACTTATATATGATTTAAGATTTATATTGTTTTATAGAGAATGGTTGGATGTCAAATACTGAGAATGAACCGCTAAAACATCGGGACAGCTATGCCATGCTATGATTCCAATTTCTCCAAAGTGTATTGATTCTTCACTTGTTACAATAATGCTATCTAATTATCTGATCATATATCTGCTTGTTTTTCAACAAAAAAAGTTGGTTAATGAAACTAACACATAGAATTATTTAATATTAATTTTGCATTCATATTAGATGGTTGACTATGACCAGTTAGATAACCTTCTGTGGATTCAGAAAACGAACCAAATCCATGCTTATTGAGCCTAATCTGCTGTACCGAATGGACCTGGCTAATTAGTCTTCTTCTTTTTTTTTCTTTTTTTTTTGTGTCTCCAACCACTGTACGTAAGATCCTTATTAAAAAATAATAATAATAACCACCGTACGTCAGATTTTAGAATAGGAAAGCAAGCCTGGTTCGGCCAGGAGTACTTTTTTTTCTCCTTTGGAGAAACGGTCAAATCAATAGATATGTTTGGATGCACAAATTAGAAACCAACATACCTACCCGGCATTTAAGTTAAAGATTTAAGATCGTAATATATGGAGAATGGGATGGGGACCATCCAAAAAAAAAAAAAAAATTTAATGTTCCTCTCTCTAGTTTTGATATAGATCAAACTTGAAGCCTTGCAATCTGTTAATAAAAATTGCACAATATGGTTGAGGCTTTAGCAACTATTGGCACCGACAAATCACCGTACCAAAGAGAAAAAAAAGGAAGAGATCTGAAGTGCTGGAGATCTGGCGCAAATCCAGCCTGCAGCTTTCACTCCATTATGTTGTTGCCTCATGATGTACTTTCCGTTGTGAGATAATATTAGGTAAAAATTGTACCATGGATATAAGTAAATTTATAAAAATTCCATATACCAGCCATTCCTAATTCCTCATCAAATACTAACCATGGCTAACCGTTGTCATTAAATACTAACCATGATTTATTTCTTACTAAATCATGATTAGCATTTAATGAGGAATTAGAAATGGCTGACGTGTGGATATTTTATAGATTTGTCTATATTACATCGTGAATGATTCTACCTAATAATTTTTGGTTTGCAGAGTACTGCTGATCCATGCACAAAAATATCCATCAAACGATGCCAATTCTGCAGGCCTGGTGATGGGGATTGATAAAAACAAAGCCAGTTCGTGTACACAATCTGTTTGCAAACCAATCCAAATAAAAGAAGGCAGTCTCCATTCTTATCCAGCTTCTCAAGCAGCCCAACCATTGGACAGCGATTGTTAGTTTTGTATATTTGTTTCCTTAGAAATAAGTGTAGGAGACAGCAACATATTTCTGCTATTCCTTTCTTTTATTTACATTTCCTTTGAAAGCAATAAAAATATTTGCTGTCCAAAAGATTGAATGGCTGTACAAATAATTTTGAAATACAAAAGGATGTCATCACACAAAGTTCTGTTCAGTCAGTTTGGTTTTCTTATTGGATCTTAGCAAGTGGTTGAGACTTCGATGATGTATGGTTTTAGTATGTCCTGGTTAATATGGAAGATGTGGAAATTTTGAAAGAGACTGAAATTTTTAGTGGAAGACTATAGGTTTTTACTATCTGTGTCCACTCTATTAGGAGATTTAAAGTGGGCCAATCCATTAAGTAAATGGGTTGGATCTAGATACACCAAAGCCTAGTATAACTTGAATTCTACTCAAGAAGCAGATGGGGAAGTTATCAGATGCTCATATAACACTTTACTAGTTATAATGCTTGTGCAAAGCACATGGGATCTAAAGAATTTAGGTATGAGGTAACTATTTTGAAAAAAAATTACTACTAAGCCTTTTTCATTAAACTTTTTCCGAGATTTGTTTGGTACAATATATTCTTAGTTTTGCTATTACATGCTTTCAATCCAAATAAAATTTTAAATTTTAAACTAATTTAACTTTTTTATAATTTTTTTCACAATTTATATGATATACCATATTTTTTCTTATTGGAGTAAGTGTTTATATTTTGCAAGAACCAACAACCTATTACGAAATGGATGCTTGGAAGATGTAGGGATCTCGTTATGATAGAATCATGGAACTTCCAGGAAACTCTAGCAACATTAGAATTTTTTTACCATGGATTTTCATTTTAAATATCTAATAAAGAAATATAAGAAAAATTTTTGAAATTAAAAAATTAAAAAATTTAAGCTACTTTTATTGCTTTAATTTAATCTTTATGACACGTTGGGTGGACTCAAAATAGCAACCCTTCTAATCACTTTCAGACAGCAAATGATGGGCAACAAAGCGTGAATTGACCATTGATGTTACATAGCAAAAGCACTCAAATTTTAAAATTTAAAAAAAAAAAAAAGGGACTTGGGCAAGGCTTTCGTAAGTTAGTGCTGCATAAAAGTGAACAAACGCGTAGCTTGAAACTTGCGCAGCCGCATGCGCATGGCCGCCTCCCAAACCGTGCTGTCAAACATTCTATTGGGCTTGGTTAATTTGCCAACAAATTAGATATTTTATAACATTCTAATTTATATGGGGAGACAAAATGCTATATGAAAGCCTCCTCAATAAATTTACAACATCTTGAAGAATATTTTTGACTGAAAAACTCTAAGAAAATTCCAAAGAGCAAGAGCTCTTCACCCTAGGTATGCAGATTTAATATCCACTTTTGCTTATCTTATTTCAATATTAATGTCTAACCTTTCTACTCCAAGTCCTTTGCATCCTTACAATTGAATTTTGCCTCTATTCTTTTGCTATTTCAACTCTGCCCATGTAGTAATTATTTAATATTTATTATATGCAATTCTTATTTTTCCTATAGGTGCCAATTCATTGTAGCATGAATATATATAAAATGGTAAAATTATTTATTTTAGTATATTAGAAATATAGATTGTATACTTTTGTAAATTTGGTAAGTTAAGAGAGTCCTAACATGCTAATTATAAAAATCATTAGAGGTGGTAGAAGCTTTATTTACTAGGTCAATACTCGAAGAAAGAAAAAAAGCATATAAGTGATCAAGACCAATCTTTAAAATCTCTACTAATCGTCCCTTGATATTACTTATTATTAGCTGCTACTAAGAATTTCCCTAATCATCTATGAATATTAAAGGTGGAAAAAGATTATAAAAGAAAATATAGATACCTTGAATGTTGATTAACCAAACAACAAGATAGAAGAAAAATCATAATAAGCAATATTATTT
This sequence comes from Cocos nucifera, assembly GCA_006176705.1. Taxonomy (NCBI): domain Eukaryota; kingdom Viridiplantae; phylum Streptophyta; class Magnoliopsida; order Arecales; family Arecaceae; genus Cocos; species Cocos nucifera. The sequence continues at coordinate 88,287 of QRFJ01001472.1, read as the reverse complement.
TTGAGAACAAATGAGAAGCATCATGAAAGATTCCTAAAAGATGATAGAAGAATTATTTATAACAAATACTTAAGAAGTTTGAAAAAAAATAACTTTTAGGGTTCAGAGATGAACAACCTCCTCTTAACAAGAGAGTGCAACTAGCAAGCTACAACTTTGTTTTCCTAAAAATAGGATTAAGTTATATGTGAAGAGATCTAATAAAATGACATAATTGAAACTTGAATAAATTGTCAATATCTATTAAAATATAATGAGAAAGATATTGAGACCAACCTCCTGTAGTAGCTTCAAAGCCTAAAGCCATCTTGAACCTACATACATCCAAAGAAAAAACGATGCTCTCTTCTCCCTCTCCCCACGTGTAACCTGCCTGCTACTCATCCAAAAAAAAAAATCTTCTATTTCCTTGAGATTTTTCCATAAATGGTCTCTTCCCCAATTTTCCATCTTTAATTAGAATTTTTACATATTCAAAAACATTTTTGATAAAAAATAATACTCTATAATTAGAGCAACTATGGATAAAAATAGGATTATGAATAAATATTAATTTAAAATAGAAAGAATTACAATAGTCCACACACAATGGACCACATGTAATCAAACTAATGTTTCTTCTTTAATTAGAATTTTATAATCTTCTTTTAATGAAAAGTAATCTACTATCTACTAATATACGTGGAGTAACAATGCAAACCTATAGTTAAAAAAAGAAAAGAATACAAAAACACCCTTCAAATTTGAACTATTTACACTTAGACTCCAAAAGTTTAAAAATCCCAATTAACCATTAAAAGTTTAAATTTGTTGTAGTATGGCCTAGCCATCTATTTGAATACTAACATTATTAATGAAATGAGTAAAAAGATAAAAATACTCTTACTTTAAAAAATTTAATTTTTGTCATTTACTTATGCACACAAATCTCAAAGTACTTCATTTTCTACCATTCATCCACATGCATAAATCTTAAAGTACCACCAACACAAATCTTACAGTATTCTAGCCTCAATCATCCATCCACATACGTAAATCTTAAAAAATTTTATTCTTTGTCATCCATTCATTTGTATAGATCATAAATCACTCTATTTATAATCCATTTGTCTATATAAATCTTAAAGTATTTCATCTATAATCCATTCATCTATATATATCTCAAAATACTCGATCATTTATCTTCTATTTGTCCGTAAAAATTATAAAGCATCCAATCATCTATCATCTATCTACTTACATAAATCTTAAAATATTCTATCCTCAATCGTTTATCTATCCACATAAATTTTAAAGCAACCCATCCTATATCATCTATCTATTTGCATAAATCTCAAAGCACTCTATCTTCTATTAACCATGCACCTAGATATATCTCAAAGTACTTTGTCCTCTATCATCTATCCACTTGCATAAATATCGAAACACTCTATCTTCTATCATTCATTCATCTATATAGATTTCAAAATATTTCATCCTTTGTTATCTACCTGCATGCACAAATCTCCAAATGGTCCGTCCTTAATCATCTATCTATTTGCATAAATTTCAAAGCACTCCATTTCTTATCATCCATCAACCTACATAGATCTTAAAGCACTCCATCTTTTATCATTCATCCTCCTGCATCGTCTATTGTCATTCATATATTTACACAAATCTTAAAGTATTTTAATCTTTATCATTCATCTGTCTGCATAAATTTCAAATCACTATATTTTTTATCATCCATCTATCTACGTAGATCTTAAAAGACAAGGTCATTCATCCATAGGCACAAATCTCAAAATACTACTTTCCTCCTGATCTTTTAATTCTTGCTGAATAAGAGCCTCTTGCAAAGTTATAAAAGTTTATAAAAATTAAGTCATCAGATGATCCTCATATGATAACATTCTTTAATGAAGATAGATAGCTAGGCCATTTTGCAATAATTTTAAAATTTTAAAGTTTAATTAATACACTTTTAACCTTTAAGATCCAAATATAAATGATTCTAATCTGGAAGGATATCTCTGTAATTTTATTTAAAAAATTATAAATAAAAAATTTTGTCTACCATCTATCTTGATTTTTTTTCTTAAAAAGAAAACTACGTGACAAGTGGAGAAATAATACACTAGTGCTGGACTGTAGGACCTTCCCCACCTAAGAATCTAAAATGTTACATCTTTCTATTTTTTTAATTAGTAAAAATATATTTATCTAAAAAATTTTAAAAACATATTTATTCTTTTGGTAATGGCTGGGCTCTCTTCTTATATAAGCAGGGCCCTCGTATTAATAAATTAAAATATAGTGTATTTTTTGTTATAATACCTTTTTCCTCTCTTTCACGATATGAGAAAGAGTAAAAACTAGAGCATCGTTATCATTCCTTCCAATTTCTTGTTTTATAAGCAAATGCGGACTGGTGCAATATATGACAGGCATGTGAGAATCATCTGAAGGTCGGGCCATCTAATGGATGCCTAGGGAAAAAAGTAAAGAATAAAATGGTGCCCCATGTATAACGTTTTCTAATAAAATATAAAAAGAGTATTTGTTAATGTTAAAATTATATGCACAAGAGACTAGTGGAGGTGCAGTTAGTTGGACTTCCGCTTCAATATCCATCAAAAAGAAATTCGAAAACAAGCTTTATAAAATTGTAGGTGGCATCAACCTAACTGAAGGCTACGAGTCCCCCCCCCCCTTTTTTCCAAAGTTAATTAATCACTAAGACTTGAAAAGCCCACAGATGACTCCAAATATAATAATGCAGTCGTTTGGTAGCTCTCTTTTTATTCTTTGTTTTTTTCCTAAGTTTGATCCTGTGGGAATGGAGACATGTTCCTTCCTGGCTGGGCCCTGAGGGAGAAAATTGCCGGCCACCCACCCTCTAAGGAGAGTTTAGACTGTTGACGGCCAAAAACTCCATGGCTGGCCGCGTTGGGAGATGGGTAGAAGTCATCAAACTTTGGGTCAGAAGAGTGTGACTTTATGAGAGAAAAGTAATCATAATTGTACGTTTGGCTTAGGGGATGAATGCACGCTGTTTACTAGTCTAGTTGTCTATTAGATCTAATGGAATCATTTGTAGTAGCCAAATCATCAAGTTGAATCAATTGAACATGGTTTCATCCAAGTTACAGACTAGAATCATTAATATAGCATGTCTTAATAATCACAGCAGCTGTCATGCTTTAAGAATCTATAATTTGGGAACATAATGATAGATGTTTGATGTCGAATTATATCACCGTATGATATGCATGTATAGATGATTTCTATTAACAAATACCATTTGCATATAAATCATTATAGTTACCACAAAGGAACATAATAAACATTGCAATGATTATTACGGCTTTCGCTTAAAATTTTAACCAAAACTTTATCCCTTTTCTTTGTAGATTGTCTTCTGATCTAGATGAGCATGTTATATCTTTAGGTCATGCATTGCTCCGTACCTGCATCCTAATAAATCATATATCACTACGTGGTTTTGTTGGTGCATCTAGATAAGAAAAACTTGACCAAAGAGAAACAGAAAGAAGACGCAGAATTTACTTTTAGCATCGCAAGAGGTAGGGGTAACCAAGAGAGAATTTTATCCAAAGATGGTTGCTGAGACAGCAATTGAGAACCATACCATTTCTTCCATCGAATGCTATGAGGAGAAAAAGCCAGTTGAATGGAAATTAGAGCCAGGCAATTCACCTTCCTGACTAATGTATCAGGAGGTAGGAACTCACGTTGGAATAGCCTCATATTTCTAACAAACGAGATCAGCCATACCATATAAACCATCTTGGTTTTAGTCTCCTTCTCCAACATGGCACTAGATACAACAACAACAACCAATGTGGGCAAAGAATGAGGGATGTCTAATTGGCTATTTTGGCCCAACACTAAGTTGCAAAGGGGCAAGAGACAATAACATGCCGAAAATCCTTCCAAAACCCTTGCATCCAAGTCACGGGATATTTTTTTTGCTGCAGAATCCCTGTTTGATTTAAAACAGTTTTACAGAGAAGCCTCAGCTGGTGGAAAAAATTTAACCCAAGGTGGGATGGATGGAGAGAATCCAAATCCAATTGAAAGCATTAGAATTTTGTCAAGGGGGAGTCAGTTGCAAAGCAGTATGGATACCTTTCATTGAAACACAACTGGCTTTGGAAAGTCCCCACCTCCAACCAATCAGGCCAGCTATCTTGAGCAACAAGGATTTTTGTATGTGGTTATCATCATACCAGAGTTAACGAGAGTAGCCAGTCGGTCTGAAGTCCCATTTTCTATCAGCAGTGATGAAGTAAGATAGCTGGAGGGGCTCCATCTGCATATTAATAGAAGTAGGCCATCGGTTTGGAGGCACAGTATAAAATCATGGATCCTACATTAGGTTGATGGCCTTCCTATTCCCTACCAAATCCATTGATAGTGAGACTTTAACTTTTGACCCAGATTATATATTTTGGCCCAGATAATATAACAGCCTCTAGGTTTAGAGCAATCATCACAATAACCTTTGAAACTATATTTATAATGAACTACCCGTGCCCATAATGTGTGTGAATGCAAAACCAAGATTGCAGCAATCTTCCCCAAAAATGCCAAGAAATAAAATCCAAGGCTGCCAGGCTCCTTTTGGTAGATGTCATCCCAAGATATAAGATGGAGACTCGTACGATCTGAGGAGTGACCCATAAAAAAACCAAACTTCCTTTTCCATCGAGATTTCAACTGGGTTTGAAGGGCTAAAGGTGATATGTAATTTTCAAGCATTAACAGCCTGACCAGCATAGAGACAGCAAACTTCCAAGGTAAGTTTTAGAGATGAAGCATCTTTGATAATAACTTGGCTAAACGTTAAGCAATCATCAGCAAATAACGGGTGCGAAAGATTTGGTTTAAAAGGCCTCAAAAGCTTTGAATGGACGGTAGCCTGCAATGATAGATTGAGCATTTCGAGAGTCAAAACGAAGAAGTATGGGATAAGGGATGGCCTCGTCTCAGCCCACATCTAGAGAAAAACATATACGGTTCCATAGCGAATTGTGGCTTGCAGTACAAGCCATAATCCACTTGACAAATATATCACTAAAATTGAACTTTTTGAGCACATTGTCTAAGTAATATCACTGCACTCTATCATAAGCCTTCTCTACGTCCATTCTTACCATCATCAAACTATAAGATCTAGGGACTTTCTAGAAAGAATGCATAATTTTTTTGACCACCATAACAACATTGCATGCAACATGCCCACTGCATAATACAATATTTTATTTCACAATTTAATAAGCAGCAATCAATAAATTACATTGATTTGAACATACATCATGCATTGTAGTTAGACAACAAATTAAGCATTGCATCGTTGGATTGGAAATTTTTTAGACAACTCTTTCTTCATATTGAGGTAAAGGGGTCACCCCTCATGAAATCAAGGATGAGAGTTAGCCCTTTAGACTAGTAAGATACGAGAATTCGCTCCATTTGTTAAATTGAGACATGAACGATGTTGAGATGTGTGTAAATTGAGATTTATAGGGGCGCATATTTAAATGTTACTTTGCAATAAGTCATCCACTATCAATGTATCTAGGTCGATAATAACTCATAATCCTTACTAGTTAGTGAGGCTAACCTATTTATGACAATTAAATGGTTGCATGGTTCACTCAAGGAAAACATTCGACTTGCATGGTTGGGGATCGGAGCTTGCCAGAAATAATTTCCTACCCAAGAGGTTTCCTTTGAACACTCAAAAGTCTCATCTAAGTTTAAATCAAGGTCAACTTTCAACCTTCATCTTTTGTGCCACACTTCTAATTGGCCACATAATTGAAGTCAAATTTACTTTACCTACTAGTCTTACTAATTTATTAGAAGTACTCAACAATCTCTACCAAAGGCATTAAGGCATCATTGTTCTTGCAGTTGACAAACCCAATTATAGAACACAATACCTACCTTCACTTGGAGATAAACTGACTGCAAGCTTTCTTCTTTCTTTGAAGAAACCTCTCTTCTTGGACCCTTTAGACTCAAAGTCCATTTGAGGCAAAAGACCTAACTTAATCAATGATTATTGAAAAGAATAAATAAAAAAAGAATCCATCACCAGTGCTCTATTAGTCTCTCTGGCCGAAATCCAACCTGTTTCCAGGCCTTGTTAGGCTTGTCTCCAACAGAGAAAGCAATGCTCAAGTTGCATTCCAAGTGTGGTAGAACTTTTGACCATTGGAAGCCGCACGCTCAACCGCGTCAACCAATGGACCTTGCAGACCCACTCACAACCTGGCAAATATTGTATTTCCGTGTCGGTCCCAGAAAAACGTGTTCAGAATCTGGCGAACATAGCAAAATACCCACGAAATTAAGCTGTCGGCGGAGATCTTCCACCCGGACATCAGCTTTGACTGTGTACACAAACTGTTTGACTCAATTAGAAAATATTGGGAAATGGTGATCCCACAATGAAGGATAGATATTGATTGTGGGTAATGGTTAATATTTGTTTGATTGGCACATGCATTATTGGATCAAAAATATTGATTAATAAAGGCAAGAGTTCGAAAGTCTAGTGATCCGGATCCCTGATTGTTATGTGAGAATCACCATTAATAAGCACATCTGGTACATCCAAAGTCTAAGCTGTATTAGAATGAGATAATTAAAATATGACCAGCGGAATTAACTGTTTCTTAGAAAATGGATTTGATCGTATTAAAATCTATGATTTAACATTTTTGAAAGATTTGAAACATAAAAAGAGTTGATTAAATTTAAGGGTTGCGAACAAGTTGAATGGACTAGGATATGTTTGACCATTATTGCCATTAAGGATTGATCCGACTTAGGTTGATGAGTTGGACGGTGAGTTGGGCAGTTGAGGATGGCAATTCAGGAATCTCGAAAGCTGGCCAGAGATCTTAATATGGTTAGTGAGGGTCGAATCTTTTCTCCAACTCCTAAAATGTCTTGGAAGACCGTCCGTGGAAGAAATCCACTTGTCGAGGGTTTTCTGTGGGGACTCTTCAATGTCTGAGTCAGTTTAGCTTAATGGAACAAAAAAAGGTTCTAAATAAAAGAAGATAAAATGAGAGAGAGAAGAAAATCTTGAGTCTTGTACTATCAGAGAGTCCATGAGGAAGAAAAAGAAAGAGTCTCTATTTTGCTCTGCACGCAGTGGAGATTTAGACATTTAGACTCAGTTTGATCTCTCAAGACTTATCTAGAGGGCCTTTAGGGAGTAGTTTATGGAGGTAAAGGCTTGAACCCACCACAATTAGAATCTTGGAACGTATGAAGGAAGTTGTCGAGGATAACCGCTTGCATGTCTAGGAGATATGGATCCCACAATTAGGGAGGTTGTTACGTTATTATGGGTCAATCATAACTGAGTGGGGAGAAATTGGATATCTCCATGAAGTGGCTAGATGGCACATATTGATTGGCCGAGGTAGGGACTTCTGGTGTGTGTCCGACTTTGATTGATCAAGTGCACCACGTTGCTAGATCAATTCCAAGATGTATCATTGACCATGATTTGGTTCAATTTTATATTCAGATTTTGATTTTGAACCCAGACCCAATTCATTAGTTGATTAGATTGAGCCAGATTGGGTCTATAGAAAATATTTTAGACCCAACAAATTATTCTGATTAGGTCAAGTTGAAGTATAAGATGTGCATCACCTAGTATGTTAGGATTCAAGTCAGAGCCAAGTCAAGTTTACAATTCTGATCAAGCATTTGGCTAACCCTTTCTATCTAAAAATATAATAATTGATAGTTGAATGCAGATCTATTAAAATTCTTAAATAAAACAAAAAAAGTTAACTTAAACATGTCCAGGAGATTCGGATCTCATGGATAAGGAGTTCGTTTCGTTATTATGGGCCAACTATAGCTGAGTGGGAGGAAATTTGGATATCTTTATGAAGTGGCGTCATGGTGTTGATTGGCCAAGGTAGGGATTTCGTTGTTGGTTTATGTCAGGCTTCGATTGATTAGATGCACCACGTTGCTAGACCGATTCCAAGATGTATTGTTGACCATGATTTAGTTCAATTTTATATTCAAATTTTGATTTGGACTCTGACCCAATTTATTCGTTGATTAAATTGAGTCAGATTAGGTTTATAGAAAAGATTTTAGACCCAACAAATCATTTTGATTAGGTCAAGCTCAAGCACAAGATGTACGTCACCTAGTATGTTAGGATTCAAGTTGGAACTAAGTCAAGTCTACATAAAGCATTTAGCTAACCCTTTCTATCTAAAAGTATAATAATTGATAGTTGAATGCAAATCTATTAAAATTTAAAAGAAACAAAAAAAATCAACTTAAACATGAATTTTTATTTAAGCTTTAATTTAATCCAATAAATTGATTGTTCTTCATGTTCAAATTTACAAACTATAGTTTTAAAGATAAATATTCATACAATTAAAAACATTATAAATAAAAATTATTGAAATAAATAGTGCATGTTTAAATATTTGTAATATATTATTAAATAAGAGAGGAATATACTATTTTAGGTTCTGTTGAATTTTATGACAAGAATATCCTTAACTCATCTATGCATGGATATTTATGAAAATTTTGATTGAGAATTTAAAGTGCAGTTAGGCATCACCTTTCATTTTTTTTATTTTTAATAATAAAAATAAAAAAAAATTATTTCTATTTTATTTGTGAATTTTTAAAATAAAAATTTATTTGGTATAGTTAATTAAATATAAGTATGATAATGGTGACCAAGATAATAATAGTAGTGGTGAAGATGATTGAGACTATAGCGATGGTGATAATGATAATGGCAATTATGGTAGTAGTATGGTAGAGGCTATGATGGCTAGTGCCGATGATGTGGCAAGATGGTAGGATAAAGCTAGCAGTGGTGATAGCAATAACAATAATAATAACAGTAATGAAGATAATGGCCACAGGGATAATGGTAGTCATGGGGCATCGATGGGGATGATGCATAGGTAACTAGATAAGAGTTTAAGGCATAGTTACTCGATCTACATGGAAATTAACCTAGTCAAAGATTCAAATCTCTCATCTAATTAAAAAATATAAATTTAGAAAATATTAAAATATGATACATAGTATAAAATTCATAAATTTAATAAATTTTCTAGATTACATATCATCATTAATCTTTAGTTGCAAGAAGTATAAAAGATAATCTTGAATTATCTTTTGTTTTAAGAGCTTATAAAAATCATATATAGATGTTGGAATATGTTGAAGTTATTAATATTTTTAAATATATTTAAGAAAATTCAAAAATATCATAAAGATAAAAGGATGTATATCCCTTTTTCAATTTTATTAATGGATTTGATTGATTTTTTTATGAAAATAATTAATTATTTAAATATGAAATATCATAATGTTGGCCACTAGATTCTCTGTTAAGGAGAAAGATAGTGTGCACATTCCTAGCGAAGAAGATTTATAATGTTCTTGCATCCTCCACTCTATTAAAAGGAAAGATGGTGTTCTTAGAGAAGATTCTTTATTCTTTGCTTCTCTAATAGTTCCATTAACTAGTACTAACTATCCTCCACTCTCCATATTATGATAATTATCAGATTTATGCTATATCATGATCTTCAGCAAGGATGATTGGAGAATAACATAGATCATTATATTTACTTAGCATTAAATTCGACATAGTTGGCCCTTCCTCTAGCTACTTTTGATGATTATCCTGTCTATCTTGGTCAATGTTCTCCTCATTCGACTCATGGAATGTCCTATAGGTCATGTTTCGAGATGTCATGAAGCTTGCTTGATTTGTTCTCCAAAAAAAGTCAAAGAGGTGTCAAGGCTTTAGCCTTTTGAGTTATCATCTCACATTATCAATTTGAGGGTGCTTAGCTCGAAACCTCTTCACATTATCTTGTCCAGATTTGGCTAGATATGCATGTGCCCTTGGAATGCTATCATTAGTTAAAATATGGTGCAAACACAAAACATGCAGCAAATAAATCTATTTATTGGCATGACCTAGATTAGAATAAGTATAGTAAATAATTATTACAAAATAGAATTGAATATTGTTGCTTAGAGGTTGAATGCTTGTTATCCAGGTAACAAGTCATAGGTTCCATTCTAGATACACGAGAAAAATTATTTGGAGATAATTATTTAATAAATTTTCAAATATGGATTTGAAAATTTTAAAATCAAAATCTTGATTTGGCAAAAATATATTTTTATGTACCTATATTCAAATCTGATTGGATACCAAAAATTTTATTTGAAATTGATCTGAATTAAATATGTCGACTATTAATAAGTGGGACGGATGGATATTAGTCTCTTATATGGTATGAGTGGAGAGTCTTCCTTAAGCAACCCTCCCTCCAAACTAGAGTTGTAACTCTATATTTTTCAAAGCAGATCTATACCAACTATTTTATAAATCCTTAAAATGGAATAAATTTTTTATGCACGTAGCATCTTATTCTCTAAGCATCCTACCTTCTCATAGAATATATCTATGTTAGATAATTTATAGTGTTTAGTAAAAAAGAGAACCATTGTTATGTGATACACCATTTTAGAATTACTTGCATTATTTTTTATTAAAATATATTTATATCAATTAGTTTGTAAATATTTTTAAGATTATGGTTTTTAAAATATGAAATACTTTTTTTGAATGAAATTAGTGGATTTTTAAATAATATTAATTGGATCATATTGGTTCATATCATGTCAAGCTGATATAAAGTTGGCATAGGGTATCGGTTAGCATGGGATGTATACTACCACTAGCATACATCTATAATAGTATTTTTTTTGTCAACATACATCATACTCACTAATACGGAGAGCAAATTCTCTTCTTGGCTGAATCTAAGTCTTAAGAAACCTCGGTCTAGACTGACCCTGGCATCGGCTGACCTAAAGTATTTTCTAGATCGATCAAACCAAGCCATAATCGAAAAAGTTTGTGCATTATATTGTTACTTGATTTATGCCAAGTCAAGGAAGCTCCAAAATCCATGGGATAGCTTGCTCTGAGTAGATAAGGAAGAGAGATAGTGATGCATCTCTCCAGATAAGGTATGGTGTAACAAATATATCTCATTGAATAAGGCAAGCCTAATAACTTGATTCTCAAGATTCCATATGGCACTTCCACCATCACTTATAAATAGAGGATCCTCGAGGTAGGCAATCACTTTCCTCTTAACAATATGATCTTTCTCCCTATTTTTAGTTTTCTAACTTGAGAGTCGATGGCTTCCCACTCGAGCTAACTATGGTTAGGGACTTATTTTGTAGGTCAATCTGCCATCGTTGAGTGCCAACCTACATTCCTTCTCTAGCAGATCTGGTATCAGCTAGAAGATTAATGATAATAGATTGACGCTAAAAAATGGATCCCAAATCCATTCTCAAGAAGAAGCGATGAGTAAACATCTGATCGCTATGGCACCATGCAAGGGGACCGTGTCGCACCACTCCAATGCTACTGCTTCAAGGGTGGCCACGGCCTCTATGAACTCACAGGCACCCCCGCAACATATGGAGATGCCGTCTTCACCCTTCCAACTGGCTATGGGGTTAGATCCTAGTCAATGCAACTCGCTTGTGAACTAGGTGCAAGCCCTAGCCACCACTGTGCAAGCAATACAGTGGGCTAATAAGGCACCTAGCGAAGGGCCTCAACCAGCACCACCACAGCCTCCTCCGTGCAGTCCAGAATGGGAGAGGCAAAGTCAACATAGCTTACCTAAAAGCCCCATATAAGAAAGGAGATGATCTCCAACCTCATAATCTAAGAGAGATCTCATCATCGATCACCATCCCAGCATTCAGAGGCTTGCACTGCTCGGGATGCTAACATGGACCACAGGCTTCAAGAGATGAACTAGTAGATTGAAGCTCTACGCAACTAAACCTCGACTCAAGATAGCGAGCTTAGTTTCAACACTGACCTACCTTTTAGTGAAAAGATTATATAGGAGCCACTCACCCCTTACTTCAAAATGCCATAGTTAGAAATGTACGATGGATCAACTAACCCTATAGATCATTTGAAGAGCTTTAAAGCCTTAATGCTCCTGCATGGTGCAACGGATGGAATTTTATGCTAAGCTTTTTCTTCTACTTTATGGAAAGAAGTACAGCACTGTTATTCCATTTTGAAATTGAACTCCATCCGCTCCTTTGAGTAACTCAGTTGATTATTCATGGCGCATTTTGTTAATAGTAGAAGATAGTACCATTGACTCCCTCATCAACATTAAGTAGAGAGAAGAAAAGTTCCTCTAAGCCTATGTGAGCCACTTTAATATAGCCACACTTGAAGTACGTAACTTTGATCAGTCGTTCATAATGTCTACCATAAAAAATGGACTTTAGAAGCATCGGTTCTTCTTCTCATTCGAGAAGAGGTATCCAAAGAACTTCGCTAAGATGCTGGCTCAGGCCGAGAAGTATGCTAATGCAGAAGAGGCCTATGAGTTACATGGTGCACCAACCGAGATGAAGGTTGATGAAAGAAGAGAGTGGCACAAAGACAGCAACCCATCAAGATAAGGAGATCATCTAACTATTCAATGATCAATAACTTTACCTTGGGACCGATGATCTTGGACCCCACCTCGTTGCCAATGATCTAGGACTCCTTTCCAAAATCAATGATCCAAAATCCCACCTCGAAACCAGAAGCAGCAAACTCCTCCTAAGAGTTGATGAAATACGTCACCACTGAGAAGATTTAATAATTATGTTCCTCTAAATATCCTTCAAGTGCAAATATTGATTAAGATAAAGGAGCAGCTACCGAGAGCAAGGAGAATGTAGATCAAACCATATCGATATGACCCCAACAAATACTATTATATCATCATGATCACAGTCACGATATTGAGAAATGTATCCAACTGTAAGATGAGATCAAGAAGTTTATTAGGTCCAGGCAACTAGATGAGTTCCTAAAGTATCGAAGAGAGTAACTTGAAGCCTCGCTGGATCCACCTCATCTCCTTAAACCACTTCAATAAGAAGAATCCATGGAAAACCAACCCACAAGTATAATAAACATTGTCACTAGGGGCAGCTCAGCAAGATGGTAGAAGGATCGGTAGCACCAGCCAACAAATAGAAGATCGAGGATGCAATAATATTTTTCAAGAAAAATGCTTAGGAAGTCTAGTTTTTACATAATGATGCGGTAGTTGTATCTTTTAATATTTCAAATTTTGATGTACATCATGTTTGAGTTGATAATGAAAGTTCGGCTGATGTATTATTTTATGATACATTCTCTAAAATAAAATTTACCATAGATCGATTAAGGAGGCTTGACTCTCCATTGGTTGGTTTCTTTGAAAATGTTGTACCTATAAAAGGAGGTCATCATGCTATTAGTGATTGTATGTCGGACATCCTAACAAGCCATGGTATAGCTTAACTTTTTAGTTATTAGAATCCCATTAACCTATAATGCCATCCTTGGACAACGAGGACTAAATATGCTCCAAGCCATGGTCTTAATACATCACTTGATGATAAAGTTTTCGATGAAACATAGGATTAACGAGCTTCAGGGTGATCAAACTATAGCATAATAATGCTACATGACAATCCTTCAAAGAGTTGCACTACCTGAAGATTTTCTCATCAATGAAATAGATGCCCGTGATGAGTTAGCCAACCAATAAGGAGAGCCTATGGAAGATCTTATCATGATTCCCCTTGAGAATGGGAATAAGGAGCGAACAATTCACATTGGGTCATGCCTAAACAAGGTAACTAAACATCACATTGTTACCTTTTTATAAAAAAATATAGATGTCTTCACTTGGTCGACTGTTGACATGCTAGGCATAGACCTGAGGTGATGGTGGATTAGCTAAATATTGATCCTACATTCCAACCCATCAAGCAAAAGAAGTGCAGCTTCACCTCAGAACAACAGAAGGCAATCACCAAAAAAGTCGATAAGCTTCTCAAGGTTGAGTTCATCGGGGAGGCGATCTATCCGAATTGGCTGGAAAACATGATCTTTGTGAAGAAGGCAAATAAAAAATAGTGAATTTATATAGACTTTACCAACTTAAATAAAGCATGCCCAAAGGATAGCTATCCATTATCATGGATTAACAAGTTGATAGACACACCTCAAGACATGAGCTTTTGACCTTCATGGATGCCTTCTTCTACATAATTAAATTTAGATAGCACCCGAGGATGAGAAAATTATCTTTATTACTAACTAAAGTATGTTCTACTATAAAGTTATGCCTTTTGGTTTAAAGAATGTAGGCACCACTTGTTAACAGCTGGTGAATCGAATCTTTAAGGATTAGATTGGTAAAGACATGAAAGTCTATATGGCTGATATGTTGGTCGTCAGACCTCAGATAGCCATGTTAGTGATCTCAGAAAAACTTTTGCCATCCTTCAGAAGTACCATATAAAGTTGAACCAAATCAAATATGCCTTCAAGATGATCTCGAGAAAATTTTTTGGATTTCTGATTTCACAATGAGGTATCGAAGCCATCCTAGAGAAGATTAGAGCTCTGCTAGAAATGAATCATCCAAAATCGATAAAGGAGATCCAATGCCTCACCAGTAAAATAGCCACCCTCAACCAATATTTTTCTAGGTCGGTTGAGTGGTGTCTCCCTTTTCTCAAAATTCTTAAACAACCAAAGAATTTTCTATGGATTGAGGAGTGCCAAATGGTGTTCGATGAGTTGAAGAGCTTGGTTCCACTCCTAAGCAAGCCTAAGCCAAGTGAGGAGTTGTACTTATCAACCTCGCCTACAGCAATAAGCTCAGTCCTCATCCTTGAAGAGGGAAAGATCCAAAAACACATCTACTATATTAGCAAGGTCCTACGTGATGCAAAGACAAGATATTCAAGGCTCAAGAAGATGATCTTTGCACTTGTCACCTCGGTCAAGAAACTTCATCTTTTTTTTCAAGCCCATACTATAGTAATCCTCATCAACCAAACTCTGAAAACAATGCTCCATCAGTCTGATACATCTAGTCATGTGGCCAAGTGGGCCATTAGATTATCAAAGTTTGATATAAAATTTCAACACCAGCCTTTAATTAAAGTGTAGGTGATTGTAGATTTTATTCTAGAATATACCATTCCTAAAGAAGAGCTGATGGAAACTAATCCAAAAAAGGAAGAACATAGAGAGCTTTGGACCATGCACATAGATGGATCATCCAGCTCAGTAGGATTAGGAGCCAGACTGATCCTCACTAATTCAGATGGAGATATTGCTGATTATGTCCTACGCTTCGAATTTTTAATCACTAATAATAAAGCAAAATACAAAACTCTGACCACAAGGCTAAAGATTGCAAAGCAATTGGAAGTACTGCATCTGAAGATCTGCAGTGACTCATAACTAGTAATCGAACAAATCCGAGGTAAATACGAAGTATGAGAGAAGAACATGATAAGATATCTATAGAAGGTAAAGGACTTAACCTCAGCTTTTGAATACTTTGATATTCAATAGGTCTCGAGGATGGAGAATTTTTGCACCGATCTGCTCTTGATGTTTGCTACCTCTACATCAATTAACTTACATAAAAAATCCTTCTTTGAGGGTCTAAGGAAGCCCAACACTGAAGAGTCTGCCCCTATCCTACAAGTTGATCCCGAGCCTAGTTGGATCAACCCCCTCATTCGCTATCTTAAGGATAAAACATTGCTAGCCGACTAAAACAAAGTTAGAAAGACAAGACATCAAGCCATGCATTATGTTTTGTATGAAGACAAGCTGTACAAGAGGTAATATTCCCTATCCCTTCTCAAATTCTTATGTCCTTCTGAGGCTGACTATGCATTATGAGAGGTATATGAAAGAATATACGGAAATCACCTAGGGGGCATGTCTTTGGCCTAAGATACTTCATTAAGGGTACTACTGGCCAACTTTACAATAAGATGCAGTTGAGTTAGCAAGAAAATATAACCAGTGCCAATGGCATGCCAATATACAATGTCGACTTACTATGCCACTAACACTTCTTGGGGCCACTTGGCTCTTTGTGCAATGGAGAACTAATATTCTTGGCCTCTTCCTATAAGCATTGGGCCAGTGGAAGTTTCTGTTAGTCTCCATCGATTACTTTACTAAGTGGATCGAAGTCGAACCCTTAGCCCACATCATCGATACTAGAGTAGAAAACTTCTTTTGGAAGTCCATTATCAATTGATTTGATCTCCCTCAGGTCATGATGATAGACAATGGCCAATAAACTAGTAATGCTTGGTTTGTTGAATTTTGCAAGAAGCTAGGCATCACTATCGACTTACCTTGGTCGGCCATCCCCAACTAATGGAGAGGCCAAGGTAACTAACTAGACTATTTTGCAAGGACTGAAGACAAGATTGGATTAGAGAAAAGGATCTTGGCTGGACGAGCTTCACCACGTACTCTAGGCATACTGAACTACCCCATACATTCCTACTAGAAAAACTTCTTTCAACCTCGCCTTCAAGATGGAAGTGGTGATCTCCCTCAAGATCGGTGTTCCATCACCTTAAATAAAAATTTTCGATGAGCAGACTAATCCAGAGCTACTTTGAGCCAATCTAGATTTACTCGAAGAGGCCTGAAAGTATGCTCGAATAAGGATGGTGGCCTACCAGTGCAAGGTAGCTCGATTCTAGGTCCACAATATGATGCAACAAAGAGCCAAAGTATCACAACCAGATGATCAGAAAAAATTCATCCCAAATTGGGAAGGATCCTATCAAGTGGTTGAAGTCGTTAGGCCAAGGACTTATTATCTAAAACAACTTGACAAGACCCCACTACCCCATCGATGGAACTCAAAAAATTTATGAAAGTATTATCAATAATGTAACAACCATTTCCTTCAGTAAAGAGTAATTTTTTTTTCTTACTGAATTTTATAGAATCGAGATAGAGAAAAAAATTTTCTTCGTCTATTCAAGCTAGAGGCCTCGGATGACCATGAGTGAAGAAAGCACCTTATCCTAGGACAAGATAAGCAAAAATCCTTGATTGCCAAAGAAGCAAGGGGTAATCCCATAAGAGGACCCTTGAAGCCTTGAAAATATCAATTTGAGTTGAAGATCTCGGATGACCATCAGCAAAGAAAGCTCCTCATCCTAGGATGAACTAAGCAGAAATCCTTGATCGCATAAAAAGCGAGAGGTAACCCTATAAGAGGATCCTTAAAGTCCTAAAAATATTAATTCAAATCAAAGATCTTAAACAATTATGAGCGAAGAAAGCCCCTTATCCTAAGATGAGTTAAGCAAAAATCCTTGATTGCCCAAGAAGCGAGAGGTAACCCCATAAGAAGACCCTCAAAGACCTAAAGGCATCAATTCGGATCGAAGACCTCGAATGATCATGAGTGAAAAAAGCCTCTCATCCTAAGATGAGCTGAGTAGATATCCTTAATCACTCAAGAAGCAAAGGATAACCCCATAAGGGAATCTTCAAAGTCCTAAAAGCATCGATATATAAGGAAGCAAGGGAAAACCTTATGAAGAGGACCTATGGAAGTCTAGTGTATCCGTAAAACCGACCTAATTGAGGACCCTTGCAATAATCGCATGAAAATGTTCGATCATTTGAATGCCGCTCACCTAAAGCAAACTAGAGCTTATATGTGTTTGGCATCTAAGGCAAGATTAGCGTTGGCCATTAAGACAATCTGAAGCACCCAACTCCAAGGCAAATCCTTAGGTTAGTACAATTAGATTCACAAGCAAAAGAGAAAATAGAGATAAAATATGTTCCATTGATTCAAGTAAAAGATCAGCATGATCGACTACAATGCTTACTCAATAAATATTGAGTTGATTGATACATAACGAAAAAAAAAAAACAAAAACAACAAAAAGAGTAAGCCTAAGCTTCTGAGGCGGCAACATCTTTAGTTTGCACATCCTTAGCAACCTAGACCCTATTGTCCGACCCATCTTCACTATCCTGAGGAATATGAAAGTCAGCTTTGGTCATGCAATAAAGCCACTCGATAATGGTAACGCATTCATTGAAGCTGAAGTTGTAAGCCCACAATCAAGCATCAACAAACTTAGCTACGGCCTTGTCCTTCTTGGTGGTGGCATCCTCTTTGGCCCATGTAGCTCTTGCATTCCTGATCTCATCTATTGCCAAGTTCTCAAGCTCCATCATATACTCGAGGGAAGTCGTTTGCTCTATAGTAGCATGAAGTTTGTCCTTATATCGATCCGATTCCTTGACCACCTCCTCCTCGAAAACATTCATCTAAACACCAACAGCTTGAACATTGTCAGCAGGGCCTCGACTCGATCATGACTAATTGCACATCCACAGAATGAACAAGAAGTCAGCTGTATAGAGTTAAAAGTAAGTGACAAGAAAGATCAAAGGAACAGAAGATTCTGAACAAAGAAGGCAAATTTTTTATTAACAAAAAAATTTGTTACAACTTTTTTCATTGCAAATAAAGAAAAAGAGATAAAGTATTAAGCCTCGGTGGAGGCATCAGCGACAACCTCACGTTGGTTAAGGATTGCATAATTACATCGATAACTAGTTCCATAGCATCCTTGGCCGACACAGGCTCTGGCTGAGGCTGGTTTTCAACAGCCTTGGCATTCTTCTTTGCCTTGGTATCCTCCTCATTTAGGAATGAGAGGTCTAGCTTAGGAAAGTGACCATCAATCTTCTCCCAGTATATATCCTGACCAACGAAGAAAGCCTCTGCAATGTGGTTAGCCTTCTCCTTGGCAAACTCCTTTAAGGATCAGAATGCCTCCACTACTCAGTGAGCCACCTTGACAGTTTAGTCCTCGACCATTTTCTTAGCTTTGGTGACTTTCTCTTGACCCACCCACCACTTCTTTTTCTCCAAGGCAAGCTTTGCCTTAGCTTTCTCTAGTGCCTCCTTTAGGCACCTCACTTTAGCCCTGGCTTCCTCCATTTCGAACTGAGCTTTCTTTGCGGCCTCCTTTGCTTTGGAAGCCCTCTTCTTTACTTCCTCGACTTTGAGAAGAGCCTCGACACCATCTGACCATGCCGACCTCATCAAGTTAGTAAAGATTATCAGGCAATGGCTGCATTGTAAAATAAGGAAAAAAGTCAATCAATTCGAAGAAGCAATAAATAAATAAATATTACATGTATTTAATGAAAAGAGATCGAAACTCACTCGACTTAGAGAATCTATGGTATCTCTTTGCTGAGTGCCAAAATCAGTCGCTTCTAGCTTTTTAGCATCGACTAGAAGAAGAAGCCCATGAACTAAATCATGGGCGATCCTCCAATTCTCCAGAGTGAAGTCAGAAGGTTGGACCAAAAAAATGACCTACCCCTACTCAATTGAAGCAGAGGGCGATTCTAAGCTAACAAATTCAGCTTGAGAGGTGGACTGGTGTGACCCTCTTCCTTTTGAGGGTAGGCAAAGAAGATTGGGGCAGCAACTTGGCCCTTGGTGCACGAGTCTGAATGAGAGAAGTAAGAACTACTTCAGCTTGGGATAGCAAGCTTCCATCGGTCGATCCCTCCTACATGGGGTCTATATCAGCCCGATCTCTAAAAGCATCATCTTGCAGGTATTTTTATTGAATCTCAGAAGTGCCCAAGGTCTTCTTCCTCTTCTATAGCTTCTTCAGCCTCTCCAGCTCCTCTGACCTTATTCCTGCACCGAGCCGAGGTAAATCAATTTCAAAAAAAAAAATTTCGATGCTCATCTCAAGGGTTGACTTGATTGAGCCCGATGTTGAAGAGCATTTACTCCAATAGCAACTCCTTCAAAGATGGGACCTTGTACGCACTTAAGATCTTGAAGCCCTAGAATTCCTCATCTTCTAAAGTTAGAGCTCGGAGGACTGATCTCCTGGGTCGGCTCCAAAAAGTGAATATCCATTTCTCAATTGAAGGGCAAGAAATGAAAAGAAACCTCTCTTTCCAACTATGGATGGGGGAAGGGGTACCTTGGATCAGAGGAGCAACTCCTCTTCAAAGAGAAATATACCACCAGTCACCCGTATAGTGGTGCCTTTTGATGGTAAAAAATATTCTAAAATAGGTAATAGATGGCCAAACTCAGAAAATAAATGGCTATAAAGCTATAGACAAAGAGCACCATGAGATTGAACTCAAGAATATATCAAGAAATTTGAAAAGCTATATGATGAAAGGGTGAGTAGAAGTCTAAGTCCAGTTTGAAAAGATTCCTCATACAGTATGAGCCAACCTGGGGAAGGGTCACAAATTCGACCACTTAGCTTGAGAATTTCTATACGGTACTTGGATGGAATCCTGAACTCCGCTTGGATCAGTTTTAGGTCATCTGAGCCTAGCATCTATTGAAAATGCTTGGACACAAAGGCCTCCTCTTTGGCCTTATGTCGAGCATCCGACTCTCGAGGACTACACCCTGAGGAAGAAGAGTTGAAGGACCATCTCTCTGCTGTATTCTTTGACTCGCCCATCCTAAAAGTAAGAAAGAAAAAAATGTAAAAACAAAAGATGAAAACATGAAGACAAGGAAGAAGGAAAGAAGGGTGAAAGAAAAAAGAAGACTGAGAACTACGGAATGCTACCAAAATCGACTTGATACTCTACGAACTAGGAGAGGATGCCAAAAAATTGCCAAAAAGGGCTTTGAACTCTCATTGGAACCCATCACGGCCATAGAGTACAAAAGTTGTAAATGATAAAGATGAAAATAAAAGAAATAAAATCATCATTTATAGAAACCTCGGATGACTCAGATCAAACATCGGCTCGGCTAAGCTTGATGTATAGATGCCACTTGGTACCATCTGAGTGGCCGAGTTGACTTCTCCCTGGATGGCTCACTTATGAAGCCCTTAAATGGTGCAGGTAATGTATTGGTTTTGCCAAAATCCATTAAATAGCTACCATCTGGCTACCCCTAACAGTCTGTGATAATCTTCCACTAATATAGCGATTAAAAGATTCGACGTTTCATCTGGCCAAAAGAGTTGAGCATGATATTTTGCCTCAGAAAATAGAGATTTGATACGTATCTCCTACAAGACCAGATGAATCGATCTAGAATCTCTCTTTGTCTGACCTAATTCTAGTTTGGACTCGAGAGTAGGGAGCATATGATATGGAGAGGAAGTTCTCTCCTTAGCTGAATTCAAGGCTCAAGGAACTTCAGTCCAGATCGACCCTGGCACCGGCCGACATGAAGTATTTTTGAGATCGACCGAACAAAACCATAATAAGAAAGGTTTGTATATGATATTATTGCCCGATTCACGTTAAGTCAAGGAAGATCCAGAATATATGGGATTGCTTGCTCTGAGCAGATAAGGAAGAGAGATTACGACATATATATCTCTCTAAATAAGATATAGTGTAATAACTGTATCTTGCCCAATAAGATAAGGCTAACAACCTAATTCTTCAGATTCTACAAAGTACTTTTGTCCTCATCTATAAATAGAGAGGGCTAAGAGGGATCCTCGAGATAGACAATCATTTCTCTTCCAACAATATACTCTTTCCCTCTATTTCCTAATTTTTTGACTTGTGCATTGGAGGTTCTGCATCTGAGCAAAATCCGATCAAAGACTTATTTTGTAGGTTGATCCGCTGCCATCTGAGTGCTAGCCTACATCCCTTCTTCAGCAAATCTAGGGTCAGCCAGAAGATTAGCGGCAACACTCACCATGATATTATGATACATTGGAAACCAAAACTTCAACCTTTCTGATTGCCAAATATTTTTTATCTACATTTGTATCGGATCAAGCAAGTGAAGATTGTGATTTTAGAACTCCAAGATATCTCTAAAAATTATTTGCATTAATAATTATGGATTTTTGTCATATTTAAAGAGAATATTAAAACTATTTAAAACCATTGCAAGAAACATTGAACCTTGTATTTTTGAAAATATTTAAAATATTTCTTGAAACAATGCATGCACTTCCAATATTCAAAACTCTTTGGTATTATGTATGACCGAGGATATCACAAATAATTTTGAACTAGCATTATAATTTAGAAAGTAATATGAAATTGTAGTTGCAAGATAATTGGCTTTTACTTGTATTTTAGACTCTCAATGTGGTTATGTTCTGGATAATAAGGGTTACACCTTACCATGTTGATTATATATTGTCGTTTTGATTATTTTGAAACTGGATCATTTTGAGTCTACTTTGTAGGATTAAATTCACCACACTAGACCCACTGTACAAGAGTTAAATGTGGTATATTGGACCTGCTCCATAAGGATCAAGGTACAATAAAATGTGATATGCTAGATCTACTCCATAGGGATCAAGGTACGATAAAATGGACATACTTTGTAGGTAAATATGATATACTAGACCCTATGTAGAGACAATGTGCTTAAAGTCCCATATACTTATAAGTTATGAAATACTGGCTTTCAAAATGGTTTATTAATTTCTTAGTGGAGTTACATGTGAAATCTTGATTTAGAAAATGGCTTATAAATTGTTCTTTAAAAATATTTGTATAAGTGATATATATGTTTTGGAAATTTTCTTACAAGTTGTCTTTTAAAATTGTATATAAAGATGATTTTTGGAAAATTATTTGTATATTGCTATTTAGAAATATTTTTATTTAGAAAATATTGATCATGCAAACTTTATCTTTATTTATGATATTAATTTGTTTTATGTATCCATATTGTATTTGAAAACTTTTCATTATCATTCTTGCTTGATTATACTTGCTCTTACTTTCTTCTCCCTGCCTTGGACTCAGAAGGTGATGGATGGTGCTTGGAATATGACTTTAGACTGGTTTTTTTCGGTTTTATTGTTGAAGGAACTTGCATCATTGGACTTGTTTTGTGGGTTGTTGGACTTCAAATGTGCGGTCAACTCAAGTTTTTGAAATCTATTTAGTTTTGGAATTTTATTTTCTCTCTTTTGTTGAACAACTGTTTGTTGGAATTATATTTGCTATGACAGGTTGTCGTCGTCTATGTGGGCCCGAGTCCTATACGTGTAGCGGGTTACCTCGTATTGTGGGATCAAAGGCACGGTAATTATAATAGCTGTAATTTTAATAATTATTTTTATATTGAAAATTTGAAAACTTTTGGGTGGGTTCTATTTAAACCCTGGATTAACGCCGAACAATTGCTACAGTGTAGGTGCCGAGCGTCGGCTACGAGGCCGAAGGGCCGAACGCGGATTCGCAAAACGCGGATTCGCATGTGCCTTTTGGCCTAAGCATTTCGTCGCAAGACTCGCGGCACAATCTTAAAGCGTAGAAAAATGCACCTTGTACGCTCGTTGCTAAAAGCAGTCTAGATACAAGTACCAGCCCGGTCCCATTATTTAGTAAAAATGAAAATGCGCTCGGTGGAGATGCCAACCAAGTGGACTTGATGAGCTTAGTTGAAAAAAATCAAAATCGAAAAAAAAAATCATTAATGTTTGACTAATTTTTTTTAGGTAAATGATCACAACTACCATAAAAATAAATAGTAAAATTTAAATCAAAATTATAAAATTAAAAATTATATATATTTTTATTTATTTTAAACTTTTTTATATCTAAATAATTAAATTTTAAATACCTTTAATAATTTTTATAATATAATTTATTACTATTTGCATCTAATCTGACATTGGAGCTAATACAGGATAATTGGAGCTTGATTCCATACTTAATGGAAGAAAACTTGCAAATTAGATCTCCAAACATAATTATTTCTGACGAGCTTGTCTGAAGATTTTATGGGTTCTTCTATCTATAAATTGGATGGCTGATAATTTTTTAAAAAATATAGATATAAATGATAAAAAAAATCATACTACTTCTATCTTATACGGTCGAGATGAACTACTATTCATTCATTGAAATATAAAATAGATATTATCACCATGAATCTTGATTTTTTACTTTGATTTGGCATAATCAAAGTCGACTAGATAACATGGGGTATAGTCGAGATAAATTATCATCCCATAATATAATTCATATCAATATATCTTTTAGATTTTTGAATTGGATTCAATTTTAGATGGATAAATTATTAAAATAAAAAAATTAAAATTAAAATTTATTATTAATATTATTTATTTAATTTTGCTTAAAAAATCATCGCATCCAAACCAAAATATAGGTTCAGATTTGTATCTCTCGGTGGAAAATAAATAAATAAATAATCGATCCTCTTTCGCCTGGAACACGTTTTGCGCGGATAATAAAGCATCTCGATCTCTATCTTCCACCTACCTGCATAAATCATGAAGCGGCCAATTTGTGATCCAACGGTTGATGTCCTTCTTCCGCGCGAAAGATACAACCCGGACCGTAAAATATTGGGATATATGTCCTTCTTGGCACCCTACCGGCAAGGTCAATCCCATCATCGAAAACCTTCCCTCCACAACCGGCATTCCACGTGGCCCAGTGAACCATTGTGGTACCATAATAATGCACAATATCATACATAATCTTCGTTATATAAATCAGACAATCGACGTTATATATACACAACCCCAAGATCTCCACAACGACTCTGCACTCCC
Organism: Cocos nucifera; assembly: GCA_006176705.1. NCBI lineage: Eukaryota > Viridiplantae > Streptophyta > Magnoliopsida > Arecales > Arecaceae > Cocos > Cocos nucifera. The sequence goes on along the minus strand of QRFJ01001472.1, from coordinate 63,756 downwards.
CTCCCTTCCCCTCCGCACTCCCCTCCCTTTCTGCGAGAAAGAGAAAGGGAAGGCTCCCCAAGCTCCCAAGTCCCAACCCATTCTCTCCATCCTTGTGAAAGGCAAAGAAAGGAACCGGCAATGGAGGCCTTGTACTACCTGCTCTTCGGGGCGCTGTCGGTGGTGGTGGCGCTGCTAGAGTTCAGCAAGACCAGCAAAGACCGCATCTCCACCTCCGTCGCCTTCAACTCCTTCAAGAACAACTACATCGTCGTCTACTCCCTCATGATGGGTACTTCCAGATCTATCACTTCTCTCTTGGTTCCCCTGAGTTCAGATCTGATATCGAAAAGAATTTTTGGCTGTTTTCTACTGATTTGAAAGCATTGGGGATACTCAGATCGCTTGGATTTGCTTTATTTCTGCATGTTTATCCGCTGATCTAATAATTCTACTGGTAGATCTAAGAGTTTACTTTATCAAGAATGCCAATTTGTATGGAGATCTAATTGTTCGGAACCCAATGGTTTTGCTTTTTGGGAGGAAAAGCTTAGCTGACTTTAGGCATTGAGTTCACCTTTCCTGTCTTTTATTTGGTTGGCAGCTGGAGATTGGTTGCAGGGTCCTTATGTTTATTACCTTTACCATACGTATGGATTCGGGAAGGGAGAAATTGGTCGGCTCTTTATTGCTGGATTTGGATCTTCCATGCTCTTTGGGACGATTGTTGGATCTCTGGCTGATAAACAGTGAGAATTCCCTTCTGAAATGTGTTGATTATGTGGTGTTTCGGTAGTGATTGCTGTTGGTCTTAGGATTTTTTTTTTTTTTAATATTTTGGGTATAAAATTGCAGGGGTCGGAAGAGGGCTTGTGTGACATACTGCATAAGTTACATCCTGAGTTGTATCACCAAGCATTCGCCAGAGTTTAAGGTGTTAATGTTGGGCCGTATATTAGGAGGAATCGCTACCTCGCTCTTGTTTTCGGCCTTCGAGTCATGGCTTGTTGCTGAACACAACAAGGTGATGTGTAACTAGAGCATTTTAACTTTAACCTTGTAGTGCGGTCAAGATATTCTATGTTTTCAGTAGGAAAATTGCTTGCCACTTAAAATGTGTTACTCAGGCGCTGAATCATGTTGCAAGTCAATGTCATTCCATTGTTTTGGCTGAGACACAAGCATCCGAGTAGGATTTTTCAGTTCATATATCATCAGGCCTGTTTGCTTTTTTTTTTTTTTTTTTTTTTTTTAACTTTTTATCTTGTAGTTATGCTCCTTGTGTTATTTTTTTCTTCCACATAGGTTTTACATGACCCCCACAACCTACCTTTGCAATGATTTTGTGAAGTTTTGGAATGTACCTCAGTACCTGTGCTTGAACCTGTTGCAAAATTGCTCATTAAAATAATATCATCAATATGGATTTTGTGGGCATATATTTAGTGTTCATCCTTTTGTTCCCTACTTCATGCCTCATCAGCATCATAGCATATTGATAATTTGAGATTAATTTTCTTTTTTGAGAGAAATAATTTGAGATTAAATTTGAAAAGGCAAAACATTTGTAGCATGATTCTAAGAAAAGTCTGAGAAAAATTGTGTTCGTCAGGTGAAAAACATAAAAAGAAAGAAAAGGGGTTTGTGATTAGCATGCCTGTACTAGAGTCTATTAAATTTTGGAGACCTTGATAGAGAGTCAATGGAAAATTGATGGTACTAAAGTCAGTTCTAATATTAGTTAAAATACACAAATTAATTATTTTGAAAAGCAATAGGCAGAACCCCAGATGAAAATTAAAGGTAATTGAAGAATGGTACTATTATTTGTTACATAGATTCTTTGAGCTGGTGGTAGTGGTGCTGCATATGTGATGTCACTGTTAAGGCTTGATGTACATTATTGACCCCTTCCGTGATAGCTTATGCTTTAAGGTTCTAGTAGCTAGTTATTTGTATGGGTATTCTTCTGGGATTCTTCTAAATAAAAGATCTTCATTCTATATTATAAGATCTAAAATTCCCATGACTAAATCCCAGAGAACTTCATGTCTTCTTATATTGTTTTGTTATTTCTTTCGTCTAAGCTACTGAAAGATATTACAGGTATCTAAAATTTATTAAGAAATGCTAAAATATAATTATGAGAAATAGCATCCCTTGACGTAAGGTTCATATGGATTTGCATGTTTGGTGGATTGGTTGCATTTAAATGTCAACTGTTATTATGATAGATGCTATATAATGTTTATATGTTTTGTCAACTGTTATTATGATTTTGCAAGAGGAATGTAGAAAACTAATTTACTATGATAATTAGCTAATCTCAAAAGTCAAAATATGCATACATATAGGTATACCATATGCAGGCACATAAATAGATTGTTAGTCTCATGTTTTGGAATTTGTGGTGTTCAGTTTTGAAGCCACTGGATATTTCACCTGAGCCAATATCCAAGCAACAGAAATAATAACAACCAAATAATGCGACTACATTCTTAAGTCTATGATTCAGATGTTGGGTTAGTACTCACAAATTTTTATTTGTGAAGACATCCATAAAATTTGCTGTTTTCTTACCTGGAAGCACGGGCTGTCTTTCTTAGCTTTAGTATCAAATTTGTATGATTCATGCTGATATCCCTTTCACAAATGTTGTACAGAGGGGCTTTGAACCACAGTGGCTCTCCCTAACTTTTTCAAAGGCTATATTCATTGGCAATGGTCTTGTAGCCATTGTCTGTGGGTTGTTCGCTAATTTACTGACTGATACTTTGGGTTTTGGTCCTGTGTCCCCCTTTGATGCTGCTGCATGCTTCCTAGCAATTGGCATGGCAATTATCTTATCAACATGGGGTGAAAATTATGGAGATCCTTCAGAAAGCAAGGACTTACTTAGCCAATTTAAGGTTGCTGCGGTAGCCATTGCTTCTGGTTAGTGTGCTTGTTACTCTTTTTACATGTTTGAAGGTGCTGTTCTTACTATTATGGTCACTGATGTCTATATTATGATAATCTGTCATTTCAGATGAGAAAATTGCTTTGCTGGGTGCAATTCAATCACTGTTTGAAGGCTCAATGTATACCTTTGTATTCTTGTGGACTCCTGTTTTAAGCCCAAACGATGAGGACATTCCTCATGGTTTTATTTTTGCTACCTTCATGTTGTCTTCAATGCTAGGGAGCTCCATTGCATCTCGGCTGATGGCCCGAGCGACCCTTAAAGTTGAAGGTTATATGCAAGTTGTTTTTGCAATCTCATCATTCACTCTTCTCCTTCCTGTTATCACCAGTGTAAGTCTCCTGTTTGCTTCCTCTGTCACGAAACTCTTTTCATTTAATCATTCTCATTTTTGCTGCTATTTGAACAGTTCTTGATAACATCTTCATCCGTAAAAGGTGGGAGCATCTCATTAGGGGGCTGCATCCTGCTAGTTGGTTTCTGTACCTTTGAAGCATGTGTAGGGATATTTTGGCCATCTATTATGAAGATGAGATCTCAGTACATTCCTGAGGAGGCGAGGAGCACAATCATGAACTTCTTCCGCATTCCCCTTAACATATTTGTGTGCATTGTGCTTTACAATGTAATCATCTAACTGGTTTGCTTATTTTTCCATTATAACATAGCTTTGTAGATGATATGGTAGTGCTGTTGCAGTTTAAAGTGTAAGGATTATCAATACATTTCAACATTTTGTAGCATGTGCCAATTCATATTAACTAGGGTCATTATTGTGTGATTATTATTTGCAGTATGTGCTTACTCATTTTTCCTGCACTATTTTTTTATCATACTTAATCGGTTTGAAAGTAAATGTACAACATGTCAATTATCTTATGGATTTTTCTACTGCTGTTTTGAAGGTGGATGCATTCCCTATGACTGTCATGTTTGGCATGTGCTCCATTTTCCTTTTCATCGCCTCCATCTTGCAAAGGCGGCTGATGGTGGTTGCTGAGAGCCACCGATCAAGTAAGTTTGGCACATCACTTGTTTGTGTTAATAATATTTATGCTCTCAACCAAGGTTTGCAATACCAATCAGTATCAATGCGTACTGACCGGTAGCAAACCAGTATGCAGTATGGGGGCAATACTGATACTTGATATGCCAATCCCGATACCATACAGGGCATACCAATTCTGTAATAAGATGGTATCATTACGGGATCTAGTACTGAGATGATGAATCTTGCTCTTGACTCTTAATACTTAGGAATTCTTTTGCTATGTCAAAATTTGAATAAACATAGTTATGGAGCTTTTGCTTGGGCCTAAAAATTCACAATCTTCTCTTCCTACAATTTTATGAACACTTGCAAGAATACTACATCCTACATCCACAGTTTATATAATCATTGAGCCTTGTCCCAACTATTTGGAGTCTGCTTTCCTCTCAAGGGAAACTTCCTTGCTTTTTAAATACTTTTCTGCTTTGGTTTCTAGAATTTAAACTGGACAAATATCATATCTACCTTGAATTAAAACCCTGTGATCTCCTGAAAGTGAAAAGTCTTGCCTTTCCTGCCTGACATAAATATTCCTGGAAAAGGAGAGAACCAAACTGCTGAATTTTGCTGTTTATATATATAGAAATACAAAAAGCAAATACAGGAACTCAGTGGTTTTTGGTTTGCATGCCATAAAAGTTCCAGTACCTTAATAAGTCATTCGTCCATTGATCCAAATCCATTTCATTGAGATCGAATCTGTTGGTTCAGAATAAGGTAACTCGGTGGTTTTTGTTTTGCATGTTTGGGACAGTGAAGATTTCTATTTGTAGAACTATCAATTTTAAGTTGTGATTTTTATCAACCGGGAAGAGCAAGCATGAAACTTATTTTCATTTGTATATCTGGGTTTCCTCTATAATAGTAATTAAGCCCGTGACTTTTTGGTTTCCAATATCTAAATGGTTAAATGCTTCAAAGAGCATGCTGTATTTTCAGAAAAATAGTGAAAAATTTTGAAATAACTTATGTAACATATTTATTTTTCACCAGTTGCTACTTCCACACCAGCACATGAATGCTTTTTTCTTTTAGCCAATTTCTTATCGCTAATAATTCTTAACAGAGACACAAGATTGGACAGCAATGAAGGAGAGGGATGATGAGGCAGAGCCACTGAATATCTAAGTAGCAGGCAAATATTTGGTTCTTGCATAGTCATTGCTACTGCCTTTCATGATAATATATTGCAATTGCATTGTAGTCCTGTCATCATTGATCTGATTAATAATTTGAAAAGTATGCTGTCATCAGAGGGCGGTATTATTTTAAAGTGTGCAATCATACAGAAAACATATCACATCAAAATGCTCCACATCAAGCAAGTTTCCTAGAGTCTTGGATTAGCGGTTAAGGGAGTTCTCCAAGGGGTAGCTTGTGCCAGAGTATACTAGCATCTCTACAAAGTTATGGGAGCTGGTTAGCTGATGGATCACCTGTTTTGTAACTTTTGGTTTTTCCTTTGCTTTTTCTTGTTTAAGACTTATATGTCATGTTGGAATTTAATTCTTCCAGGCCTTAGATTGAGTATCTGCAAGCATGGAGAAACATGGATACCCACTTGTATTCTTATATATTTATTTTAGTTGACAGTCATGGTTGCTGATGCCATGGTCATATCCTTAAATAATATAAGTTCATTGTTGTTGCATGGACAGATTATATTCTTATGTTTGGCTTGTTTAGCTTTAATCTAGTTAGGGTAAATGCTTATTTTCTTTTATTCTGCATTCGAGGAAACAATGCCATTTGTGTATATGTGAATTATTGTTCATGAAGCTCTTATTACTGGAGTGTGCTACCTCCATTATTTTATAGTATGGCAGGAGAAAATAATATGGACCAAATGCCATTTATATGTATCACGATCGCATCCAAGATCCAAGATCCCTCATCACTGATTTAGAGATTTAGAGCTTAAATCTTTTTGTTTAGTGATTTTTGAGCTATTATGGGGGTTATTCACTATTTTCAATGATATATTACATCAATTTATAGATGTCTATTTTTCTAACTTGGAATGGGAAAGTATTTAGGGTATGTTTGGTTGGTGAATTAGGATCGGAATGAGAAGTGAAATGATTATATATTTCAATGATCATATTAAAATTGACTCATGGTATTCTATTTTAAATAATTTATATTTATGAACAAATAAATTAATTTTAAACTCTTTGATTTATTCGGTTACAAGAAATTTTTAATTTATGCTAAATTTTCTTTATAGATGTACAAGAATATATTTTATTAAATTTATTTATTTTTAATAAATAATAAAAATATTAATAGTTTTAGTATTTAATTAAATTATTTTTTATCAAATTCATCCAAATCTTTTTTCTGGTTTGGGAGAGATCACTCCATTAATCAAAATTATGGATGTGTGAGGTCCATTATTATGACTCTTCACATGTCATAATCTAATATTTATATAAATATTTTTATATATATTTTTTAAAATATATAATTAGTGCTATTAAATAGTGGTGGTCTAGATATAGATTAGTTTTCAGCAAATGAGAAATCAATCGGAGTTGCCATGATCTTTGGCTTAAGACCACTAGGTCAACAAAAATATAAGAGTATTCGTTTTGATACTACTTGTTACCTAGAAAGGATAGCAATCCAAAGAGGATGAATTGGGTTCTCTAAAAAAAATTTTTGCTAATTTAAAATTTGGATAAATATGTATTTCAAATTAAACTAACTTAGATGATTGTGAGGTGCATGCAATATGCTGCAGTTGAATTAAGATATAGATGAAGCAATGTAAGACTTAAAACAATGCAAAACAAGATTTAAAAGCAAGTAAGATAAGGTATAATATAAACATAAAAAAATTATAGTGGTTCGGTGCAAATCGGTATCTACGTCCGCTCTTCAAGCTTTTTTTAAAAATTTCACTATAATCAGTTCAATTATGATACAATTATTTTACTTGGGTGTTCAATCAAATCCAATTAGTTTTTCAGAATCATCAATCAAAATTTTTACATCAATTATTTTTTGAAATCACAATCAATCCAGTTAGTTTTTCGAGCTCACCTATTAAAATCTTATAAGTTCAATTCTAGGCTTGGACAAACTTAATCCAAGTTTCTTTCATCCCACGGAAACTTACAAAAAAAAATACAAAGATAAAATAAATAATAGTTTTAGCATAAATAAAATAGAAAATAAAATAATCAAATCTAAGTTTCTTTTGCTGATGAGTTGCTTGCTTGAACTTCTTTTCTTTGATGCTCGAGAGAAAATGATTGAAGATTGAGAATACCACTTTTGAATGCTCACATAATTAAGTGTACAAATTTTCTCTCTTTTTCTCTTCTTCAAGGATATTTAATAATGTCTCTCATAAAATAAATTTTTCTTTTTCTAATTTTCTTCTCTTTTTGCCCAAAAGATTCTCTAGCCTTTTAGAAGCTTGGTAGTAGCTAGAGAATGAGTTTTGATTATTGGAATGCTTAGAGTAGCCATTAGGATGGAAAAATATCTGTTGGAGATGTAATGAAAAATTAGCTGTTACAATTTTTTAATGACAGGAGTCGATTCGAATTCCTCAAGGGTCAACTCGACTTGTCCAGTAGTCAACTCGAGTAGGGATCCTAAAAATATAGTTTTCTATCTTCACTGAGAGAATCGACTTTTGTTCATTATGAGTCAACTTGAGTGCATGCTAATCTGCTCCAATAATGCTAGAGTCGACTTGCCACTCTCAGGAGTTGACTTCTAAACTTTCTGAATTTGATTTTTCTTCTATTTTCTACTTATAGTTATTTAGGGGATCAATTTCTATTATTTTGGGTTGATTCCATTAAGTCAAAAACTTGAATTTTCATCTTTAAATAGTTTTGACTTAGCTTCTTTAAAAGGATTTGTCCCATGGATAAAATTTTTATTTTGAGCATATGAAAAATTCTACATTCATCCTTGAAATACATAATTAGTATCATAACTAGTTGAAAATCCACGTATTGCGCAAGCAGATAATTACGACTATAATTATTAAAATTTTTTAATAATAAACATTCATAACAAATATTTTTTAGTTTTTTAATATTTTATTTATTTATTATATATTATATTTTTTATTATTTAATAAAATAATATTTTAATATTTTTTTTAATTCTCATATCTTCTTCACATCCGTCGATGCCATCCCATCATACCTTCCTTTCTCTTTTGGCAAATGCCAATCCCAATCATACCTCCATCGCTTCTCTTCTTCTTATACATTCTCCACGTCCGCTGGTGCTACCTCACCATCATTCTTCTTTTCTTTTGGCAAACATCGATCTCAATCGTAATAAAAAATTATTAATTTTTGTTATAATTAATATTAAAAAATATTTTTATTATTAAAAATAATATTTTAAAAATATTAATTTAAAATATTTTAACTATTAAAAAGAAAAATATTTTTATTATTAATATAAAAAATTATTTATATAATAATTAATCTTTTTTTAAAATATTTTTAAAAAATATTAATATTTAAAAATAATATATTATTATTAATTTTTGAAATAAAATTGATAAAAATAATATGTTATTATGTAAATAATATTTTAAAATTATTTTTTAAAAAAATATTCAAAAAAATTTAAATTTTTTGGTATGTAAAGTTATAATCTTGTCATACTGCTAATCAAATAATAATATTTTATTAATATTCAAAATATTTAAATATTTTTTCTTCTTTTTCTAAATAATAAAATAATATTTTATTATTAATGTTGACATAGAAATTGGTCATCGTCGGAGTCCGCTAGAGTTGGGGCCGACGAGGTCGCCGTCGGGGACCTACAAAATAAAGTCCTGACCGGAGCCGGTGGGGGGTGGCTCCGGTAGGATCCTCCGACGATCAAGTCAGTTCAGGCCAACAGAAATGGAGTGCTCGAAATGAGTTTCAGAGCTTGGAGAGGAAGAGGAGAGCTTAGAGATCAGAGAGATTCGAGTTAGCGTATCTAGAGGGTCCTTTATAAGCGGAGCTTAGTTGATGGCGATGGCCATATCGCCGCATGGAGTTCGGTATGGAGAGGAAGGCGTCGTCAGACGGTTGGTGACAGCCATACTGGCAAGTCATGGGCCGCATGGGGCTGGTTATGGAGAGAGTAGTGACGGCCATATCATCCGGTCTTGTTGCCTGTTGCAGACTGATGGCGATAGTTCGTCCAGAGGAGTTTGGACTTGCAGGAGAGTTCGGTTGAAGGAAAAGCTTGGGAGCAGCTCGACCGTAGAGGAGTTCGGAGGAGCTCAGTCGATTGAAGGAACGGTCGCTTGGAGAGTTCGACCGAGGGACGATCGCTGAGGAGTTCGGGCGCTGGGGGATTCTGTTAAAGCCCAGCCGCTTGGAGTCCAAGGAGCTCGGCCGCTAAGCAGTTCGGCCGACTGAATGGGTTAGAAGAAGCTCGACCGCTGGAGGCTCGGCTGAAGCTCATCTGCTGAAGCTCTTCTGCGGTTACTGGTTGCATTAGGCTGAGCATCGAGCTAGACTTCGATGGGAGCGGGATTTATCCTCAACACTAGCCCCCCACTCTCGAGTTCGAAAATCGAAGGAAGGGAGTGCAGGAAAGGCGACTGCCGAAGTCTTCCTCTGAGCTCTGTGCTGATCTAGGTCGAAGCCTGGGGAAGATCCCACCTCCAGCCAAGGTTGAGGGGGGCTTCGTCCGTTGCGATCGAAGCTGGAGGTTGTGCTCCTTGGGGGCGACATTGTCTCCTACAGTCGAGGTCGGTGCGGGCACTCAGGAGGGGTCTGATCTCCAGCTGGGGTTGCCTCCGATCTTATTTCTGACCGAGGTTGGCACAGATGCTTGGAAGATTGCTTATCTCTATCCGAGGCTTCTCAGGCGCTCTGGCTGAGGTTGTCGTGGGCCTTACCCATAGTCGAGGTTTCTCGGGTGCTCTGGTCGAGGTTGTCTCGGCCCTTATCTCTATCCGAGGCTTCTCAAGTGCTCTGGTCGAGATTGTCGTGGGCCTTACCCATAGCCGAGGTTTCTCGGATGCTCTGGCCGAGGTTGTCGGTCGCTTCGGGAGAGATCTTATCTCTAGCCGACGTTGATGGAGATCCTGTTTCCTGCGGACTTCGGAGCTCGGACTTGGACTTTGCTCACGCTAGGATGAGGTTCTCCTCCTGCTCCTAATGGGTTGTGGGGGCGCATTCAGACCGTCGTCCGTCTCCCCCCATCTCGTCTAAGGTGGACGAGACCTTGGACTTTGCTCGCGTTAGGACGAGGTTCTCCTCCAGTTCCTAACGGGCTATGGGGGCACATTCAGACCGTCGTCCGTCTCCCCCCATCTCGTCCTTTGTGAACGAGACCTTCGATTTTACTCGCGTTAGGACGAGGTTCTCCTCCTATTCCTAACGAGCTGTGGGGGCACATACGGATCGTCGTCCGCGCCTCTCCCCTTGTCTCATCCTTTGTGAACGAGGCCTTCGACTTTACTCGCGTTAGGATGAGGTTCTCCTCCTATTCTTAACAGGCTGTGGGGGCACATTCGGACCGTCGTCCATCTCCCCCGTCTCGTCCTTTGTGGATGAGGCCTTCGACTTTGCTCACGTTAGGACGAGGTTCTCCTTCTGTTCCTAACGGACTGTGGGGGCACATTCGGACCATCGTCCATCTCCCCTTGTCTTGTCCTTTGTGAACGAGGCATTCGACTTTGCTCGCGTTAGGACGAGGTTCTCCTCCTGTTTCCTAACGGACTGTGGGGGCACATACGGACCATCATCCGCGCCTGTCCCCCCGTCTCGTCCTTTGTGAACGAGGCCTTCGACTTTGCTTGCGTTAGGACGAGGTTCCTCTCCTGTTCCTAATGGGCTGTGGGGGCACATTCGGACCGTCGTCCGTCTCCCCCCGTCTCATCCTTTGTGAACGAGGCCTTCGACTTTGCTCGCGTTAGGACGAGGTTCTCCTCCTGTTCCTAACCGAGGTTGTCAACGGTTGCTCGGGAGAGATCTTATCTCTAGCCGAGGTTGTCGCTCGCGTTAGGACGAGGTTCTCCTCCTGTTCCTAACTAAGGTTGTCCACGGTCGCTCGGGAGAGATCTTATCTCTAGCCGAGGTTGACTCGGTCGCTCGGGAGAGATCTCATCTCTAGCCGAGGTTGTCACTCACGTTAGGACGAGGTTCTCCTCCTGTTCCTAACCGAGGTTGTCCACGGTCGCTCGGGAGAGATCTTATCTCTAGCCGAGGTTGACTCGATCGCTCGAAAGAGATCTCATCTTTAGCCGAGGTTGATGCTCGCATTAGGATGAGGTTCTCCTCCTATTCCTAACAGGCTGTGGGGGCACATAAGGGCCGCTGTCAGGGCCTCTCCCCCCATCTCGTCCTTTATGAATGAGGCCTTCGCTCGGAAGAGATCTTATCTCTTGCCGAGGTTGTTGCTCGCGTTAGGACGAGGTTCTTCTCCTGTTCCTAACGTGGCAATTATTGACTGCTTGTTTCCTGTCATCGCATAGTTTTCGCATCCAGAAATAATATTATCGAAAGGAAAGAATTTTATTGAAAGAAAGTTATTAGCAGTGCATCCCTAAATTCTGTATCTCAAGGTCGTGGTAGCGTTGTTCCTCCACGTTTCTTCGGCAATAAGTCCTGGGGTGGACGACCTCCTCATGTTGGCCTCCTCAATTTGATGCAAGCTCTTATTGCTGGGAGACGACGAATCGCTGATACACTGAGATCCTCCCAAGGGTAATGTAGATGACGTCGTAAGGTGGCCGACCTTCTTGCGGTCTCTGGCTATGGCAGCGCCGAGCTCCTTGCCGTCTCTGGCTATGGCAGCGCCCTTGGTCGATCTTTTCCTGCTTTAGGCTGGTGTCGGAGGAATTTATCCAGCCGCCCCTTTCTGACGAGCTCCTCAATTTCGTCTCGGAGCTGGACGCATTCCTCGGTGTTGTGGCCGTGGTTGCGATGGCAGAGGCAGTACTTATTTCGATCACGCTTGTTTGGGGGAGACTGTAACTCTTCCGATCTTGGCAGCTGGTTCTTCACTTCGGTGAGAATCTGAGTTCGAGGAGCATTGAGGGGGCATAGTGGCGGAACCTTTTGGGAGGAGGGCTTCTTCGCGCCCCTCTGTCGGGGCTTCCTCGATGGCGAGTTCGAGGAGTTCGGGTCCGCCTGCTTTCGGAGGGGGTCTGCTAGCGCGGCCGAACTTCGTTCGGCTCTTCATCGTCCGCCAGTCGCTCTCTCAGGGCTTCCTCATCTTTCAACTTGAAGGCTTCTTCCGTATGGGCATATCTCTCGGCCCGAGCCAGCAAATCGGCGAAGTCCCTGGGATACTTTTTTTTCAGAGAGAATAGTAAGTCATTTTTCTGAAGGCCGCCCTTGAGCGCAGCCATCGCAACAGACTGGTCCAAGTCCCGGACCTCTAATGCCGCAGCGTTAAATCGGATGACGTAAGCCTGGATGGATTCCTCCCGCTTCTGCTTGACATTCATCAGGGAGTCCGAACCTCGGTGCGGACGTCAGCTGCTAATGAAGTGAGCCACGAACTGACCGCTCATCTGATCAAAAGAGAAGATCGTACTCGGCTTCAATGCCGAGTACCAGTTTCTAGCTACTTTCTTTAAGGTAGATGGAAAAGCTCGGCACAGTATGGCGTCTGAAGCACCGTGGAGCAGCATCATGGCACGGAAGGCCTCCAGATGATCAATCGGATCAGAAGTTCCATCGTAGCTTTCCAGTTGAGGGAGCTCGAAGGTCGGTGGAACAGGTTCTTGCATAATTCGGAGAGAGAAGGGAGGTTCGGCATGGACGTCGGCATGATGAGCTGGGGTGACGTGGTCAAGCTCTTCAATACGCCGATCCATCTCCCGCAGTCTGTAATCGAGGGCGTCTTCTTGGCTGCAGGTCTTGGGGGGCTTCCGACTACGAATGGAGAAGGTCTCCCCCAGAAGAGAACAATGATCTGAACACGGATCCTTGGCCCTCCATTTCCCCTTCTCCAGGGCGACAGGTACGCTAGCCCCAGTACTCTTCCTTAGGGCCGATTTCCGACGTTCCAATGGTGGATTTTCTGGTGGAGTCGCCACCAGGGGCTGCTGTATAGCCTGTAATGCCTCTATGAGGCCATGGACCTGTCGGACAAGCAGGTCAAACTGCTCCACACCCATCGTAGGTACAGGTGGAACCTGAGCTGTCGGGGCTAAAGCAGGAACAAACGGATTTGGATGGGATCGGGCCGCGGAGGCCGACGAGCGCCGTGTCGAAGCTCTCCTCGGAGGCATTTTCTCTTTGGGAGAGAAAAGGGAGATCTCCGGAGAGGGAAGAGAAAAGTCGCCGAGCACTCCTTTAAGAACAAGGGAACCTCGGAGGTTCGTTGCCCTTCTTCTAGCGCCAATCTGTTGACGCAGAAATTGGTCGTCGTCGGAGTCCGCTGGAGTTGAGGCCGACGAAGTTGCCGTCGGGGACCTGCAAAATAAAGTCCCGACCGGAGCCAGTGGGGGGGGTGGCTCCGGTAGGACCCTCCGACGATCAAGTCAGTTCAGGCCAACAGGAATGGAGTGGTCGGAATGAGTTTCGGAGCTTGGAGAAGAAGAGGAGAGCTTAGAGATCAGAGAGATTCGAGTTAGCGTATCTGGAGGGTCCTTTATAAGTGGAGCTTAGTTGATGGTGACGGCCATATTGCTGCATGGAGTTCGGTACGGAGAGGAAGGCGTCGTCAGGCAGTTGGTGACAGCCATACTGGCAAGTCGTGGGCCACATGGGGCTGGTTACGGAGAGAGTAGTGGCGGCCATATCGTCCGATCTTGTTGCCTGTTGCAGACTGATGGCGATAGTTCATCCAGAGGAGTTCGGACTTGCAAGAGAGTTCGGCTGAAGGGAAAGCTTGGGAGCAGCTCGGCCGTAGAGGAGTTCGGAGGAGCTCGGCCGGTTGAAGGGACGGCCGCTTGGGGAGTTCGGCCGAGGGACGACCGCTGAGGAGTTCGGACGTTGGGGGATTCTGTTAAAGCCCAGCCGCTTGGAGTCCAAGGAGCTCGACCGCTAAGCAGTTCGACCGGCTGAACGGATTAGAAGAAGCTCGACCGCTAGCGGCTCGGCTGAAGCCCGTCTGCTGAAGCTCTTCTACGGCTACTGGTTGCATTAGGCTGAGCATCGAGCTAGACTTCGGCGAGAGCGAGATTTATCCCCAATAATTAATAAAATAAATATTTTACTATTAATCAATAATAATAATATTTTATTATTAATAAAATAATAATATTCTATTATTTTAATTATTATTAATAATAAAAAATAATATTTTTGATGTAAAATAAAATATTATTTTAATAAAAATAGTAAAATAATATTATTTTATTAATAATAAAAATAATTTATTATTATTTTATTAATAATAATATATTATTTAAAAATAATATTTTTTAAATAATATTTTATTTTTAATTTTTTAAAAAATAAATTTTTAAAAATAATATGTTATTGTATAAATGATATTTTTAAATTAATAATAAAAATATTATTTTTTTGCTCTTTTTTTTTTGCCTCCCTTCTTAAATATATTTTTTTTTCTTCCTTTCCTCCCGCCGCACATCCAACCCATGCCTCTTCCCTACACACCTTGATGATCCGTGGCCGCCTTGTGAGGCTCAAGTCGCGGTCCTGCCCGCGATCATCTGCACGGCACCCGCCGTCCCCTACGAGCATCAAACCCCCTCCCCTTTCCTCCCTCGGCCTCGGCAAACCCCGCGTCCCTTATGGCTCCACCCGACCACCACCCCCTCCCTTCTGGTCCGATGGACCCGCACCCTCCCAACTCTGTGCGACCACCCCCTTCCCTCCTGGCTCTGACGAACCCGCACCCCGCGCCTCTCATAGCTCCGTGCAACCACCTCCCCCCATCCCCCTCCTCCATCCTTTGGCCCCAACGAATCCATACCCCACAATCCCTCTCCACCCCACATCCGTACCATTTTGTTCTTCGCTAGCGCTCCCTCCATCCGCACCTTTTAGTACTGAACAAAATTTAAAAAAAAATAGAGAAAAAAGATCATGCAGCTACATATGGTGCGACGCGTGGCATAATTAAATTTATCTAAGAAGCTGAGTTGGCAACACAATAATACTCCTTCATAAAAAAATATTATATATATATATATAATAGATTATTCAAAATTTTATGATCATCAAAATTAATCATAAGATCAACATTAGGATATCTTCATCTCTTTCTAAAATTAGAATGAAAATAGAATTCTTTTAATCAAATAGCTAGAATGAAAGTCATTCATTTTTATCCTCTTCTAGTAAAGGCATTTGGGATACTATTTAGCCTCATTTGGCATAAAGCGGACAATAGCCGGCCGATCAGCTTTCCTCTTCCTGGACGGTGGCCGGCCGAGCCACTAGGCTGGAAGGTCTTTTGACATGGTACCAGCATTTGGTTGTGGGATATGGTGGAATGAGGAGCAATGAACTCACTTTTTCCACTTTAGTAGAATATTATCAGCACATGCATGTGAGCATATCAAAAGCACAAGTCATATTTCACCCAAGGAAACCATCCTTGGTTCAACCCAATTATTTGTTAATGTGTTCTTGGCCTCACCATATTAACATGGAACTCCTGACACCTCTTGATATGCCGTGTCTTCGTCTCTGCTATGATAATACAGACTCCAGAGTTTTGACTCTGTCATTATATTATTTTGGTTTTTTCTTTGATATTAAGTTGAATAAATTGTGCATTTTTATTTTTTGCGCGTCGGTTCAGAATTTCTGGCGCTTTTCCCTTGCCTCAGGTCTCCCATAGGATCCATACCGCGTGTTTAACAAAGGAAAATAAATCAATAAATCAATAAACGGTTAAGGTTGGGAAGCCCGTGGTGGGTAAGTTCCCGGTGTCGGTGGCGCGGAGGGGTTTGACCGACCAAGGGCGTTTAGATAGCGGCAGGGGGAGGTAGTCCCCGGCGCTCGGTCACAGTTTCTGCCTTCTGCGTTGGTTGTTGTAGCCAGCTGGAATCTAGTGGTAGGCCGCTGGTTGATTAGCCAAAGCAGGTAGTTTAGGCTGAAATTTTTCGCATTGTTGTTGGCTGTATTTCTTGTCGGACTAATTTGCCTTGAATTTTGTTGTTGTTAGTTAGACTAGCGGTGTTTCTCTTTTGATTAGGATGGAATATCTGTATCTGTTGGTGCAGAAATTAGTTAATGCCGGATTGAACTGGAGTGGATGAGGATGAGGCCGCCGCTGATGACCTACAAAATGTCCCATTCGGAGCCAGTGGAGATGGCTCTGACAGAATCCTCCGACGCTCAAGTTAGCTCTGACCAACAGAAATGGAGTGCTCAATGTGGAGTTTGGTAGAATTTTAAGGAGAAGAGAAGAGTTTTAGAACCTGGCATAAGCGTATCTAGAGGATCCTTTTTATAGGCGGAGTTTGTTGTAACTGCCTTGATTAATGATTGTCGTAACTGTTCTGATCAATGTCGATCGTTATTGACTTGATAAATACCGATCATTATTGACTTGATAAATGCCGATCGTTATTGTAATGTAACCGTTTAGTAGTGGGATCGCCTGCAGGAATCCGTCAATAGTCTGTAAGAAATTCGGCTTCCAAAGAATTTCGGCCACTGAGGAGTTCGGAAGGGGCTCGGCCGCTAAGGAGCTCGGAGGCTTGTCTGCTAAAGCTTTCCCATAACTACCGGTTGCATTGTCGGCTGAGCATCTGATTGGACTTCGATGGGAGCGAGGTTTATCCCCAATGATAGTTCCTCCACTCCCGAGTTTGAAATTCGAAGGAAGAAAGTACCAAAATAGGCGACTGCCGAAGTTCTTTTCTGGACTCCGCACCCATTGAAGTTGAAGTTCGGGGGATCATATCTCCTGCCCCAGAGGTTACCTCGGGGGAGATCTCATCTTGCGGCCGAGGTTGATGGAGATCCTATCTCCTGTAGACTTCGGAGCTCGCAAGGACTTTACTCGTGTTAGGACGAGGTTCTCCTTCTATTTCTAACGGGCTGTGGGGGCACATAAGGGCCGTTGTCAGGGCCTCTCCCTCCATCTCGTCTATAGTGAACGAGGCCTTCGATTTTGCTCGCGTTAGGACGAGGTTCTCCTCCTGTTCCTAATGGACTGTGGAGGCACGTAAAGACCGTTGTCAGGGCCTCTCCTTCAACTCGTCTAAAGTAAACGAGGCCTTCGACATTGCTTGCGTTAGGACGGGGTTTTCCTCCTCCTAACGGGTTGTGGGGGCACGTAAGGGCCATTGTCAGGGCCTCTCCCCCCATCTCGTTTAAAGTGAATGAGGCCTTGGACTTTGCTCGCGTTAGGACGAGGTTCTCCTCTTGTTCCTAACGAACTATGGGGGCACATAAGGGCCATTATCAGGGCCTCTCCTCCATCTCGTCTAAAGTGAACGAGTACTTCGACTTTGCTCGCGTTAGGATGAGATTCTCCTTCTATTCCTAACGGACTGTGGGAGCACATAACGACCGTTGTCAGGGCCTCTCCCCCCATCTCGTCTAAAGTGAATGAGGCCTTCGACTTTGCTCGTGTTAGGATGAGGTTCTCCTCCTATTTCTAACGGACTGTGGGGGCACATAAGGGCCGTTGTCAGGGCCTCTCCCCCATCTCGTCTAAAGGGAACGAGGTCTTCGACTTTGCTCGCGTTAGGACGAGGTTCTCCTCCTATTTCTAATGGACTGTGGGGGCACATAAGGGCCATTGTCAGGGCCTCTCTCCCCATCTCGTCTAAAGGAAATGAGGCCTTCGACTTTACTCATATTAGGATAAGGTTTTCCTCCTGTTCCTAATGGACCACTTTCGTTCGTTTCTCTTCTGTCATCATGTAATTCTTGCACTAGAAAATAATTATGCTGAACGAAGGAATCTTATTAAAGGCAGTTTACTGGTAATAGATCCTCAGATTTTCTGAATTCCAAGGTTGGGAAAGCATTATTCCTCCAAGCTCCTTCAGGCCATAAGTTCCGGGCCGGACAACCTCCACCACTTCATTTGGACCTTCCCAATTTGGGGTGAGCTTTCCTTGTCTCTGAAGCTACGAGATGGTGACTCGCCAAAGTACTAGGTCTCCCACTCTGAACGTCTTACCTCTAACTCTGGAGTTGTAGTACTGGGCCACGTTCCATTTGTAGGCTGTCATCTGGATGCGGGCTTCCTCCCTTTTTTCTTCTAGCAGGTCAAGGTTAACTCTGAGATCCTGGGGGTTGAGCTGCTTGTTGAAGCTCACGACTCGTGCAGATGGGAGCTTAAGTTCGATCAGAAAAACTGCCTCCGTGCCGAAGGCCAAGGCGAAAGGTGTTTCCCCAGTCGGCACCCTTTGTGTAGTTCGGTATATCCAGAGGATGTAGTAGAGTTTGTCCACCCAGGCCCCCTTTGCACTGTCGAGCCTTGTCTTGATGCCTTGTAATAGGGTCCGATTGGTCACCTTAGCTTCCCCATTGGCCTATGGGTGAGCCACCGATGTGAAGCGGTGGAAGATGTTTAGTCCTTCGTAGAACTTGACGAACCTCACCCCAATGAACTATTGCCCATTGTCGGTTTTAAGGGTTCGAGGCAGACCGAACTGGTAGACAAGTAACTTCCAGACGAAGTCTTGCACCTTGGCCTTGGTAATCTTTATTAGTGGTTCGGCTTTGACCAACTTGGTGAAATAGTCGATCGCGACCAGGAGGAACTTCCGCTGCCCGGATGCCGTCAGGAAGAGGCCAAGTATATCCATTCCCCATTGCGCAAATGACCAAGGTGCACTTAGCGGAGCAAGCTCGGAGGCCGACTGTCTTTGTACGTTTGCGTTCTTCTGACAGTGATCGCACTTCTTCACATACTCCACGAACTTGCAAAACAAGGTCGGTCAATAGTACCCTTGCCGAAGTAGTCTTTGTGATAGGAACCTGGATCCTACGTGACTTCCGCAGAGTTCTTCGTGCACCTCTCAGAGTGCGAGATTGGCCTCTGAAGATCGGAGACATCTCAGTAGCGGGAGGGAGTATGACCTCTTATACAACTTGCCTTCATGTAAAACATAGCAGGAGGCCTGATTTCTGAGCTTCCGAGCTTCTTTCGGATCATGAGGAAGGACCCCCTCCTTGAGGTAGGCGATCAACGGATCAATCCAGCTCGGCTCGAATTTCGTGTGTAGAATGACCTGGGGTTCCTCTATGGTTGGGCACTTCAGAGCCTCCAAGAATACTTCTTTGGGAAGCTCGACCGGGGCTAAAGTGGCCAACTTGGAGAGAAGATCGGCTCTGATATTTTTCGCCCTCGGAATTTGTCGAATGCTGAAACTATCAAAGGCTGGGGTCAAATCCCTCACCTTTCCAAGATATCTCACCATACTGTTCTTCCACACCTCGTAGCTACCATTAACTTGGCATACCACCAGTTGGAAATTGCTGAAGACTTGAAGCCGATCTACTTTTAATTTCTTCGCTATTTTTAATCCAGTGATCAGCGCTTCATATTCGGCCTCATTGTTGGTCGTAGAGAACTCGAAGCGCAGTGCATACTCGATGACGACGCCCTCAGGGCTAATTAAGACCAGTCCCGCATAAGCTCCGATGGAGTTGGACGAGCCATCCACATGCAGAGCCCAAAAGCCTTCGAGGAGGTCAGCACTTTCCTCAGGGAGGTTCGGCTGCGATAGCAGGGCGCCGGTCTCATTCTGTTCAGGCTTGGGTTCGATTGGAATGGTATATTCTAATACAAAATTTGTCAATATCTGGGCCTTGATCAATGGCCTGGGTCGGTAGTTGATGTCAAACTCTGTGAGCTCGATTGCCCATTTTGCGATTCTCCTAGAAGCGTCTGCTCGGTGCAGAACTGCTTTTATTGGTTGGTCCGTGAGGACCGTAATGGTATGCTCCTGAAAATAAGGTCGAAGTTTTTGGACAGTAATTAAAAGAAAGTAAATCAATTTTTCTAACCTTGAGTACCTGATCTCCGCATCCCTCAAGATCTGGCTCACATAGTAGATCGATCGCTGCATCTTCGCTTCCTCTTTGACCAGGACTACCGCTAGGGCCACTAGGGAGACAGCCAGGTATAAGAATAATTTCTCTCTAGGTTCGAGCTTTGCCAGCAATGGGGATGAGCTAAGGTAGTTTTTAAGTTCCTCGAATGTCTGTTGGCACTCTGCCGTCCAGCAGAAGTTCTTTGATTGCCTGAGAACTTAGAAGAAGGGCACACATCATTCGGCCGACCTTGAGACAAAACGATTTAGGGATGCCACCTTTTCGGTCAGGCGCTGAACTTCTTTGATCATTTTTGGAGTGGTCATCTCCTGAATAGCTCAGATTTTCTTGGGATTTACTTCAATCCTACGTCTTGACACCATGAACCCCAGAAACTTTTCTGAGGTCATGCCAAAGGCGCACTTGATCGGATTCAATTTCATCTTGTGCTTCCTGAGTGCACCGAAGGTCTCTTCAAGGTCGGCGAGGTGGTCTGTTGAAGCTTGGCTTTTGACAAGCATATCATCCACATAACCTTCATGTTGCGACCGATCTGCTCCTTGAAGATCTTATTGACCAAACGCTGGTATGTTGCCCTTGCATTTTTGAGCCCAAAGGGCATGACCCTATAACAATAAAGACCACGATCAGTAATGAAAGTGGTTTTCTCTTCGTCCTTAGGTACCATCCGGATCTGATTATAATCAGAGAAGACATCCATGAAGGTGAGGAGCTCGTAGTCCGAAGTCGCATCCACTAGTTGATCAATCCTGGGTAGAGGGTAACTATCTTTCGGGCAGGTCTTGTTCAGCTTTTTGAAGTCAATGCACATCCTCCATTTGTTGTTCGCCTTTTTGACAAGGACCACATTTGAGACCCAGGTCGGATAATTAATCTTTTGGATGAATTCGGCTTTGAGGAGCTTGTCTACTTCTTCAGCGATTGCTTTCTGCCTCTCTAGGGCATGGTGGTGTATCTTTTTTTTTATCGGTCGATGCCTCGAGTCGACGGCCAATCGATGTTCCATGACCTCGGCGTCAATCCCTGGCATATCTGCTGGGGTCCAGGCGAAGACGTCTACATTTCTTCTGAGGAAGGTAACGAGTTGCTCCCGAACTTTACTTGCCAAGTTGGAGCTGATTTGTACCACATGCTTGACGTTCCCATCGTCTAAGGGCACAGAGACGAGGTCCTCCATAGGCTCACCCCATTCTTCAGTGAGGTCGTCTTGGACATCCAATTCGTCAACAAGATAAGAGTCGGACTGCTCTCCCTTATGTAGGGCGATCGAGTAGCAGTACCTCGCCAAAGCTTGATCTCTCCTGACATCTCCGATCCCGTGACTTGTCAAAAATTTCATCTTCAAATAATAGGTCGACACCACCGCCCGAAGTGCACTTAGACCAGGTCGGCCAAGAATGGCATTGTAGGCGGACGGAGTTCTTACGACTAGAAAATTAACTTATGCTTTGGCCAGTTTTAGGCGTCACCCTGCTGTCACAACCAAAGTTATTATGCCCTCAACTGGTACGGCATTTTCGGTGAATCCTATCAGTGGAAAGTTCATAGGCCCCAAGTGGTCATCGGATAAGGACATTTTTGAGAAGGCATCATAAAACAACACATTGGCCGAACTTCTATTGTCCACTAAAATACGACGTACATCATAATCGGCAATGTTCAAAGAGATTACAACCGTGTCGTTGTACGAAAATTGGACCCCCTGGGCGTCCGTCTCGGTAAAGGTCATAGGTTCCTCGATCCTCTATTTCTTCACCGGTCCTTCAGATCCGCTGACCTCTTCTTGTTGAAGTACCCCTGAGATTGTATTGATGACACCAAGAGGCGGCCGATCTTCTTGGTCCTCCTCCCTCGGTGGTAGTGCTCTCAGCCAATCCTCTCGCCCTTCAGGCCGTCTCCGTAAGAATTGGCCAAGCCTACCCCATCTGACGAGCTCTTCGATCTCATTCTAGAGTTGGATGCACTCCTCAGTGTCGTGGTCGTGGTCACGATGATAAAGGCAGAACTTATTGGGATTGTGTTTGCTGGGGTGGGAATGCATTCTCTCAGGTCTTAGAAGTTGTTCTCTGATTTCCATCAGCACTTGAATCTTCGGAGTGTTAAGGAGAGCGTAGTTGTGAAATCTTTGTTGGGAAGAACCTCGGTGTTGGGAAGAACCTTGATGTTGGGAAGAACCTCAGTGTGTCCTTCCATCGGGGCTTTCCCGCCTCTAGGCTCGAGGGGGAGTTCGGGCTCGTCTGCGCCTAGAAGGAGTTTGGAAATGCGGCCGAACTTTACTCGACTTTCCTGCTTCTGCGGGCTTACCCGGCTCGCCGACTTGTCACTCGCCATCGGCTTCATTATCCTTAGTCTTGAAGGCCTCCTCAACTCGGGCATAACCTTCAGCCCGAGCTAGCATGTCAGCAAAATTTTTGGGATATTTCTTTTTCAGAAAGAACAACAAGTCATTCTTTTGAAGGCCGCCCTTGAGCGCGGCCATCGCAACGGACTGGTCCAAGTTTCGGACCTCCAATGCCGCAGCATTAAATCGGATGACATAAGCCCGGATGGATTCTCCTTGCTTCTGCTTGACATTCATCAAGGAATCCAAACTTCGGCGTGGATGCCGACTACTGACGAAGTAGGCTGTGAACTGTTAGCTCATCTGATCAAATGATAAGATGGTACTTGGCTTAAGCACCGAGTACCAATTCCTGGCGGCTCCCTTAAGGGTCAAGGGGAAAGCCCAGCACAAAATAGCATCTGATGCACCACGGAGCAACATCATCGTCCAGAAGGCTTTCAGGTGGTCTACTGGATCGATGGTCCCATTGTAACTCTCGAACTGTGGGAGCTTGAAGTTCGACGGGATCGGTTCCTGCATAATTTTCTGCGAAAATGGAGGGTCAGCACAAATGTCATTACCATGAGAGGAGGGATTGTGACGGAGTTCTTCGATCCGTCGGCTCATTTTTAAGAGCCTTTGATCCAAGAGATCTTCACGATTTTTGATCTCTAAGATTTTTTGGTAGAATGGGTGCGAAGTTTCCCCTTGGATCGAGTCATGGTCCGAGCAGGGGCCTTCCCTCCTCTGCTTCTTCCTTCCAAAGATTGGAGGCCGGGTAGCCCAAGTCGGCCATTCCTGGATCGGACCATAGGGCTCTGAAGAATCCCACATCGGTTGAGCCAGTGTTGAAGCCTGCTGGTGTATGGCTTGCACTACCTGCATCGCCTCCGTGAGGCCACGAACCTGCTGGACGAGCAGGTTGAACTGCTCCGCATCCACCGTAGCTACAGATGGAACCTAGGTTGCCAGGGCTGGAGTGAAAGCAGACAGATCTGAGCGGGATTGGGCCGTAGGGGCCGTTGATCATCGGGTCGAAGCTCTCCTAGGAGGCA
The DNA here is from genome assembly GCA_006176705.1 of Cocos nucifera. Taxonomy (NCBI): domain Eukaryota; kingdom Viridiplantae; phylum Streptophyta; class Magnoliopsida; order Arecales; family Arecaceae; genus Cocos; species Cocos nucifera. Next base: position 40,448 of record QRFJ01001472.1, on the reverse strand, counting down.
TATTTTCTTAGGAAAGAACTCTGGAGAGGAAGGAGGGTGATCTCTGGAGAGAAATCGTCGCTGAGCACTTCTTTAAGATCGAGGGAACCTCAAGAACAGAGGGCCCTTCCTCTAGCGCCAAATCTATTGGTGTAGAAACTGGTTGATGCCAGATTAAACTGAAGTGGAGGATGAGGTCGTCGTCGATGACCTGCAAAACAACGTCCCATTCGGAGCCGGTGGGGGTGGCTCCGGCAGGACCCTCCGATGCTCAAGTTAGCTCTGGCCAACAGAAATGAAGTCCTCAGTGTGGAGTTCGACAGAGTTTCAAGGAGGAGAGAAGAGTTTTAGAACCTGGCGTAAGCGTATTTGGAGGATTCTCTTTATAGGCGGAGCTTGTTGTAACTGCCTTAATTAATGATTGTCGTAACTGTCCTGATCAATGCCGATCGTTATTGACTTGATAAATGTCGATCGTTATTGATTTGATAAATGTCGATCATTATTATCGTGTAACCATTTAGTAGTGGGATCGTCTGCAAAAATCCATCAACAGTTTGTAAGAAGTTCAGCTTTCGTAAAAGTTCGGCCACTGAGGAGTTCGGAAGGGGCTTAGCCGCTAAGGAGCTCGGCTAAGGCTCGTCCGCTGAAGTTTTTCCGTGACTACCGATTGCATTGTCGGCTGAGCATCTGATTGGACTTCGGTGGGAGCGGAGTTTATCCCCAATAATCTATACCCATCCCATAAAAAATATATCCAAATCCATATTTGCTCCGAATTCATTTTGAACCGAGTTGGGTCGAGTAAAATATAAGATCCAGATTAGTCGGGTTAGATTGGATATATTCGCTTTGCCAAAAATCTCTAAGTCTACCATGGCATCGCGACCAACTAGTTGAAATCTCTTCGATCTCCTAGGACTCTCTCCTTCCCCGTGGATCTACAAAAAGAAAATAAAATAAAAAAAGCAAAAAAAATAGAAAAAAAATGTGGGAAGAAGCCTTACTTGTAGTCAAATAGGAAAGCTTAGATAATGGTTAGGATTTTGTCATCTATTAGAGACCTCTTCTCCTTCGCCACCACCCAGCTATGAGAGTTGTTAAGGTTACCGTTGCCGCCTGCATCTCCATGCTCGTCGTCCGCCTCCACTCCACCTGCAATCTTGCTGTCTCTATCTTTTCTTTGTTTTTTAAAATATATAGTATAATAGGTTCAGCAGAGTGGCCGAACATGTAAGAAGAAATACCGTGGTTAGGGCTTTATATATAATAGATGAATCAAGTTAAGTTTGAGGAAGGTCGTATTGCGACCCATATTCGATTCAAACCCATTTCGAACTTTTTTGCTAAAATCTATACTCATTCTGAATTTTAATCTAATCGGATAAAATTTATTTCATTCAGATCGGATCGGATCCAATACTTGATGGATAAAAAAAAAATTGCCACCTCTACTCCTAGTAGTTCCATTTCTAAAAAAAAAACATGAGGGCGATCTCTCCCACCAATTTGCTTAAAACAAGAAGGGGTTAGTCGAAAACAAGAATGATATCTACATGATGCATGCTTTTTCTAATTTTTTTTAATTAATTTTTTTGAATTTCATAAAGAAGTTGAGTTTTATCCGTATGGAGATGGGTAGCAAACTTGGCAGAGACAACTACTGAACCCTCTCCTTGAACCAAAGCTATGAGTTGGCACCATCAAATCTAATCATAGTTGTCTATATGTACTGCCTTAAAAATATCTTAACAAACACAATCTGATCTTACAAAAATAGTCTGATCACTTGTATGGCACGTAACAAACTCTTGAAACACCGGGGAGCAGGATTGAAATTGGATCCGAGCAGAACTGCCTTCAAGTCAAGTTACGCGCTGGTGTTGAAAGATTTAGAGCCAGATTTAGTACTAAACATGGGGTTTATATATTTTTTATACCAACCCGGATATTTCATTGGTCTGACTTGAATCCAATCAGAGCCCGAGTGGGATCTAAAATGGAGTCCGCATTTAGATTTGAATCCAAACGGAACACAATTATGAAATGAAGCAACAATTTAAATACTTATTTATGAACTATTTAAAAAATAAAAATATTATATATTTTTAAAAATTATTATCTATATTATTATAATAATGCAAGCAATCAATCTTAATTATTAATTTCTATAATAATATATGGAGATACGTGTTTAATGGATGAAGCCCATGTAAAATAGTAGCCGTCAATAATTTTTTCATTGAGTAATTCTTTATGGATCGATAATAATAGTGCACTGTCCAATAATATTGAGATACATAGCGCATTTAGATGGGATGGACATTTAATGTTGTTCAAATTTTTTTTTTTTTCTTCTAATTTTAATAATAAAAATATCTTTGTATGACTTTCTAATATAATGTATGATTTTTTGTGAAAATATATAAAGTGTTATGAAGTTATATATATATTCATAGAAAGTTAGGAAATCATATAAGATGTTAGGAAGCCATATGACTTATGTATATATAAATAACTTTCTATGAGTATACATAAATTATTAATAAGCCATATATATTCACATAAAATTATATATATTCACAAAAAAATATTTATATTATTTAAAATATTATATATATATATATATATAGATGAATTGAGCTTCGATCGATCGGATCTCAGTTCATATTCAATTGAATTTTCGATCGTCGGATGAACGCGCATCTGCACGCACACACTTGAAAAAGCGCACCGATTAAAAAAAATAGGTGTGCGTGTGCCTGAAAAATTCAAAAAAAAATAGCCTACTGTCTAGAAAAAAATCAAAAAAAATTTCTAAAAAAGATTCATAAAAAAATCTTAAAAAAAATTTAGAAAAAAAAAAACCTGAAGGCACCTATAATTTAATGTAGGCACCTTTCTTTTCTTTTTTTTAGTGTAGGGTTTTTCTAAATTAAAAAAACTAAAAACTAAAAATAGAAACAAGAAGGCATGAAAAGCAATGTTTTTTTATAATTTTTTTAATTTTAAAAAATCCACTAGGAAAAAAAAGAAAAAGGAAGACGCCTACGTTAAGTTTTTTTTTTGCTTCAGATTTTTTTCTAAATTTTTTTTAGGTTTCTTTTAGATTTTTTTTAAATTTTTTTTAAAAAATTTAGAAATGAACTGGGCTTTGGTCGACCGGATCTCAATCCATATTCGGTCGGATCTCCGACTATCGGATGAGTGCGCATCTGTACGTACGAGCTTGAAAAAATGCATCGGCTGAAAATAAATAGGTATGCATGGGCTTGAAAAATTCAAAAAAAAAATAGGACTGTCGAAAAAAAAATCAAAAAAAATTCTAAAAAAAATCTAAAAAAAATTCAAAAAAAAATTAAAAAAAATCTTGAAAAAAAATTCAAAAAAAAAACCTGAAGGCATCTAAAATTTAATGTAGACGCCTAAAATTTAATGTAGACGCCTTCAAGCGCCTTTCTCTTTTTTTTTAAATTTTAGTGTAGGATTTTTTTAAAATTACAAAAACTAAAAACTAAAAAAAAAAACATGAAGGCGCCTACATTTAAAATGTTGGCACCTTCGTGTGCCTAAAAGGCGCGATGTTTTTTTTTATAGTTTTTATTTAAAAAAAATCTACTAGGAAAAAAAAGAAAAAGGAAGGCGTCTATGTTAAATTGTAGGCGTCTCTCAAGCACCTTCATTTTTTTTTAATTTTTTAAAGATTTTTTTAGATTTTCTCTTAAATATCTTTTTAAATTTTTTTAGATAGTAGATTTTTTTTTTCTAAATTTTTTTTCAAGCACACGTACGTTTTTTTCAATCCGTACGTCTTTTCAGACGCATATATGCAGATGCGCGCTAATCCGATGGTCAAAAAATTCGATCGAATATAAACTGAAATCTGATTGTTCGAAATTCAGTCCATCTCATATATATATATATATAATTTAAAATATTATATATATATTTATAGAAGTCATATATATTTATAAAAAATTATATTATTTTTATGAACATATAATATTTTAAATAATATATATAATTTTTTATAAATATATATAATTTTTTAATATCTTATATATATTCATAGCAGGTTGTATAAAAATATTTTCGTCACTTAAAATTAATTTAAAAAAAAGCTGGACAGGATGAGATGTCCATCCCATTAAAAATACGCTACGTGCCCTAATACTATTTGGCCGCATCCGTTTACAAAGAATTTCTCTTTCCCTTTTGCCGGTCCGGTTGTACCAGGTCCCAACCACTCGGCTGCTTGTTTTGCTCCAGGCCTTCAGCTCGCTGAGTGCAGAAAACTCCAGCCATCATAAACCGAAAAAGGTCTGAGCCGCAGCCGGTCGACCGGCGCCCCTGTCGGCCACGGGTCTTGCTGTTGCGGGTCAGATCAACTTTCCCCGATTCCTGATTCCCCCTTCCTCCGTCGATCTCATCGTTCTCTCTCTCCCCCCCTCCTCCGTTCCTCTCTTCCCTTTCTCCACTCCGGTCGGGGATCTCCTCCTCTCCGTTCTCTCTCCTCTTCTCCCCTGGCGGTCAGGAACTCTGCTATCATCATCTCGGCACGGCCATCTCGGGCTCCGGGCGTTTGATTTCCAACGAAATTGAATCTTCGGTGAGGATCAAATTCCTTTCCCTGTAACCCTAGATGCAGATATTCCGCCTTGATTCAACCGTAGATGTGGATCTCCCATTTCCAACTTGGGATTTTTTGGGTGTGTTCTGTACATTTGTGTGCTATCTGTGCTCTTTCCCCGTTAATTGCTTTAATTTTTTGCTTCACTTGCAATGCATTTTTCGTGGTTAACTGTACGTGTTCTATTAATCCTATGATTGTTCGGCCTGTCGTGGATTAATTATTACCTGCTCTGATCTCTAATTATGCTACTCTCTGAACTTTTTTCTTGTTTCGATGAAATGGGAGGTATTTACTTATTATTGCTCTTTATGAAATGATACATGAATGCTAATAAGGGAGTAAAATACATCAAACAAGGAATAAAGAGAGTTGTATAGGAATGAAAAAGAACTTGAATTCAAGTGCTGAACATGAAAGATCTTTCATTGCATGGATTGATATCTGGTTAGCGATGGTTGATATGACACTTTATATATTATGCTTGTGCCTTACCAGCATGCTGCAATGGCACAATATTGGCTGCATTCTAATGCTTGGTATGCCATTGTGTCAGTGTTTACCAGCCACGGAATGGCATGATAAACATTGCGCATTTGCCAATTATCATGGCACTGGCAGAAGATATCTTGACCCTTGTTTCATTCAAAATCTAGACATGAGCTCTGTTCTTGAGGAAGATGGACAATTGGTGAAGCATTTCAATCTCTAACAGTCTAGCTTAAAGGACAGCAACATATCTTATTCCTTTTGTAATTTTGTAGGAGTTTGTTATATGTATCAAACTTCAATAAATTTTGAAACGTTTCTAATTATTTAGCCATGTAGTCCTTAAGACATACTCAAATACTAAACTATTGCAAAATGCAAAAAAATAATATATTAAATGAAGAAGTTTAATCAAAATGGTTCAATTTGTATAGAGTCTGGTATTCAGGTAATTACCTAGGCCCCTCTGTGACTGTAGGGACAATAAGTTAGGGCTGCTGCATGGAGTTATCAGGGAATTTAACAACTATGCTTGCAAATAGCCAAGAATGATTTTGTACCTGTTACTAGTTTTTCATCTGTTATTTTCTGCTTCTAGATGCTGAGTTTTATGTTTATCTGTGCAGGATACAGTGGTGTATAAAGACGATATTGACATCATTTTTATGGAAATCCTTATTGGATTTTGAAAGTTATTGCTAAGTACAAACTATCTTAAGGCAACAAGGACGACAGAGAAATGTTCTCATTGTTCTATGGACTCTGGAAGTATCTCTTCAGCAAGACAGAGTTCCATGTTCTTATTCTTGGAATTGACAAAGCTGGAAAAACTGTAATTCTTGTCCTTCCTTTTGCTTTGTTTTTAACCTACATACTTCTTTTTAAATTTATGTTTTTGACATACAACCTAGTTTTAGTGGTTAAAAATGCGGTGTGCTCCTGAATTTTGTTGCTTTGTTTGTATGTACAAGTCCAATACTCTTTTATGTCAGATATTGAGAAGCTCTGTGTTCATGCTTCGATATCCTTTTGTTTTGCATGCAATGTGGGTGTACATTTATTTTTTATGGTATCGTCATAGTATAGTATGCCAAATTGTGCTTATGTGATTTTGGAAATCCTGACTATATTCTCGTTATGCCTCATGTTCATCCTCTCTGATTAGCTTTCTGATTCCTTATCTTTCTTATGTATTTTTGGTTTCCCACATTTCCTGCAAAAATCTTCTATTTGCTCATCTCCAATCAACTATGCAGGCCATTTTACTCCTTTCTTCCTTTATGAAGGGATGATTTTATACTTGTAACCAACAATAAGGAGAGTGAATTATTTAAATGGTTTAATAATGATAGTGTTGAACTTGCGTGATTGCAACCTTGCTATTATAATTATAGGTCAAGATTGAGGATCTTTTATTCGTGGGAAAAATGTTGTAGTGTCAACATTCTTCAATGCAGTCATGTGAGTATAGCATACTGGCGTGATTATGTTCGACCAATTTTCAGGTTCATATTGAAGATCACCCATGCATGGGAAATGTTTCCTTCTTCCTTCTTCAGTTTTCTTCACAATGCTGCCAATTTGAACACTCTTACAACTAATTCCTTTGCAGGAAATGTGCTATCTATTTTAAGTTGGTATGACCACTGATCAAAAAATTGGTTAGATTCTTCGTTTCCCCACCTTTTTGTTTCCCTTTTTGTGCAAGGTAATTTTAATGACACATTCTGGTCATGTTTTCATTAATCAAATTGGTTGGATTTTCTCCCTATTTTATTTGAACCCATTTTATTGTTCTGTCATCTTGGTGCTCACATTTGAGGGCAGTTGTGTTCTCTACCGAGTTTCTATGGACTCCCATTGATTACCCAGTGTCTGTTAGTTTCTCTTTTGAATTTTAATGTTGCGATGCTATTATGTTTCGATTATTTCAGTCTAGTTCTTTTATCTCCATCTTGTTATTAATGTCTTCATTGCAACCTTTATTTCGATTATTTAGTTCACACTAACTAGGAGCTCGTGTGTCAGTTTATTTACTTTCCAATGAATACACAGATTCTTAACCTAATCTAACAAGCTTTATCTTTTTTGCATGGGACTAACTTTATGGAATAGGCATAATCATTGAGACTTGTTAATTTGTTTTTTCAATGAATTTGGAGCATAATGTCAACCCTACTTTATTTAGTTTTGGCTCTAGAGAATGCTACTCTAGGCAAGTGAAGACTTATATGAAACCTATGGGCTAGTTGGCCTGTAGGAAGACATACCTTATTGAATTTTATAACCTCCTATCATAATTTTATGATGATATTATGTGCTGCATGCTGTTTGTTTGTTGGTAACTGGCTAGCATGATATGTATCATGTTGGTCACATGCCCACCGCTGGTCCACATGCTACGTGCTTCCTATGTTACGTGGGCTCAGCTATGTGTTGGTTGTGCAGTATGAATCTAGCAACTGATCCTTTCGATATTGAAGAACTTCTTCTTGTAGTGCTATACCTAACTGTCATGCCAATGTTCACGTATGTGTCTTATGTGGGTACTTAAGGGTACTCAAAGGGTCCAGTGGCATAGGATGCTTGTGCAAACAAATTAGGTGTTTGCTAGCCCATGTTGATCTCTGCTGGTAAGGCACTCACTGGGATGACTAATATGACCCAGCATGGAGTGTTACACGCATATGTACCCCTCTCCAAGCTTGTATCTTCGAGGCATGGTACATTGCTGTTTAGCATGTTGTGTTCTTCTGCTTGCATTAGTTGCCTTCTGACTACCAAAAATGAATGTTTTTATATGCTTGGCAACTTGAAATTTTTCTCCTTCAATTGCAAGTTCTGTTGCATGTTATTTTTCATTTGTCAGCCAGGACAGAACTGTCACATTCCGCTTCTCATCTTTAGTTACTTATTATAGATCTCATTTTGACTATTGGTAGTTGGCCTTATTTTTTGGGCTTCTTATTGGCATTGCCTGCCATTGGTGGTGGGACCTGTTAATCAACAGTATACAATAAAATGTATGTAACAAATAATTCCTAGTGATAGTCTGCAGTTACCATCATACAAGTGGTTGGCCAACATTATATGAGAACATAATTGGTCATAAAAGATAACATTCTTCTAACCATACAAATTTGAATATGGAAATATTATTTTGATCAGATGAACATCGGATATGCAATTAATATGGACACAGTAATGAGTAATTATGTAGGCATGCCTGATATTTTTATTCTGCAAATAGGAATTGTGCATCTCCTTTTTTTTGTTTTTTGACAATGAATCATGTTGGTGATGTAAAAAGGAAGTAGGTCACTTATTTTTTTATTCCTTATAGTTAGAGAGAAGACAATATCATCTTGTTATTTGCTATAAGCATCATAATCAAACATATGAGTTGTAGTTTGCAATTTGATCTTTCTTTGTTAATTTTCATCTTGTTTCCATGCAAGTACTGACAAAATTTTGCACTTATATAATTGTTCATATGTTTAATGGAAATGGTGATATTACTTTCATTTTTTTTTTACTTCTTTCTACATGGAGATTTGCTTGCATTTCTTCACTAAATATTACATCTTTTTTTCATTTTTAAGTTTTTTGTGTATTCAGTCTGCTAAACTTGATGCTTGATATATTTTTGAAAATGAAGACTTTGTTGGAGAAGTTAAAGTCATTGTATTCAAACTTGGAAGGGCTCCCACCTGATCGGATTGTTCCAACAGTTGGATTGAACATTGGTCGTATTGAAGCTTCAGATGCGAAACTTGTGTTTTGGGACTTGGGAGGTCAGGTATGTGTTTTTGAGCCCTACTTTAAAATTATGAAATTATCATGAAGTTGCGAGGCTTATGCCACTAGTTATGTATTCTTTTTAAACAGTTCTGTTAGTTATACTTGGTATAGTTTGATGCAACAGTTTTGGCTATAGAAAAAGGAAAAGGTTTTTTGAGTATAAATAAAAGAGTTGCTAATCCATTATGTACTTTCCACATATTATTCTGTGTGCTGATTGTGTTCTCTTTATCAAAAGAATTATTAGGCTGTCACTGATAAAGATTAAAATTCCACATTACCCAACTTGTCGCCTTCATTGATTAAGTCAGCAAGTTCTTTTTTTCAAATCTACAACTCAGATCTACTTCTTAGTTAACTATATTTAGTAAATCTGTTCCCAGCATATGTTACGCAAGGTATATGTTGTAACAACAAAAAAGTTAGCATGATAAAATTTGTATTTCAAAACTATTGTTTCACATCATGGATTTAAATACTGCTGAAACAGGATGGTGGCATCTGTGTCATACTATTTCTGCACAAAAATGGCACTAGGTCATGAAATAAGCAAAATCTGGATGTACCTGCTGCCTCTGCCTGGTACGAAGGCCAGTACAAAGCCCGTCCTAATCAGGATGATAGATTTTTAATTTTTTAAGGCACAGCAATGGGATGAACCACCTGTCCCAATTGATTTTGATTGGCACAAGCTGATAACAAGACTGGTTCCGTCGGTATGAAGTTCATCCCATTCAGGAGAACAAAGGGTGGAGGGCCATGTTGGCTGACCCAAAGTGAAGTCTAAAGGACAAATCTGTTGGGCCTTAAACTTGATATAAGATCATAGTCGAAATGGAATTATCTGACTTAATAATGAAAAGATGCATGTTAAAATTATTCCACATTGGTATTATTGAGGTGATCGGAATCACATTCATATCCTAAATAAACAAATAACACCAGTGATATGAAACAATATTTTACTAGAATGTGAAATTCAATTTCTTTTAGTTTTTTTAATCACGCCATGGATGCTGACACCTTACTGATCTCTTGATTATCTTGATAGATCTACAAGTAAAACTCTTCCAAACAATATTTTTTTGTACCGTCTAACTGGAATATGATGCTGCTTAAACTAAATGACAATTCAAACTTCTTGTATGCAAATGATTCCTCTCCTATTATTTGCCATTTGAAAAGTTTGCTTAATTATTTCAGGATTTTTGTTGCTTACTCTAAGTATTCTATAGCAGTTTTCTGGTTTCCAAATTGTTGTTAATGTGATATTTGAGTTTCCTAGGTTTTAGAATAACCCCTTTGTATTACTGTTGAATTTGCAGACTCACTCCTTCATCCAAGAGTGACTTTATTTCATATTGTTTGTGTAAAATTATCTGCTTGGCAAATTGTGCAAAACTAGGTCTAAAGAAGTTACACAAGAATACTGTGATAAGCATTATCTGCCACAGTACTCTTCATTAATTTTTTAGTATGTCAGTGCCTACAGAAGTTATAATATTTCCCTTCCCAATTGCTGATCAACAACATTATCTTTCAACTCCAGATCCACAAATTACCTGTCTTTAGTGCATGGAAATTGAATTTTGGAGTTGAAAGTGAGTTTACATTTGATTGAACAATGTAAGGAACCCATAAATTAGATTGTAGAGATTATTATATGACTATTTGCTCCAAGCTACAAAAGGTTCACAAGGGAAGATATTGGGGGCTTAATTTGCGAAAACTTCATCTCTAAATGTCTGCTTGCAAATAATCTAGTGCTTTTGGTTCTTAAACTTCAAAAGTATGACACCTTAAATTAAATTGGCAGATTGGTCTGCGAACAATCTGGGAAAAATATTATGAGGAGGCACATGCTATAATCTATGTTATTGATGCTGCTTGTGCATCATCATTTGAACATTCCAAGTCTGCATTAGGTTAGTACCAGCCACTGCATTATCTCTTGGAAAATTTATATGATATTGATTTTGGCCTACAACAGCCATTCAGCTTGAATTATATATGCATTATTTTCTGTATAGTCACATAAATATTATGAATAATGAAATCTAGAAACTGCTGAACAGAAAAAGTACTTCGACATGAGGATTTACGAGGGGCACCGCTTCTGATCCTAGCCAACAAGCAGGTTAGAGGTTTTTTTGTCTTCTCTTTTTTTTTTTATAGTTTGAATGATGTTTAGTTTACTAGCTTTGCACATGTTATAAATAATTGTTTTTCTGTTTGTGTTTCCATGACTCTTTTAATTGGCCTGGATCAGTTCCGCTATCTGTTCATTATATTTGATAATGTAGACCAGTTTACCTGTGGCTTTATGTTCGGCCTAATGTCATAAGTGCTCTTTTAGTGTTCCCTTTCATTCAGATAAACATAAAATATTAAATGTACAACTGTATGTTCTACGTTCATTGTTCTTCTAAAATTTCCTAAACTGTCCATTTTATTGTGCAAAGTTCATTCATCTGGGCCTGGGAATTGTCTATCCATTTACATGATGATTTAGACATCAATTAATTGATGTCCAAAATAATCCAGTATTTTTCTTGTTGAGTTTTTAATAAATTGGCTTTTATTGCTTATGGTCATGGATTGTACAAATATCACCTTAAGCCAACAGCATTCATAGGCTAGTAGAAGTGATAGGTCAACTTGTTTTGATGGGCCAACATATTATGACCAGGTTACAGCCCAATTGTCATCTTTTTCTTGATGACACAATTTTATTATATGCATAATTACCAAAGAAATTTACCGACTGATAAAAACTTCTAAATCCAATTAGTATCTAACCTGTAATCATGTTGTTGAGAGTTATAACTTTTAGTTTGGTGAATATGTTTCCTGTGGAAAACACATAGAAGCTATCTTAACAAATTTTGTACCAAAAAAAAATAAAATAAAGGAAGATATTACAGATTAAACTGGAATAAACTTTGTTGAAATTCAAACAGTTCAAACGTGGTATCTCTGCATGTTTCCTCCTATGATATTGTTATAACAAAATATAATTAAAAAATAGGTTTCTGAGCTAAACAAGTGATAATATAATGCCACGACAATGTTAACAAAATCTTTGGCCTCTGGCTAGCCTTTACTTGGCTTTAGGTTCTTTCTTTTCACCCCTCCTCCCCCCCCAAGGAAGAGATGGGGAAAAAGAATCAGTGATTGCAGCCATTGTGTTTGGCTTGAGGGTCTGTTTGCTCTAATGGACCTTCTGGCAGGTCTGCAAAGACTTGGGCTTTGAGTTCCATTTACTGCAGCTCAGTGGACCGCAGCAAGTCAAGCTGATGTTTAGAGCCAAGTTGCAATAATTCGACTTTAGTCAAGATGATTGCTGGTCGAGCTACAACAGCTCAAAATACAGGCTTGCCACTTGATTCTAGAGGTTCTTTGAAAGAGATCTCCCTTCCCCAGCTGGAACCTCAATGGTGACCCTTGCTACATCTCCATGGCCTCTCTAGATCACTCGTCTTTGTAGATTTGTGGCATTGATGCCTCTAACCCATCAACCTCCTCTTCCCCTTGGTTATGTCCTGTCCCACTCCTTCGAGTCCTCATCCCCTTGGCTATCTCCTGCTTGATGACTTTGATCACCATCCACAGCACACTATACAAATCAGCCATTCACTTGCTGGCAAGATCAGTGATTATAGACTGATCTGTATGGTGGACATCCAGCATCTGATTCCCGCCAGTAGTTGGTGGACGAGTCAGGATGATTGCTGCGTGAAGGAGTCAGTAGATGAAGCTGACAAAATTGGGTGGGGGTGGGGAGCATCGTAGTTCTCATGGAAGGTGATGATGGATTTGAAGAGACTGTGCCATTGAGTCACCACCATGATTAAGAGCACCATGCCCATGCTGGATAAGAGTGTCCAAGAGGATTTGCTTAGTGCAAGGGTTCAACTGGTGGCTGCAGTTTTGGGATGCTTTATTTGGTCTAGTCATGCAGAGAATCTTCTAGAAGGACAGCCTGGTAATATTTGAAAAGATTTTTTCTCTTTAGTGAGTTTTCTTTGCAGGGTTCCAGATATTAGCATTTTGATGGGTTATGCATATAAGCATTGGAAAATTTGGCCATTTAAGTTAGGCCTATCTAGAAAGATTCTTGTTTACGTGGAATTAGTGAATAGCACTTCTGGAAACTGACCAATTAAAGGGTGGGAACTGACAATTCGTGGTGATAAATCACTTCTTTTTAGGTTTTAAAAAAATGTCTTTACAATGTTATAATGGTCATCATAGCAATTTTGAAGGTCATTTGTTATCTAGATAAGAGGAATTAAATGACCATCCATATTTGACCACTACTGCATTTTAACTGCCTGTCATTTAATGACAATAAAAGTCGTTATTTGAAATATTCACTGTTTGCATGAATGCTGTAGATTGAAATTCTTATGTCCTCTGGAAAATATATTCCATTCAGCGAAAGTGATTTGAGCAAATAGCCCCATTATCTTGTTGCATTTTTAATTGATTCCCATTTAATGGAAAATAATGACCATCATATTAGTCACTGTTTTATTCCCAAGTAACCCACAACCGGTTGAACTATTAACTAGTAGCTGTTATTTACCTTTAATTTGAAATGTTGTCTAATTGAATCTTTCTTTTTTGGAACAAAAACCATAAAAACTATATAAAAAAAAAACAGAAATAGCATTCGATCAGAACTTGCAATTCAAATTGGCATGCTTCTAATAAAAAAAGCTGCAGTCATGGTAACCATAGCAGCATTTATCCAAATAAAATACTTCTAGCGACATGCAACTCTGATTGCTGTGGTACCAGCTTCACGCAACTCTATCTAAAATGCATCTTAAATTGCCGGGGACCAAATAGCCCCTGAGCTTTATATCATATAGCGTTGTCAAAATTTAGATTTCAAAAGGCTCGTGCAAGTCACTTTATAGAATTTGAGATGTCAATACATTAAACAGCTAATAAAAAATCTACTTTGGCAGTACAAATACTCATGACTAGTTTCAAATTCAGAAATACAATGTTTGATATTCAGATGTGGGAATAATTACTTGATATTATGAAGGTAAAGTTCTTGTTTAAACTTGCCCTGATTCAGCACATCTATCAAATATCCACAATGTGGGGCAATCAAATTCTTGTGCTGATTGGGGACCGACATTCATAACTAGTTTCAATTTCAGAAAAACAATGTTTCATATTCAGATGTGGGAATAATTACTTGCATGATGGAGGTAAATTTCTTGTTTCAACTTTTCCAGATTCAGCACATTTATCAATTGGGAGAATTGAGTTCTTGTGCCGACCGGGGGTTTAAGAAACCTATGTAAAGAGTGAAGAAAATTGTTATATTTAGGGAACATATGAATTGGATATGACTAAGTCACTTTGAAATGTTTAAAAAAAGATTTGCGACATTCAAAGTGTATGTTCATGAGAGGATGAAGGTCTTGCTTTTGTGATATTAAGATTGTAAATATAAGTAATTGTTAAATTTTTGAATTTAAAAAACAAAAAGCTCGAATGAGTTCCTCCCCTTAAGGTGTGAGCACCAAATTATTTCAAGGTCGACAGTTTGTGCAGGGTAGTACTTGCTCAAATATTGTGCAACTTTAATTTCTAAAAGGATCACCAGAAAGTTAATATATAGAATCAGAATTAATGCTTCAGATTTCTCGTTCTAAATATAAACAGTGGCAGGATCTTGCTGGAGCTGTGTCTGTTGAAGAACTGGCTAGATATTTGGATCTCAAAGAGTTGGATGAAAGGCTGTACATGTTTGAAGCTGTATCTGCATATGACGGGTGAGTGGATCAGCTCCAGTTCCCTTTCCTATCAACATTGTCAAAACTTGTATTATGTATAGGTGTAGTGGCAGAAAGGCCCTATTAAAATGCCTGGTCTTGTAAACTGCTTGAATAATGGCTATGGTTGATATTATCTAGAAAAGTAAATTTTGAAAATCAATTGAAAGAGAATATGTTGATAATATTATAGGTTTGGATGCATATGTACGCCATCTGAACAATATCCTTGGATGGTTGGAATGCATGACTTTGAGCCTTAAATTCAACAAGAGTAGTGTAGCAAGGAAAAGGTATATGAGTACCGAGAAGTCATGGATTTTGTGATGTTGGAAATTATGATTCAAATGTATGTGGCATCTTGTATATGGATATGCTTAGGAAGTCCATATTTCAAGTTAGGCATACGGGTCGTCAGCTACTCTTTGCAGTATACAATTCCAAAGCGGATCTTCCTATGACTACAGATATCATATTTGGGCATCCTTGCACCCATGGAACATCAGCTGTCTTCTCTTACTAAAGATTGATTTTTATTTTTGAACATCAAATCGTTCTGCATTGCCTTATTGGGTGATCCATAATCACCATATTTTCTTGTTTGCAGGATGGGGATTAAACTTGCTATAGAGTGGTTAGTGGAGGTTATGGAAAGAAGTAAACGTACCGAGTTGTTAAGAATACGAACAGGTGCAGCTGGGCATGCTTAGCAACGTACTTGCCTCAACTTATGTCCGAAATCATCCAAATTGAAGCATTTGCTGTGGAGATAGTTTGTACTAGTCTGGGGATGTAATTTTTGTGATATTAAGCCGCATTCAGTTGGCTTCATTTTGAAGTCCTGGTTGATAAAATTACGATAACCATTACGGTTTCAGCATTATCTTGTGTAGCCTGATGTGTTTCATGTGAAGGTGATTCTCAAATCATTTTGCCATTTGGCACATATTTTGTTTGCCCTTGTTATATGTGACAGCTTACCGAACAGCGTCAAATACATGATAAAGCCAATAGGAATTCCAAGTTGCTTTAAAGGCTTTTTCAAGGATACGAGGTCTTTAGTTTTCATGTAGGCTTTACTTTCTATAAATGAGGTTGTTTAACCTTTTTCTTCAGTATTTATTCGAATGATGCAAGTTGATTTGCAATTGGTTTGGTATTGAATTTATATATTATCCTCGTAGAAGATGGGAAGGCTATGAACACCGATGGACTGATGTATCAAGGTAGTGAAGACTAATTGCACTTGGCCTGGTTATTTTATATACTCCTGAAATGAAAATTTAAGATTACAAGATGATTAATTTTGCAGCTACGATGCAAACAGCGTTGTGCAAATGGAAAACTTAGGCATCCTGTTAAATGTGCAGTGTTGAGTACGAAATCACAAATCTCTAGCCGTTTGCTGATGGGCAGAAGGCCTAAGCCATGCAGTTCCCAGATGGGTATTCCGCAGGTATTACTAGTTGAACGAGCAGACTCCCTGCTCGGTCACAGGTTCAGCATCTGGGAATGATCTGATTTGAGTGGAATTATTGCAGAATTATGAACTGTTTGTCATAATTAAAAATGTTATTCTTTAGAAAAAGAATAACCTTTTGGTGATTGAAAAAATAAATGAAAAGGGAATTAGGAACAAAATAATACTCCCACTGACAAAAAAATAGCAATTAAATGATAATATAGTAATCAAATGACCAGGAAAAGAATGAAAACTATTAATAACGAATAATAGAACCGTTCAATTTGGTGCTAACCGTGAGCTCCATCTCCCATATTGCTGGAGGCTCTTTGGAATATTTTGGTTAACTTTGATCCAAAGCCATGGGATATTACCATATCCGTATTCCGTTACCTTGCCTTGCTATGGTCACCGCATGAGCCTCCCAACAAACGCGCCCCCCACACTGATGCGATCTCCTCCCAGAGGATATCCTCCAAAATATTACTCTTGACTGCGAAGGCATGATATACACTGTGGACCCTTCCCTAGCAGTCAAGCCTTTTGGGGTCCTGTGGTAAATTAACAACGGCTACTTTGAGCTCCCTCTCGAATTTGGTCAACCTGAAAGAATAATTAGATTTCTAGGCATGCACCCAACTTTGTAATTGAACTAGAACATTATCTAGCCTCCAGTTGCTGTCCCCAGAAATCAAGTTAGGATTATAGCATTAATGTAATTAGATTCTCGAATTTCTTCAAGGCCAACCACCATGAAGATATATCGACAGAGATGAGGAAACAACGTGCAAATGATCGAGCTATGTGGCAAGTTCCTTGTCATTGGACGGTTAGAAGGAAAATAAATTGTTCTTCTAGAGGAGCAACCATCCTGTTCTCAATGAGTGAGTTCAGCACCAATGAGCTTGGGAAAATTTATGATATAGTTGATTTTAATGTGAGATGCATATCCCAATTCGATTTTGAGTGGGTGATCGCTAGCTCTTGCATGCTGCAGTGAAGTAGCGGATTTAGTCCTTTGACTAGAGATGTGTGAGATGAATAGGGATGAAAGTGGATCGAATAATATCTATTCAAATTTATTTTTATATTTGAATTTATCCAAACGTATATAAAAATTTGAGTATTCGACTAATATCTATATCCATATCTACATTTATTATTGAAAAATGGATATGGATATGAATAGACAATTATTATATTCATTTATGAATATATGATTTTATTTGTAACTCTATCTAATTTTATATAGCACTCGCAAACTTGTAAGAAAGATAAATGGCCATATTAATATGTCATTAATTTGATTTATCATTCATTTAGTAATATCTTTGATTCTATAGTCAAAAAGTTTAATTATCCGATTTACATTCGTATATATATCCATACTTTCTATACCAATTTATATTCATATCTATTTAAAATAAATATAGATATAAATTTTTATATCCGAATAACATCTGTATCCATATTTGTATTCATCAAATAAAATAAATATAGATATCTGATCGAATTTTAGTCTTAAAGATGATAGTGTTTAGAAGATCCGCTAGAAGATAAAACCATAGTCTCTCCTTGCAGTCACAGGCATGTGGAATTTTGCTAGGATAAGGGCTGCTCTTGATGTAAGTGTGGGTTTCACCACTCTTGATGTAATAGTTGATAAGGGCTGCTCCATGTCCTCGCCTACATGCATTTGTGGAATTTTCCTTTTGGCATAATCATACCCACCACCTTTGACCCTCTCAGCTCACTATTCATCTTTTTAAGAATTTTCAAAAACAAAATCTGATTCTATTGATTAACCAGATGATTAAATCAGTGACTTGATGATTTGACTCTTTACTTTGTTCAATATTTGATCCAATTTTGATAACCATGCTTAGACATGCTTCATATGCTCGAAATTGATTTGGAGCCAGCCCCAAAAACAACTTGGTTCGATAAGAATCAAAATTGACATCACACACTTATGCATACAGGTTAGTGTTATAATTCATCACCAGGTCTAATTTAAATTGCTCAATGGATGCTAGCTCAATGCAAAAGTGGGTGGATTGTTGGAGCTCTGATTCTAATGTAATACCTTGTGCAAGAGTGCAGAATACATCCCTTTCTCACAGCACCATGTTAGCTGAAATGTGTCGAGTTGGAAAGGTCATGCGTGCAGTTTATTGTTCAACAAGATGCTTACTTCTGGGGTGTTATAAGACATTTATAATTTGTAACTGTTACTATTAAGAATCGTCGGCTTCAGAATTAGAGAAATGGCTCCGCACAGATAAGCTTGAGAACCTGTAAAATAATGTCTGGACCAAAAAATTTAGTCACCGACAAGAACCCTCCGATGCTCAAGCCAGAAACAAGCAGGAGCTAATTTCTTTTGAGAGAAATTTCTTACTTATCTGAGTCCTCGAGATTCATGGTATTTTTGAAAAATTTTTTTCACGATGGTTACACCATTCTGCTGATTTCGGGCCGCTAATCTTGTCGTGGCAAGATTTCTGAGAATCCTTCGAATAGAATGATGGTTGCTGGTATGATTAGGATTCTCAATTTATCGTCGATGATTTTGGACAAGTAGGTGATAGCCTATTTATGACATGATTATAGTTTTATTGCGGTCAATCCATAGGAAACTTTCTTTATTCGAGGTGATTTAAAGATGATAGGTGCCACCCGGGGTGTTTCCATAAATATTGGGTTAGGTCGGCCCTCTGGCATTAGTCATTTATTCAGAGGATATTATAATAATATACTGATTCACAAGCGCTCGTCAGGATAGACTGAGCTGAAGTGTCTCTAGGATATATCAGTCGATCTAAGATATTTTATTACTACTGTAATACTATCCCTCTAGTGCTGAGTCTGAGGATCAAGCGAAAGGACTAATCATAGACAGTGCCTTGGATCGGATGAGTTACTTTTCTATCTGTAATTGTACACCAATGTTTGATCGTTGCTGTTGCCATTTCTTGGGGTGAGAGTAATTATGATTGAAAGATCCATTTTGTTCACTGATAGGAAAAGGACAAACTTAATAACAAGTGTCTCCTTATCTTCTCCCTTTTTACTATAAAGCATTTGGAGAGGATAACTGGAGAACGAAAAGCATTTCTAAACATAAAATTTCTATTTTTTGTATCCCTTCTTTTGAAGCTGTCTTGTTAGGCTTTTTACTCCAAATGAATTCTTAGATGGCTGCGACATTGAAGAGGCTATCGGCTCAAAAGTTGCGAGCCAAGATTTTGCCCATTCAAACCCAAACTTCCAGGAGCTCCTCTACTGAAGTCCTGGAGGCTTCTTTAACATCTCCCTCTCCTATCCCAAATGATGTGGAAGGGGATAGGTCCTTATTAAGAAGTGATTTATAAAACTCGGTGGGTAATGCTAGGATCGAGCTAGTGGATTCAATGGGGGGAAATGTGGAGATGGTAATAGAAGTGATAGTGGGAACTCCCACAAAGGTAATCCCCATTTCCTCCCCAGCGTGCGTTGTCTCAGAGATGGAAGCCAATCTTCCCAAAGAGTCGGAAGGAGGAGCCATTAAGGCTTTTGGCTCGTTCAACTCAATCGATACGGCTGGGGCTGTCGAACCACAAAGGGCAAAGATTCTTGGTTCAAATATTTTTCCAATGAGAATCTAGGAGGAGGCGCCCCAAACGTCGTTGGTTTCTTTCTCTTCTCCAACTGTAAATAATTTGGAAGTCGCCGCCGATTTCTTGAGGAGGCATCTCCCTCTTGTAGATAGGCTCATTTTAGAAGGCGAAGATGTTTAACATCAGATATCTGGGGCCTTCAACTCTTTGGCTTTACTTAGTCATTATCTGACGAGTTTTGCTGGGGCCACTTCCGGGTTTTTACCTTTAGAACTTGTGAAAGCGAAGAACGAGCTCAGAAAGCTCAAATATTACCTTGAGTAGGAGAAAGCTACTAATGCTGATCTGATTAAGGAGATCGACTCCTCCAAGAAAGCCCTTTTCGAAGCTCAAGAAGTAATCGATTGAAAGGATGATGAATTGAGTAGAGTTTGCCGTAGGATCAAGATCCTCGAGAAGCAGAGGTCAGAAGTTGACTGAGAATGTTGTCGTGCCTATGACGTCATCAGACGCCTGAAGAGGACCTTGGCTGAAAGGGATGGATCTTCGTCTGAGACCACACTTCTCCGAGATTCTGATGACTGACCGACGAAGAGACCCAGGACTTCAAGCGGGGGTCATCACATGGAGAAAGCTTCACGGAGGTCCCAAGTTTCCTTCTCCATGAGAGGACCTATAGTCCAGAGGTCTCCAACTAAATCTCAAATATTAAATAATTTGCTCGAAAGATTAAGGAAAGCTAGGACAAACTCGGTTATTAAAGCTTGTAAGGTGGGCTTTTATGCAGGCTTTAATGAGTGCAAAGGAATAGTTTTGCCCCATCTTCCTGATGGAGCCACTGAGTCCTTGCATATGGACCGATCGGATGTTAACCTGCAATCTGTAATTCATGTTTGTATCAATGAATTCTCAGATGTGTCTGATCTTGCTATCAAAGGAGATGAGGCAGATTTCGATACGTAAAGAGCTCAATCTGAGGCTAGGAGCAGGACCTTTCTGAGGTGAATGGTTGAGGAGTTCCTGATGACATCCTCATGCACATATGCTTTTCTTCTCTTTTTTTTTGTACCAAAACTTTGTATGAAGGCTTCATATATGAAAGAAATGCTTTTTCGCCGAAGCGGTTTCTTTCTTATTCTTTTCTTATCTTTTTGAGATATTCTGGATTGTCGAACCCATTTTTCTGCTTAATTGGTTATCTTCTCGTCCTTGGCTTGTCCATCCAGCAATTTGTGGGAAGCCAGGAGGGATGAAATTTAAATCGCCATTCACGTACCAATTACCGCGGCACGTCTTTGCACACTGCCTCATGAGTGAAGCAGGGCACAATTTTGGCTCTTCGTACCGATTTATCGTATCGATGGCAAGGATTGCGTCTAATCGCCAGCCGTCACGTGTCCATGCTGCATCGATCTCTGCCGCACGCATTTAATATTCTGAGAAAATAAATTACTCAGATCTCCACTAGTTCTATATAAGACCCAGATGGAATAAGGGTTGAATCTTGTCATCTTCTTCTTAATGTAGATTTTTGTCTATTTTTCTTTCTCTTACAAAAATGGCCCAATTTGGAGATTTCGAGTTCGCCCCTTTGGCCTTTTGATTGGAGGTAATGAAGGACGATCTGATACTAATTTATGATCAGTTCAACTTTCCTCCAGAGTTTCAACTCAAAGTTTTCAAATCGGAGAAGCGGGTCTGCAGCCCTCCTCTTGGTTGGATCGGAGTGTATGAGGAGTATTTTTGAGTCGGGTTGAGGTTTCCTCTTTATCCCTTTTTGATCACTCTTTTTCGCTTTCTGGAGATGTTGCTTTGTTTAGTGGTGCCAAACTCGTGGTGCCATATTTATGGCTTCATTGTGGTGTGCCTTCTGGCCAGGGTAGAGCCGATTGTAACGCTCTTCCATTACTATTTCATGGTGAAGAAGCATCTTAGAGCTCACAGCTGGTGGAACGTGACCCCTAGATTGAGAAAAAACGTCCCTCCACTGATTTGGAGCACTCCTTCCATCGTTCATGGATGGAAGATCAGATTTTTGTTTGTTTCTCGAACCTCAAAAATAGACTGAGGTTTTGTCGATTGGGGGGAGCTATAGGAGATTCTATTAAAGGACCCACCACTTGGTCCACATTTAGAGTAGGACCTGAAGACCCTGTGAAGTTATGAGGTTGCACTATTGAAGAAGTTGCTATCCGAGCAGATTCTGTTCAATATTGAGATCAATAAATTCAACTCTTTCGGTTTGGATTTGTTTTCTTTTATATTAATGAAATTTTCAAGTATGTAGACTTGGTGCCAGATGGTCAATGCTTTGAATTTCAAAAATCGATCAGAGTTCTCTTAAAGCTAGGATTCCGAAAGGTCATTGTAAAAGAAAGATTCGTATAGTCGGTGAGAGGTCTACCCATATTCGAATTGAACCTCTCCCAGTGCAACAATCTCCTGTAGTTAAGGAGCCCGATCTTCTCAGTGTTAAGGACTTCCAGATCATCCAGGTTCCACATGACTCAGAGCTTCCAGTTTCAGAGGAGGGCCATGAGGCTTCCATTGAATGTCTGTTTAGCGAGGCCATTTTAGGCTTATCGGCTCTTGATATCCTCGAGCCTCTTCTAGAGGAGGAATTGTTCGAGAGAAAGGGAGCTAGTGAGCCCGCAATACCCGAAGTACTTTCTATCGGGGATGCCGATGCTGATGTCGATGCTTCAAAAACTCGCGTGGTGACAAAACTAAAGGCTCCACTAGATAAGCCAAAAATTCTTAAGGAGGCCAGTATTTCTGGGACTACACTGGTCGAAGTCTACTATGATGGTTCAGCCTTACATGATTATAAGCTGGACTATGAGGCATTCTCAAATTTTCTTTTTCTGGCTGACGCATCTGAGATACTTGTTGATCCTCTAAAAATGAGGAGGAAAAAAGCTCTGGATTGCTTTATTTGGATAAGCCAAGGTCATAGATTGTTGTTCTTTTTGTTTTTATTTTCTCGCTTTAGAACTTGTCCTTACGAACCTTATGCAATGCCTTTGTAGCTTGTCCGTTACTTAAATGGGTTCATAGAGAACGTCGTTGACCTTTACAAAAGAATGATGAAACTTGAGATTCAAAGCATAGTTCTTCGGAAGGCAAAGGATCAGCTATCCAAAGAGGCTACGGAAACTTCAGACAGAGCTGAAGAGGCCGAGAAGAAAGTTTTAGGTGCTGAGACGGCATTGAAGAAATCTATGGAAGAGAACGTCCGCCTAATCGATATTAATGGGGCCTTGGAGGCCGAGATCGTAGAACTGAGGGATCGAGTCATTAAGGCTCTGAGGCAGAGGCTTTACTCTTGGTGAAAGTGGCCAAGGAGAAGGCCTTGAAGGCGGTTGATGAATTTAGGATGTCTGATGAATTCAGGAAAGAGAAGGCCTCTTTTGCACTGAATGCCTATGACGAAGAAAAACGTGCTATCCGCGAGAAAATAGCTTTGAAATATCCTGAGTTGGATTTAAGCTTCTTGGATATTCCTCCAGACGACTTGCCTTGAATTTTTATTTTCTTTTGCTCTTTAGGAGCTTTTGTAAAGAGCCTTCTTATGAATAAAATTTCTCCCTTTTGTTCTCCTCGACTTTCTCATTTTGCTTTGTTCATTTCGTTTTACTCCGATCTGAGGAGTTATTCCTTTAGCTCATGCATTTTTGTACTTCCTAACCTTAGCTCATGAACCTATGAGCTGATCTTTTTATTTTTCATGCACGTATTTGACGGGACGTGCCTAGTCTTCCATGTCTGTCATTAAATGTGCATGGTTAACCATGAATTTGACTCAAAATCTGGTGCTTAGCCATGGGGTAGCAGATATGCCCACTTCCTGATTTGCACGCCGCAAGACCGAACATTCATAATTATGGTGGATCTACCTATTTATAACGACATCCCATTTGCTAGCTGCTCCATCCGTGATATTCTTTGTCTTTCAAAAGAATGTCTACAAATTGATTCTGTCTCCTACAAGGAGACAGAGTTCCTTCATCTCTCAATGGAGGTAGTTATCCAACCGAGGAGATAGAAGAGTGTTGGTTGATCTTGATCAACTTGGGATGTCGATGGCAAGGGCTTTGTCATCCAGATACTTTCATTCTCGATCTTGAGACCTTTATCATCTTGCTTCGCCTGTAGGGGATGGTCTTTCACTCGGTCCTAAAAACTTTATCATGGTTCTCTGGCTCTGAGAGGGCAGGATTTCGTGACCTACTCAAAGGGGCCTATGGTTGTGCCACCCTTGAAGAGAAGCAGGAAGGGGTTGAGCCACCATCTGGGCATTTGAAGTTTAGATCTTATGGCTCAAAGGCTTTCTCAGCCATTATGTTCTCAGAAACTATGACTGAGGCACTGAAGGAGTTCTTTAAAGTCATATTAAGAAGCTTTACCCGAGTTGTTTATCATGCATCGGCATTCGATGGAGGGATTCTTTGTTCTGAGTTTAGGATGGAGTTGGATTCTAAGCAAACTCTATCTCGATCGCATTGGATTCTCCATTGTTACCACTTTTTGGTGGCTCAGGTGATGGCATTTGAGGTTGTGCCACCCCCATAGCATAGAGGGTGTATGTCCGAGCAGCTGGAAGAGATTCTGAGGTTGGGTTGTATAGTCATAGACTTCAAAAATACCTGACTTCGGCATCGAAGGAAAGTTTATCACCTTGGATATTGTACGTTCGTGGATATGGATACCCTTTATGGGATCCCAAAGCCTCAAGTCTTCAGAGGAGCTTCTTCTACATATCGATGGTCTCAGCTTCGTCAGGCTTTTTGACCGTGTCTTTGCATTGGAGTTATACTTTTATAATTTCATCCGAGTTGTTCACTATTATTTTTTGTAAAAGTAATTGGATCATTGCTCTTGTAAAATTTTTTTCTTTATGAAATAAAATATTTTTATTTTCTTTATATCGCACTTTATTTCTATTCTATCTATATTGTTAACTATCCCGATCAAAGGGACCTTGAACCCATGTGGGTTTCTTTAACCGAGTAGGTCTGAGATGATTCCGATCTGAGAAACTCGTTGTTAAATATCCTGAATAAAAAAATTTAATCCAAAGTAGTTTTGATCTGAGAAACTCGCTGTTAAGTATCTCAAATAAAGAGATTTTTATTGAGTATCCTGAATAAAGGGATTTAATCCGAAGCGGTTTCGATTTGAGAAACTTGCTGTTAAGTATCCCGAACAAAGAGATTTTGTTGAGTATCCCGAACAAAGGGATTTAATCTGAAGTGGTTCCAATCAAAGGAACTCGCTATTAAGTATCTCGAATAAAAAGATTTTTACTGAGTATTCCGAATAAAGAGATTTAATCCGAAGTAGTTCCAACCTGAGGAACTCACCATTAAGTATCTCGAACAAAAAAATTTTTGCTGAGTTTTCTGAATAAAGGGATTTAATCCGAAATGATTCTGATCTGAGAAACTCGCTGTTAAGTATCCCGAACAAAGAAATTTTTGCTAAGTATCTCGAACAAAAAAATTTAATCCATAGTGGTTTCGATTTGAGGAACTCGTTGTTAAGTATCCCAAACAAAGAGATTTTTGCTGAGTATCTCGAACAAGAGAAATTTAATCCAAAGCGGTTTCTATCTGAGAAACTCGTTGTTAAGTATTCTGAACAAAAAAATTTTTGCTGAGTATCCCAAATAAAGAAATTTAATATGAAGTAATTTCGATATAAGAAACTTGTTGTTAGGTATCCTAAAAAAAAAATTTTTGTTGAGTATCCCAAACAAAGGGATTTAATCCAACTTTCTTTTCCAGTTTAATAGCCGCATAAATATTTGTCTGATAAAAGAAGTAGTTGAACTTGAAAAGCTATTCATTTATTCATTTCATTGATAGTACATTCGGAGATTAGCTGAATTTCATGGCCTAAGAAAGAGTGTCCCATTGAGTTGTTTTAGTCGATAAGTCCCTGGTCGCACAACTTCATCGACCTGATAGGGCCCTTCCTAGTTGGGTGAAAGCTTTTCTCACTTAGTTAGCTTGGATACTTCTACTCTTTGAAGGACAAGGTCACCGGCTGGGAATTCTTTTATCTTGATGCAAGAATTATAATATTTGGCAATCTTTGGCTGATATGTGGCCATCCTCACCACTGCTCGTTCTTTGATTTTCTCGACCAGATCAAGATTGGCTCTGAGCTAGATTGGATTAGTGTCCTCATCATATTCTTCAATTCTAATGGAGGAAAGCCCAAATTCTACTGGTATGATGGCCTTAGTGCCAAATGCCAAGTTGAAAGGCATTTCGTTTGTTGAGAGCCTTTGAGTGGTTCGATAGGCCCATAGAACGTGGTAGAGTTCTTCTGCCACGATCCCCCAATTTGGTCTAATCTAACTTTGAGACCTTGAAGGAGGGTTATGTTGGTCACTTTTACTTCTCCGTTCGTTTATGGGTAGCCTACTAAAGTAAAGTGCTGTTCTATCCCATAATCTTCATAGAAGTCTTTTAGCTGGAAACCACTGAATTGTCTTCCGTTGTTTGAAATCAATACTTTCGAAAGTCCATAGCGGCAAATAATTGATTTCCAAATAAAATTTTGAACCTTCATCTCTATGATTTGAGCTAAGGGCTCGGCTTCTACCCACTTGATAAAATAGTCAATAGCCACGAGTAGAAATTTTTGCTGGCTAGAAGCTTGAGAAAATGGGCCTAAAATATCCAATCCCCATTAGACGAAAGGCCAGGGGGATTCAATGGGAGTTAAGAGAGATGTGGGCTGATGCTGAACCCAATCATTGCGTTGACATTATTCACATCTTTGAATAAAATTTTGAGCATCCTATTGCATTGTGGGCCAGTAATATCCTTGCCGAAGAATTTTGTAAGATAAGGATCGACCCTTTAGATGATTTTCACAGATCCCTTCATGAACCTTCCACATAGCGTAACAACCTCTGAAGGGTGCAAACACCTCAGAAGTGGTAAGGAGAAAGACTGCTTGTATAGATCATTGTCGAGCAATATATACCTGGCTACTTGATTCCTGACCTTTCAAGCTTCTTTTCGGTCTGGCGGTGTTTCAACTATCTTCAAGTATTTTATGATGAGATCCATCCAACTGGGCTCTTCATTGATTTATTGAATTATGTGGGGCTCTTCTAAACTCAAAGTTTTCAAAACTTTGAAGTAGGTTTCTCTCTCCAGATCGGTGGGCAGCAAAGATGCTAGCTTTGATAAAGCGTCCGCCTTAACGTTTTGCATCTGGAGGACCTGTTGGATGTCAAAATATTTGAAGCATGAGGTTAAATCTTTTACCTTTTGGAGGTATTTTCTCATGTTTTTCTCTCGAGCTTCATATTCTTCCTTTATTTGCTCCACCATAAGCTAGGAATCGTCGTACACTTTTAGGCATTGGGCTCCAATTTGCTGAGCAATTTTCAATCTTACAATCAAGGCTTTATATTCCATCTCGTTATTGGTAGCTGAAAATTTAAAGCGGATGACGTATGCTGCCACGTCCCCATCTGGACTGGAAAGGATAATTCTAGCTCTTGATCCTGTTGAGTTTAAGGAGCCATCAATGTGCAAGACCCATGTTTCCCCCGTATCTCCTCGATTTGGCTTCGGATCTTCATTGCTTTGTGAGCTTGTAGGGTCTTCATGTCTAGTCGTTGGATTTTCTTCTATGAGCTCCCCACCCGGTATTGTACATTCAAGGACAAAGTCGGCCAAAATTTGGGCCTTAATGGATAGCCTTGGCCGGTAGTAAATATCAAACTCTGAGAGCTTCGAAGCTCACTTTGCTATCCATTTGAAAGAATTTAGTTGATGTAGTACCGACTTCAAAGGCTGGTCCATGAGCACTATCATAGTATGAGCTTGAAAAAAGGATCGGAGTTTTCTTGCAGCAACAATCAGCGTGAAAATTATCTTTTCTAACTTTGCATATCAGGTCTCCACATCATGAAGGATCTTGCTGATGTAGTATATAGGCTTTTGGACTCATCCCTCTTTCCAGACAAGGACTGCGTTGATTGTTGTGGACGATACAATAAGGTAGAGATAAAGCTCCTCACCCGACAATGGTTTGGTGAGCAGAGATGAAAAATTGATATATCTTTTTAGCTCCTCGAAGGCCTCCTGGCACTCTGGGGTTCATTGAAAATCCATCGATCGCTTGAGTGTTTGGAAGAATAGGAGGCACCTTTCAGCTGACTTGGAAACAAAATGGTTAAGAGAGGCAATTTTTTCAGTCAAGCTCTGTACCTCTTTTATAGTCTTTGAGGGTGATATTTTCAAGACCGCCTTAATCTTCTCTGGATTCACTTTGATTCTTCTACGGGATATCATAAAATCGAGGAACTTGTCGGTAGTGACTTCGAAAGCACACTTCATAGGATTCAATTTCATTTGGTATAACCAAAGTGTGTCGAATATTTCGCGGAGGTCATGCATGTGATCAGGTATCGACTGACTTTTCATCAGCATATCATCGACATAAGCCTTCATGTTCTTGCCAATCTGATCTTTGAAGATCTTATTGACCAGCCTTTGACATGTGGCCCTTACATTTTTGAGTCCAAAAGGCATCACCCTATAACAGTAGAGCCTACGGTCAGTAATAAAGGCTATTTTCTCCTCATCTTCCAGGATCATCCAGATTTGGTTATAATCGGAGAAGGCATCCATGAAGCTGAGAAGTTCATGCCCAGAAATGACATCGACTAGTTGGTCAATTCATGGTAATGGATAGCTATCTTTAGAGCAGGCTTTATTTAGATTGGTGAAGTTAATGCACATATGGCACTTTTCGTTTGCTTTTTTTATCAAAACAGCATTCGCCAACTAGTCTGGGTACATAGCTTTTCAGATGAAACCAGCCTTCATCAGTTTGTCCACCTCCTTGATAATTGCCTTTTGGCATTTAGAGGTGAAGCTTCGCTTCTTTTGCTTTACTGGACGACAAGTTGGGTCCACCTTTAGATAATGAGCCATCATTGATGGATCGATCCCCGACATATCAGCAGTTGATCAAGCGAAAAGGTCCACATTTTTCTATAGAAGATCGAT
The DNA here is from genome assembly GCA_006176705.1 of Cocos nucifera. Classification (NCBI taxonomy): domain Eukaryota; kingdom Viridiplantae; phylum Streptophyta; class Magnoliopsida; order Arecales; family Arecaceae; genus Cocos; species Cocos nucifera. The sequence goes on along the minus strand of QRFJ01001472.1, from coordinate 11,649 downwards.
CAGTTGGTGTTTTATTACCTGTTCAAGGCAAGATCCAATGTTCACAGTCCGCTAGGGATTCTCCTTCTCCAGTGGTATATCCTGAAGGTCATCGGATGGTTGGACTCAATTTTTTGTGAGGTCATCTCGTGCATCCAGCCCTATTGAAAACTCTGGTTGGTTTCCTGCAGGGTCCTCTATTTGGATCTCAGCGGCGAAGCACTATCGAGTGATGGTCTGGTTGTTTCGAATTTTTTCCACACCATGAGCTATCAAAAATTTGACCAAGGGATGATAGCTGGATATGACAGTCTTTAGTTTCCACAAACTTGATCTTCCAAGGATAGCATTATAGGCAGATGGAAGTTTGACGATAAGGAAGTCCACTTGTATGGTATCCTACTGAGGTGGAGTGCCCACGGTTATAGGTAGATTGATCATTCCTTTCAGTGTTATGGTACTATCGAAAAATCCTTGGATCAACACGTCAAATAGAATTAACCAATCAGAAGAGAGTTCCATGAGGAAAAAGTAGAAAAGTACAAAATGTCGACTGAGCTTCCATTATTGACAAGTATGTAGTATACATTGAAATAAGAAACATTTAAGAAAATAGCCACAGCATTATTGTGCGATTGTTGTACATCCTTTGCATCCTACTCAGTGAAAGTTATTTGTTGTTCAGGTCCATCGTCACGTCTGGGCTTTTTTGATGCTACCACTTCAGATGATCCTCCGATAATCATATGAATTTCTTCGCGAAGAGGTCGCTCCTTTGCTACCACCTGGTCTCTTTCCTCCTGCATGAGCATTGGCATTTGTTGCTGCGACTAAGGAGGTGGCTGGTGAGCCCTCGACTGGGGCCATCGTGATGGGGTTCTTCCATGAACGAAGCATTTGAGTCTTTCTTCCCGAATTAACCTTTCAATGTCATCGCGAAGGAGGCGACAGTCTTCGGTGTCGTGATCATAGTCATGATGATAGAAGTAGTACCTCATAGTATCTCGACATTTCAGATCGATCTGCATCTTTGAAGGTTGGGGGAGTTGGTCTTGGATCTGCATCAAGACTTCTTCCCGGGTGGCATTCAAAGGCGTATAGTTGTTGAAATACCTCGGAGGAGATCGCTGTCAATCACACCTTGGTGGGCTAGGAGATCGGTGGTTCCAAAAAGAGCTTCCACCTTTATTCTTCCTAGGTGGAGAATGGGAGCGCCGACGATAGAACTCCCTTTTTGAGGGAAGGCACTCCTTATTCGATCTCGTCTGATCACCATTGATGGGGGAGACTTCGGTGAAGGCTTCTTCGATATTGGTATACTTCCTCGCCTTCTCCAGCATATCATTGAAATCCTTTGGATAAGACTTCATTAATGACCTCTTCAGGTTATTTTTCTGATATCCAACCATAAAAGTGGACATCGCGATCGATTGATTAAGATCGCGGACTTCCAGGATAGCCATATTGAAATGGCTCAGATAGCTATGGATCGACTCACCATCCCTCTGATGAATGGTGTATAGATAGTTGGATCGCTTTTACTGCTTGCGGCTGCTGACAAAATATGCTGTCAGAGATCGACTTAGCTCGTTAAAAGAATGAATCGAGCCAGGCTTAAGATTTGAGTACCATTATCAGGCTACCTCCTTGAGAGTGGTGGGGAATGCCCGACATAGAGTAGCATCCAATGCTCCTTGAAAGAGCAAAGCTGCTTTGAAAGTTTCAATATGATCGAGGGGATCAGCAGTCCCATCGTAGGTCTCGAGTTGAGGTAGCTTGAATCTAGGGGGTGGCAATTTTCGTAGGATCCTCTCATCGAATGGAGGCTCACCGCTAAGATCATCAAAAGATCGAGAAGAGGAGGCCTTATTTAGAGCTTTGAGTTTCTTGTCGAACTTTCGAAGCTTTCTTTCAATCATCAAGTCCTGGTTGGTGAGGGCCTCGGACTGCTGGAGAGAACGGCGATCGGGAGTAGAACCGTGCCCTGATTGTGGGCTAAGAGATCATGAACGAGGTCGCCTCCGCCCGGGACTTTGTGGAGGTGACAGTGTGGGTGCGACTTGCCGAAAGGATGCAGGTGGCTGGATCGGTGCCGTCGCTGGTGGCATGAGTGGGACTGTCGGAGGCATCGGTTGCACCGTTGAGGGTGGAGCAGGAGCAGCCAAATTTGGCTGCGGTGCCATTGAGGAAGGTGCGATCACTATTTAGACCGCTTGGACAGTGGTTGCCAGGGAGTTGACCTGCTGAAGAAGTAAGTTGAATTGGTCTATGGTGACATGGGCCGACTGGACGGGTGGAGAGACTTCCACCACCGGAGGCTGAATGTGATCATCAACCCTCAGATCTGGTTGCTGTGAGGTGGTGGCCTCAGCGACGTCGTTGAGCCGAGACAAGGCTTTTTTCGGAGCCATTATTATTTATTGTAGATTGGTTTGATCTTTAAAGATTGGACGACCAGCTTTTCATAGAAATTATGGTAGGCTAAAAGTTTAGCCTCGTCCTCCTTCTAGCGCCAATCTGTTACTGCTGAAAATTGTTGGCTTCAGAATTGGAGGAATGGCTCCATGCAGATAAGCTTGAGAACCTGCAAAACAACGTTTGGATCGGAGATTTGGTTTCCAACGAGGACCCTCCGATGCTTAAGTCAAAAACAAGCAGGAGCTAATTTTTTTTGAGAGGGATTTCTTGCTTACTTGGATCCTCGGGGTTCATGGTATTTATGAAGAAACTTTTACATGTTGGTTACGCCATTCCACTGATTTTGGGCTGCTAATTTCATCGTTGTGAGATTTCTGAAAACCTTTGGAATGGAATGACGGTTGCTGGTATGATTAGGATTCCCAATTTATCGTCGATGGTTTTGGACGAGTAGGTGACAGCCTATTTACGATCTGATTACAGTTGTATTGCAGTTAATCCACGAAATTTTTTTTTTATTCGGGGGTGATTTAAAGATGATAGGTGCCAATCGGGGTGTTTCCATAAATATTAGATCAGGTCAGCCCTCCGACATTAGTTATCTGTTTAGAGAAAATTATAATAATATTCTGATCCACAAGCATTCGTTAGGATAGACTGAGTTAAAGTGCCTCTGAGGTATATCAGTCGATCTGAGGCATTTTATTACTACTATAACAGTAACCTTGAGGGGCCTTTGAAGAAACCTGCACATTGATGGGGCTATGAAGCTATTTCAAGTCAAGATACATTATCTTCCAATGTTAACGTAGAAATATTTTTTTTTCGGTGCCCCAAAGATTTGAAGCTAGATGTTGTACATATGACATAATCGAGAAAGGCCTAACAAAAGAAGGTTTCTTCGGTGAGGCCGAAGACCTGCTCCTGCTCTTCGAGAAAACTAGTTGCCTTGCTTATTCTGCATGTTAAATGTTACTGTGCAGAGATTGCTCAAGAGATGAGAGAAAAAAGGCAACAGACATGCTTAAGAAAATGAAGGAGCAAAGCCCTCCTCTCAAGGCACCTACAGCTTCTCACATATTTATTTTGTTCTCAAAATGATCAAAGGGCTGCTTCAAGTTGAGTCCCCTCTATCTTGCTTGTTTAAACTGTTATGGCCATCGGTGAAGAGGGGAACCCTAGAATGAGAGGGTGGTCTTGCCTGGTTGGGAGAAGCAGAAGGATGGGTTTTATATGCGCTTCAAACATTCCAAAAAAAAAAAGAAGAAGAAGATAAAGCAAGAGTTGTACTGAAAGTGAAGAGTAAAATGAAGAAGTCTTCTATCACGAGGCTAATTGGAAGGATGGTGCTTAAATTTAGGAGGGGTTGCAACTCAAATATGCATCCAGTGTGACAAGTAATGAAGACAGTGATCCCAATTCATGCAAATATTTTGTACTGGGAGATTGTCATCACAGGCATTTTTAATTGTAATGATGAAATAGGACACTGGTTGTGATCAATTGGTGCTTGGCTTGATTTGTAGTCCCTTATTCCGGATTCTGCTTGTGTTTTTGATCTCCAGTTCTTCAAAGGATGGGAAGAAAAACAAAACTGAGTCAATCAAATGTCTATAAATTTGTGTATAGTGTCACATTGGTAATGTTTTTTTAGCTTTACCGAGTATGCAAATTATAATTTCAACTTTTCTAGCATTGCCACTTTCCATAACTCTATATGGCTTAAAAATGGTAATATGCTTTATTCTTTGTTAAGAATGATATTTTCTTACTATTTGTCCACTAATTTTCAAAGTCTACTAGTTAGAGAAACTTTTTTTTTTTATTAAAAGGGAGGGAAACCACCTAATATTTATTGAGAAAAATATTTGTGATAATGTATTAGGAATTTTGTTTGACATTCTAGGGAAGACAAAGGATCATGAGAAAGCTCGCTTCAACTTACGAGATTAGGGTATAAGAAAGAAGTTTCATCCTATTTGATTTTGAAGACCGTCAAAAAATATTATTGGCCAAAACATGCTACTTTTTGACAAATTTAGGACTCTAGGTTTGGGTGGAGAGATCAAATGCAGTGAGCATTAGATCACTATCAAACTTTGTACATCATCTCATCATCCTCCAATATACATCATCTGATCTTCTAGAGTATCCAGAAGATCAGAAAAAAGGCGATCGATTAGATCGATCAAGATCAGCCGTTGAAGGCCCCAACGAGGAGCTAGCACTCTGGTGGAGTTGATCAGGATCAGGAGTTTCGTGTGGACCATCCATAGAGGCCAAACTAGTGTATGACTATAGGATGACATCAGAGCATATTTTGGTGGATTTAGATCACAGAGATTAGCTATCCGTGCAAAGGTATTGAGTTCTAAACTCGTATCGATTAACAAATGCGATTTGCTGATCGATCACATTTAAATTTTATATTATATATTAGAATGTCTAGATCTTGAGTAGGGTTTAATTGATTAGATCCATGCATATAGTAGATTAATATTTGATTAATTTTAGCTTTAGCTGCTATAAAATTCAAAAATATTTTGAAAAGTATGCTAAAACCTTGCTCGATTTCTTTCAGTTACTTATTATGGTGCTATGCAACAGATCATTCAACTGGATTATTAAGATAATTTTTAGGTTGTATTTAAATGTGATTGGTTTTAAGTAAAGCAAGATGATTATAGGCTTACACATGTCAACTTCAAGAAATTGCTCTATATAAATGATTCCTTTGTGATGGCATTATAGGTGCACCAGATTTTTGTTGGGATTTGGGTACTGAAAGATATAATACCAAAAACATAGAGAAATCATAGCAATCATAAGAACACTAGAATTTAACATGGTTTGACTGCAGTCATAGGAATGAGAGTAAGAAGGAGCTTCTACTATAATAATACTTTTAGAGGAGTTCGGCTGGGAAGGTAGAAATTCGAGATTCATTGGTAGCTGGAATGGGTGAATGTCAAGACTCCTGCTGGTACTACTCTTACTGCTTTCTGAAGTTCGGTCGATTCCCAAGATTAGCCCAAAAAAGCACTGGGGTTCGCAATCGGCAAGGTAGCTATTGCTTATTCCAGATTTGGAGATCAAATTTGCATTGACGATGGGATTCTTTTACTATTCAAATTTGCTCGATTGACATGCATGATATATGCTGGCTGAATGTATAATTATTAGGATGGAATAAAGAAATTCGACCGTTTTCAAAGTCGGCCATTGTTCATAAATCAGAGCGGAAGAATTCATTTGAATGAAGCTCGGCTAGAGAGGAGTTTGGCTGGAAAGAAATTTGGCCAGCTGGAGTCCTTAATATGCAATTGGTAAGATACATTGCCTGTAATGAAGTAATTCAAGCACCTTGTGTCATAAGCAAGATCAGATAGTGCTGGGATTTAATACTTGAAATGTGGCAGTCTATCTAGAGCCAAAGGATAGAATTAGTCGAATAGCAACTCCTTTCACTGTTCAAGTTTGTTCGGCCAAAGTCCTATTATGTAGTCGTTGCTAGGGCATTGATGATCACTGTTAAGAAGATCATCCGACATACATAGATTGGAGGTCATTCTTCCCAAAGTAGGGTGGAGTAGGAGAGCTGCTTGGATGAGGTTCGATCATAGTTACTACTTGGAATCATGCTGAAACCAAATATCTTACCGAACTTCAGCGGGAGCTATTTTATTTCCAACACTTATTTTCTTATTACTGAGTTCGAAGTTCGAATGAAGGAAGTAGAAGACTATGACTATCGAAGTTCTTTTCTAGTTTTTCGCTTTCAAAAGATGAAAAGTTTTGACTTTTTTCGACCAGTGCTGAAGTTTCTTAATGAGTGAATGATCTAAAGTGATCTCGGCACTTGAAATTTTTTCTAGCACGGCGCTTCAAGTATGGCACCATAAATACCATGCCAGATGCCGACTGTAATTATGATAAGTGGAACATATGGCTAGCAACGAATGGATTGAGAGGATTTGCAATCATAACCTCTCTTGATCTTTTCTAGCTATTTAAACACTTCCCTCACCCCTGACTCTCTACTTTTGCATGTGCTCTTCTCCTTCTTATTCTGTCCTTCGTCTCCCCCGGGTGTTCTATTCTTCTTTCATCACAACTTCTTTGACCGTCGATGCCTTTCTCGTCCACGTTCTAATTTTTTGATAGTCTCCTTGAGTCCTTCAACCGACTTAGGTTAGTTTTTCGATCTATCTCTTGTATTTCTTTGCTTTTCTCCTATTTTCGTCCTTTCAATTTCCTCATAGGAGTTTACCATTATTCCTGGGTTCATTCAAAAATTTTGTAGCCTTTTCTTCTGATCTATTAGGAATTTTTAAGTTTAGTTTGATCCAAATATCTTCCGAAGCATCCTGGTCCACAGGTTCTATGAGTCCGGCCCGCCCGAGCTTGCTAGATCCTAACCTTAGGAAAGCCACTAAACTCGTAGGAGCACCTCGACCAACATTCATCCCTGAGACCATTCCTTGCTCCTTGCGCCTTGAGGATCTTTCCTTGATAAGAATCTAGTATGGGGTACCTCCAGAGTATGAACTGAAACTTTCTGAGCCGAGTGGCTGAGCTTGTGCTCTTCCTCTAAATCACTTTTGTTTGTACACTGAAGCTCTCCATACTAGATTTTGACTTCCAATCCATCCCTTTGTTGTAGCTCTCTTTCGATTTTTAAATATTTCTTTTGCCTTTATGGCTCCAAACTTATTTAGGTTTATTATAGGCTTTCTTTTCTTTTGCATCTCAGCCAAGGTCCATTCAACTATTTCTTTATTCTGTAATTATTTTACTTTCAAACATCATTCCACCGCTAAAGATTGGTGGTACCTTCCCCCCCTCTCGTTCGGTAAGAAAGGATTACTTAGGGGCGCCCCTTCTTCCATTCATAATTGAAATTTTTTTTTTTTCTTTGTCTCTTATCTATCTTTAGAGTTAGGATTTGCTCCTTGGGGACATCTAAGAGACTCAATATGCCGAGCTCCTGGATTAGAGAGGAAGGATCTAGACTCGGCCAACAAATTGAGGAACTTCTGAGCTCCTCTTCTATCCAAACTATTAGAAGATCAGATCCTGTTTAATCTCGATCTTAGCCTTTTTAATCCAGTAGGTATACATCTGAATCTTATGAACTATTTTTTTTGCCTTTTCTTCGAACTTTAGTTTTCTATTATTAAAGAAATGAACCCGAAAGAGTTGAAGCAACTATCCTAAGAACTTTGGGCTCACAAAAGGAAGGGTAGCATGCTTGGAGAATCCTCCAAGAAGGCTAGGGTCGGCGCTCCAAGCTCGGCTGCACCCATTGAAGCTATTGCTCCCATGGTTTCGGCACCTCCAACAGCCTCAAGCCCTCCTGCCAAGGTTCAAGCTCCTGCGGCTCCTGCTGAGAGGGAAGAAGGGGTTGACAGGAAAAGGAAGAAGTCACTTGCCAAGAAGGCCCAATGCAAGAACAACTTTGGGGGGGTCCAATGGTGATAACACTGACTCACCTTTCAACGATCGGGAGGTCGTCAAATCCTTGATTGACGGATGCATCCTACTTAAAGTCGTGGATAGGATCATCCACATTGACTTCGAGCAATGGACATAGGATATCCTTGGGACCTTTCTTGAGATAACTATTCTATCTTTCCTTTTTGACTTATCTATGTGCTTTTTTGTTAGTATAACTAACTTTATTTTTTGCAGATGGGTCATTAGTTGATCGCTAACATCAAGGTGATCAACCTTCAGAAGATTGAGGTGGCAAAGGTTCCTGAGGAACACAAGGCTGAGATCGACCACCTTTTGAAGGAGAAGTCTGTAGACGTCAGTCATCTTCAAGAGGCGGTCCGAAGTGCTGAGCAGGCTTCGACTGAGGCAAAAGAAGAGCTGGCCCTAGAGGTGGAGAGAAAGAAGAAGATGGAGGCTGAGATTGTTGAGATGGAGAGGCATATCTCGGAGGCTAAAGAATAAGCTATCTTGGATTTCAAGGCCTCCAAGAAGATGGAAGACATAAAGATCAACTTTGCTAAGATAGCCTTCATCAAAGGGTTTGAACTTTGCCAGAGGAATGTGGCTAAGAAGTTCCTCAAGCTCGATCTCAATTTTTTGGGAGGAGAGTCTTTTGATGATGAAGTTGGACCTTCCATCGCTGCTATCGATCTACTACCCGTCGAGCCTCACTCTGTGACTTTTGAGCTTGCTCAAGAGCCTAAGACTGTTGAAGCCTTGTCGAGCTCATTTGCTGTCCCTCCTCCAGAGGTTGGAAGCTTTCTATAATTATGGCCTTTTCTTTTTTTGCTTATTCCTATATTCAAAATATTTTTAGTAATGAAAATAAATTTCTTTCTTTGACATATCATTATGTCATGATATTTTTTCACATTAATCATAGTCTTCAGTTGAAGCCGATCCTCTGTCCCAAGGTATTCTCTTGAAGGCTTGTATCAAAAATTTGAAAAGAGAAGTCCATCAAACGAAGAAGAAGTTAAGAAAGATAGAGGATGAACTCAAGAAGTCCAAAAAGAATTATGCTAAAGCCACTATTGAAATCAACCATCTCTGCCAATCCTCCAAACAGTTCTTCAAAGAATACATGGCTAAGAAGAGCCATCTGAGCAAAGAGCTTGAAGAGACCAAGAAGCACGCTGATAAGAAATCCTGGATCCTGACAGCCAAGGTTTGTTCTCTTAAGATCGAACTTCATGAAGCAAAAGAGCAAATCAGCCAATTGGAGGGAGGTTCGGCCTGGGTCTAGAGTCAAGCAAAATTCAGTTGGAACTAGTCAAAAAAGTTTTTTGATATTCAAGAGCACCTGTAAGATGCTGAGAGGTCATATAATTTCTACCGGATCAGATGGTGTGAGCAAATAGATTACTATAAAAGGAAGCTTAAGATGGCGAACACTAAGATGATGCAGCTTAAAAAATAGTTGGCAGACAAGATCCAGGCTGGGCTAAGAGGGGATCCAGAGGAAGTTGCCTCTCTGATAAGAATTCTTGGGGATCTTTCGGAGAATTATAAAAAGTGTAAGGCCGAACTCTTTTAGCTCAAGATTCATATGACTTATAATGAGAGCGCAGTGAAGGATGCTAAGGTCGAATCTACAGTCCTGAGAAAGAGGTTAAGAAAAGTAGAAGATGACTTTGGAAAATCTCAATAATTGCTTTAGAAGAGCTTGGCAGCAAGACGATATCTTGAAGAGAAGATAGAAGATTTGAAGCACTCCCTCGTGTTGGTTGGGATCGGTAGTCTGAAATTTGACTCCGAGTAGATCATGAATTTTTTTTTTAATTAGTCTCGAGGGCCTATGTAATGAATTTTTAATTTCAATGGAATAATATTTCTTTATCTTTTAAGCTATATCTTAATTTGATGCTTGTTGGTCTCTATTTTCTTATCATGCTCGATATTATTGTTGTCTTGAAATAATATCTTCTACTCAATACCTCATATATTTGTCTCCTTTGTTTATGAATAGAGATCTTTGAACTTATTTAGGAGCAAATTTATCTCTATCAAGGAATCAAAAATTTTCAGATTTATGGTTAACCTCCTATTTAAGAACTGGAGGCCTTCGATCTCCTATGAGGATCTTCATACACGTCAAGATAAGATCCTCCTCCTGTTCTTGATGTAGTTGGCTATTATCCTTATTAGGTTGAGATCCTCCTTCTATTCCTAACAAGATTGCTAGGACATAAAAGGGCCATTGCAAAGGCCTCTCTCCGTTACCTCCTGTTTAAGAATCGGAGGCCTTCAATCTCTCGTAAGGGTCTTCATTCACATTAGGATGAGGTTCTTCTCCTATTTTTGACATGGTTAGATATTATCCTTGTTAGGATGAGATCTTCCTCTTATTCTTAATAAGATTGTCGGGGCACAAAAGGGCCATTGCAAGGACCTCTCCCCGTTACCTCCTATTTAAGAATCGGAGCCCTTCAAATCTCATAAGAATTTTCATCCACATCAGGATGGGGTTCTCCTCCTATTTCTGATATAGTTGGCTATTATCCTAGTTAGGATGAGGTCTTACTCCTATTCCTAATAAGATTGCCGAGGCACAAAAGGGCCATTGCAAGGGCCTCTCCACATTACCTTCTGTTTAAGAATCGGAGGCCTTCATCCTTGTTAAGATGAGATTAACCTTTTGTTTAAGAATCGAAGGCTTTCATTCTTGTTAAGATGAGGTTAACCTTCTATTTAAGAATTGAAGGCCTTCTACTTTGTTTAAGAATGAAGTTCAGTTGGATAATTTTCTACCATTGCATAGTTTTGTATCAAAGACAAGAATGTTAAAGTAAAAAAAAATTATTGCAAATGGATTTATCGATAGTACATTTATAAGTTTTTGTAGTTTTAAGGTCGTGGAAGTGTAGCTCCTTCGAGCTTTTTTAGATAATAAATCTTGGTCGGATGATTTCCACGACCTCATAGGAGCCTTCCAAATTTGGAGTGAGTTTTTCTTAATTTTATGGTTGTGAGATGTCTGTTTATTATAGTACCAGATCTTCAACTTTAAAAATCTTACTCTTGACTTTGGAGTTGTAGTAGCGAGCCACCTTCTACTTATAGGCTGCCATTCAAATTTGGGCATTTTCTCACTTTTCTTCTAACAGATCAAGGTTGCTCGAGGTTCTGTGAATTATTTTGTTCATTAAAGGCTTTGACTCGTGTTGAAGAAAGTCTGAGCTCGACTGGGATGACTACTTCTATTCCAAAAGCCAAAGTGAATGGGGTCTCTCCTGTTGGCATCCTTTAGATAGTTCTATAAGTCCAGAGCACATGATAAAATTCATCCACTCATGTTTCTTTTATCCTTTCAAGCCTTGCCTTAATTCCTTGCAATAGAATCCTGTTGGTTACCTCGACTTTGTTATTTGCCTGTGGATGAGATATTGATGTAAAATGATGAAAGATGTTCAAGTCTTCACAAAACTCGACAAATCTTACTCTTGCATACTGACATTCATTATCAGTAATGAGAGTCCAAGGTAGATCGAATCTATAGACTATCGACTTTCAGATGAAGTCTTGTACTTTAGCTTCAGTAATCTTTACCAGGGGTCCGACCTCAACCCACTTGGTGAAGTAATCCACTACCTTGAAAAGTAATTTGCGCTGCCTAGATGTCATGAAATAGGGTCCAAGTATATCCATTTCCCATTGCAAAATGGCCATGGGGCACTTAAAGGTATGAGTTGTGAGGCTGGTTGTCTTTAAATGTTGGCATTCTTCTGGCATCGATCATATTTTCTCATAGGTGGC